>LR546131.1:0-165919 GCA_900536305.3 Caenorhabditis sp. 40 LS-2015 | reverse complement strand
CACACACACACACACACACACACACACACACACACACACACACACACACACACACACACACACACACACACACACACACGAGTTGACACTTAACTCTACCAAAACCATCAACAGGACATCTGATTCGAAGTTTGACAAATGCTCGCATATTGCTGATTACTTAATTCAACAATCGGATTGTTTCACAACGAAGCCGGCCTTCTAGGAACGCCCAGATAAGTGAACAGAACATGTTTCGATAGCAATCGGACTATGCGAAAAGAATACTAAAAGGATCAGAAAGGAAATTGTGGTGAAAATTGAAACATTTTGAAAATACAAGAAACCCCAAAATGATGGGCCCGAATCTTACTCACCGAAAACATGTGTAGGGGTATGAAAGTTCTGGAAAGGAGGAGCACCATAACAGGAGGACTTCGAATGTGAAGTAATCTTGAAATTATTATAAGGATTCTCGTCTTCTGATTTGTTTGAGATCGTACTCGGTGATGTAGTAGATGCATCTGATATACTCGTTACGGAAAGATCGTTGGTGACTAGGGAAAGGGCACCGTCCAGGGAATTCATAAGTGATATTGGAGATGAATGCGGGAGCTCCAACCAAGACGACTTTGGATTTCGATTCTGTTGATGGTAGGAGTGATAATGATTTGTATCGGATGATGATCGGTGGCAAGGTTGATGCTCGTTATAACCATGAGGAAAAGGATACCCAGTAGGAATCGAATGTTGTCTTGTTCTCGATCGAGGAAGAGCGATTGGCAAACTCTGTGTATATCCCCGGTTTTGATCGTGCTGAGAATCTTCGTGAGTAACAAATTCGTAATTGAGATCATCGTCCATCACCATCGTTCCAGTTCCAAGAGCTGCCATTTCTACATAATCATACACATGAGGCCGCTCAGGCGGTCGGTAACTGTGCATGTTAGCTTCAACACGTTGATGTCGATTTTGATGAATGAAATGGCAATGCGTATCATGATGGGATTGAATAATACGCTCATGATGATTCGTCGATATTTCCGTATCTTCACAGCTCCGACGTCCTAGCCGCTTCTGTTGAAGTTCTGCCCATCTTCTGGCTCTTCTAACGAATCGCTTTCCACTGGAGTTTCTTCTCGATAGCGACTCGCCTTCTCCGCTGTCGCCCATTCTCGAAAAACTTCAGAGCATTCTCGAGTTACAGCTGGTGATAGTTGACCAAATGATTAGAAATTAAAAGTGGGGAGAAATGAAATACAGTTAAGTTGAAAGTTGGTAAACACGAAGAAAACTAGGGCAACCCTTGGAAGAGGCAGACTGGAGACTACTCTCAATATGGAAAGCCAGTCGAAGGCGGAGCCTTGTTCCCGTTTCAAACTCATGCAATGTGCTGCCGCCGATTGCTGCAGACACAAACACACGATGGAGAGGGCGTACACTAAACGAAGAAAGACACTTTTCCGAAAGAGGCGGAGTTCTTTCGATCCCCATAGCATCGAACGGCAGGAAGCAAAGAGAAGAAGAAGCTGTACAAGAATACGCGGAAAACATGAAGACTCTGAGAACGTGAGAAGAACAGATGATCATAAGCAAACGAAAACAGTGACAGTGGAATGAAACGCAGACGAGACGAATAAAAAAACCGTGTACGTTAGTGGTTGCTGCGCCACGATATCTGCGTCTCTTCTTCCATTCTATTTTTTCAGAACACATCTATTTTCGATAAATGAATAGATACACCGGCATATTGGATATGATATTCTCGGGATCATATATTAAACTAACGACCATGAAAAATGACTTTCGTTATTCCTAGTGCAATGAAAATAGTAATACTGAAAAATCGTTTTTTCATTCGATCAGCTTCCCCACACATAATTAAGGTTATTCTGGAGCCTCGCACATCGCGCAAGTACTTTGGTCAGAGAACTTTTCCCCTCTATCTGAATGCCGTAATATGCCAGAAAAGGGTGGTAAACACGCAACAAAATGCTCACGGCCCTGTGTGTGTTCTCGAGAAATGCCCGCCTCGAGAAAATTTTCAAGAATTTTTCAAGAAAAACATTTTTTTTGGTAAAAAAGGCGCACAGGCGTAATGGCGAAGCATCACTGTTTTTTTGTAGCAATTATGGGGCTATTCACGGAACCGGGCAAAACTACCAAAAAGGAACAAAACTCCGCCAAAACTCGAAAAGTGAACCGATCCAACTGAAACTGAGGAAAAATGGACAAACTCCAAATTTCCGTCAAATGTTTCCCAAACTCAAAAACAAAATTTCTATGTCGTCATTTTTTTAAAAATTCGGCAATATGTACCTTATAGTTTTCCCCAGTTTTCTCTAAAGTTTCAGCCGGATTGATTTAGTCTCCGAGTTTCGCTCGTTCTCGGTAGCTTTTTGATCCCTGAATAACCCCACTAAACTTGAATGAATTCCTTAACTTTGCATAATATTTTGATACACCAAAATTTATGGAAAAGTGTTCCAAATCACAATTTCTGGTAGTTTTCATTCCACTTACACGGAAGATTTACATCCTCGAGAGATTTCTCGAGACTGTCTCGAGAGTACACACTGCTCATGGGGACCATAAAACGATTATACGAAGCCATAAACTAGTAATATACCGTATTTACTGTATTATAACGGCACCCCGTGCCGTCACTCTGATCAAACTTATCTCGGTTCCTGTAAGAGTTATCAAAAAGTGGTCAATGAACTGAATGTTGCTCAGGTCTTCATCAACATTATCCTAGTTGACCGCTTTTTGATAACTCTTACTGGAACCGAGATAAGTTTGACTAGTGTGACGGGACGGGGTGCCGTTATAATACAGTAAATACGGTACCAGGATTCCTTGTATTCGGTAGTTGTCATTTTCATTTTTAAGTTTACAATTACTTTTTAGTACTATCAGGATAGTATGATGTGTTGCTTTCTGAACTTTGAAGAAACAGTAACAGGTCTGAAACTTGTTTTAACCTTTTTTTCTACTCCCCTGCTACGGCAATATTGGTTTTACAAACATAACCCTCCCATTCTAAACATACTCTCTTCCCAATGATTCGATTACGATTATGAACACCCTCGAGTATTGGTTCGGTAGTGTTTTTCATGTTCTCTCTAAAACTTGAAAGGTGAAGGCAGATGAAGAAAGAGAAAGTGACAGTATGCGAAAGAAAAAAACGACAGCGGATAACAGCAATAACGAACGATATCTAATGAAGTGAGGGATGGAAAGGAAAAGCAATGTTGGATTATGATGTCGGTTACATCATCTTTTAGCAGAGCGAAAGTTGAAAAAAAATGTACATTTCGTCGGAATTAGTACACATATTTAATACATCTCAATGCGATTTCAAGAGCGCATAATATTTGAATCAAGATTTTGTCTACCGGCATTTTTCAGAAAAGATCATTAATCCCAAAAAAAACCACAAGACTGAAAATCTCAGGCCGAAACTCACTTGTCAGATGGTCCAGCAGAAACTGAAGTATTTTGTGAGCTCCGTTGGTCTCATGATAGATCTTGCTGATTTCCGGTGATAGTGGATTGCCTTGTAGACCAAGCGTCTGAATTCGGAACAACTTTCCGAGCTCGTAAGGTAGAACTCGAAGTTGGTTATGATTCAGGTACAGATGGCAGAGTGTGATCATATCACCCAGCTCCGTTGGTAATGATCGCAGCTTGTTGTTGGAAATGTCAAGCATCGTCAGATTCGATAACTGAAACATTGGAACATGAAAACGTTGTTGAGCCTGATGCTGTTCGTCAGAAAACTTCAGCAGAGAACGTTAAATTTTCTCTTTAACGACTTCCTCATTTCTAAGAATGTTCATAAAGGGAGCGGTGTTATCTGCTCTCCTCCAATAAAACCTTACCTGTGCAATTTCCGGCGGTAGTCGAGAGAGTTGATTGTTGTTCAGAAACAACGCCGAGAGATGTGTTAATTGCCAAAGGGAGGGTGACAGATTCTTCACTTTGCCTGAATAAGAAATAAATTATTAGAAAGAAAAGCGAAATTTCTTCTTTATATTATAAAATGACCCAGAAATTACCATGTATTTCGAGTTCGGTCCACCGAGTCTGTCTTCCTTGGGCAATCTCCTCGTCAGTCAATACTCGATGTACTCGACTCATCCCGTTCGTCAGTGTCTTCTTGCCATCGTTATTCTCCGACTTCGTGAGCGGTTGACCTGCTCCTCCGCCCTGCTTGTCCTTATACTCCGTTGAAGTTTCACTCGAAGCCATCACATCACTGAAAGACATAATCATAGGAATTTTGTTACGACAAGCCTTGTTGATCATACATTTTTTATATTCAGAATTTCGCGCTTCGGAATCCCGAATGTCTAAACGGATAAGACTCACGTCGACTGACAATATAGTTTGCTATTAAATTGAGTCCGGTGCCTACCAGATCCCTAATAGTAGTGTGTATAGTACAAAACCGAATTTTTGCTCTGTCTGTGTCTATTGCGAACAGAGTATGCGCCAGATGGCGGACCCGCAGCGAGAAAATCAATAGTCAACCGACCAATGATGATTTCAACAGGGATACGCAATGATCAATAACAATTTTCAGTTTTTCACATATCAAGAAAATCGATTGAAGCGATTTTGAAATTTTTCTTGCCACCAAAATTTGTGATTATTTTTCGTGCTGATTTTCTTCAGAAAAATAATCGATAAAAGAATCAATTGTTCAAATCGGACTAGATATTAGCTACTGTTTATCTCTGCTTAATTGCGACACTGTATCTGCGATACAGAAATCAATAAGTCTTTTTATGAGAACTAAGTTTACTTCAACTTCCAGCTTCATTGGTTAAAGTTTAAACAACTACCTTTTGAGAACTCTGACCATCAAAAGAACGGGTCATCCGCCAGAACTGTGCGAGTGGCTGAAACGGTAACAAAATTCTGTGAAATACACAAAATGAAAAGATGGCCAAGAACACTGTCCGGCTTACTTTGCGGAGGTCGCTTCGATGGAGGCTTGGTCGGGTGAGAACGCGCCGCTGCCTGCGGATCTAACTACGGTATGCATTCAACGATGTATGCCAACCGCACTTTTCACAGAATCCAGAACCGTATCTCTGGAATACTTAGAACCGAAAGGCTATCAACTTTTAATTTTGGGAGAAACTACACTGAACCCCCGCTTACTAATTTTTGATTATCGATTTTCGCCACATACCAGTGTGCCGTGTTGGCACTTTCTTACTCACTGCATAAACCTCTGCTGAACATGATGAGCATGGTTGTTATAATGGGGATGGTTCATCATCTTGTTTCTTCTCTTGAGCTCATACGAGATCCTCCCTCTTTGTTTTGATTTTCTCTATTTTCGTACAGTATATATTCTTCTTTTTTTGTTTGCCTTCTGAAAAATTTTGATTGTGGACGTGGAAAAAAGTAAGCGGCAAAGAGAAACATGAAGCCGAGAGGAAGTAAACGTATGACCGAAATAAATGAGCAATATTTAGAAGACACTGAGCTAGAAATCAAAGCCACCGGCGCATGCAAGAAAAAAGCGGAATGAAGAAAAAATTTTCAGAGAGAAAAAGAGACAGAGTGCGAGTCGGCGAGGCATGCCTGTGTGCATCGCGGGCAAAACTCTATTTTTCAGCCCAATAATTACATATTTTCGAGCCAATATCGTTCGGCGTCTTCGCAAAACAGTTTTTATGAGTGAATCTGGTTGAATTCTTCAAAAAAATTGCAAACGAATCTCGAAAAAGCGAAAATGTTTGCTCAGCGGGAGCAGAAATGCGTTTTTTTCGCGGGAAGTCAAGAAAAAATTAGATCAGTAGTTCTTGAGTTGTGCAGTTTCTCGTCGGCGTGTATGCACCATTTCTAATCCACCGTAGTCTGAAAAAAAATATGTCACAGGGAAATTTTTGTGGTTTTCCACGTATTTCGATTATTCTTGCTCTCACCGCTCAGAATTAGATGTCCACCGTGGCTCTTCACAATCAAAATGTATAATTTTCAGCGGGTTACAACAGCTATCGACGAATGTCGAGCGTACCGACGGCGCCGGGAAATGTTGGATTTCCGCAGGCGTACAGTCAAAATCAGCAATACCAGCACGTCCAACAATTCAACCAGTTCGCTCAACCACCCGCAGCTGTCCCATATAATGCGTGAGTGTTTTGATAAATCAATAATTTTACTTTTTTTTCCTCCAGCGGATCTAATTTTGCGGCAAACCCCTTTCCGTTTCCATCGGCAACGACTTCTTCTCAAGCGCAGGTGAGCAATTCCTCCCGCTGAAACATTTTAATACTATTCATTCATTTCTAGGTGAAACAATCATTGCCTTCTCAAGTTCCTAATGGAGGAAATAGTTTTCAACATAACCAACCAACAAGTTATTCGCCTGCTCCTTCAGCATTCCCCGTTGCGCCAGTAATCCAAAAAGTGCCGTCGTTTCCACCCGCCACTCATTCCAGCATGAATGGGCATCCAGCACCAACACCACCAATGCCTGCTACTGCTCAGGTTAGAGTTCCTTCTGAACGCCTCCGTAATGCCCTTTTCCAGACCCCAACACACACATTTGCACAACATCCAGTTCCGTCAAGTGATCAACCAACAATTCCACCAGCTCTTGCTTCAGCACGGCCAGCTCCGTTTCCTGCCGCACTCACATCTTCTGCTCCTTCTTTTCAACAGCAAATGACTCCAAGACCCAATGCACCGAATTCATATCCTCAACAGCCTGGTTATCCGTCAACAGCACAACAGCCAGGATTCCCACCAGCTCCACAGCAACCTGGATATCCCCAACAGTATAACCAGCCACAAATGTCTCAACCGCAAATGCAGAATCTGGGTCAGCAATTTGATCATATGGTATGAGTATTTTTGACTTTTGTTTTCGGATCCATTAATTTGAAAATTTAAGAAATTGCATGCTCCTGGCCAACAGCAACAACAGATGGGTGGTTTCCGGAACGATATAATCGATTTGATTGCCGAAAGAAATGTTCAGCAGCATGGATTCGAAGACATAACAGTGCAGATTCCACAGACAGTCGCCGAACCGAATGCTCATGTGGATCCAAAGTGCGAATATTTAATAATCTCCTTGATGAACTTATTATTTTCAGCATCTTCCGCTCTACTCTAGTTCAAGTTCCTCAGACAGAGGAACTGCTCAAGAAGAGTCGTCTTCCTTTTGCAATCACGCTGCACCCGTTCCGTGATGTGAAAAATCTCAACATCATTCAATGCTCAAATATCGTTCGCTGTCGCTACTGTCGTACTTACATCAATCCATATGTATACTTGCCTGACCACAGACACTGGAAATGCAATCTCTGCAATCGTAACAACGACTGTAAGATTTCAAGACTATTTCTTCTTGTAATTTTATTTTTCAGTGCCGGATGATTTTTGTTGGGACCCTGTAACGAAGGCTTTCGGAGACCCTCGTAACAGACCGGAGATTCAGAACGCAACTGTTGAGTTCATTGCCCCGTCGGAATATATGGTAGAGTTTCGAATGACAGTTTTGCATATTCAATTCGTATTAATTTCAGCTGCGTCCACCACAGCCCGCCGTTTACATTTTTGTAATCGACATCAGTGCTACAGCAATTCAATCCGGTTATCTGCACACGTTCTCTGAGCAACTCCTTATTAATTTGGATCAAATGCCAGGAGATGAACGGGCTCAGATATGCTTCATCGCTGTCGATCAGTGTCTCCATTTCTTCTCGTTCTCGAGCAATAAACGATATCCGAACGAAATGATTGTGGATGACATTGATGATGCCTTTGTCCCATCAGTGACATCTCTTCTTGTTCCGATGAAGAAGTTCAAGGATACGATTCGATCATTTGTGAAGCAACTCCCCGAGTTCTACCAGCAAATTGCGCCAACATCGAATGGAAATTGTCTTGGATCGGCATTGAAACTTGCACAAACAATGATTCAAGAGATCGGAGGAAGAATATCTATCTTCCAAGTCAGCTTGCCAACTATGGGATTAGGAGCATTGAAAAGTAGAGAGGAATCAACAGATGGCGGACAAAATTTGGGACCAGCCACTGATTTCTACAAAGCACTTTCTCTCGAATGCACTGGTTTCCAGATTTGTCTCGACTTGTTCATGTTTAATACACAATACGCGGATTTGGCTACTCTTTGTGAGTCAATTTCTTATGAATTCCTTCTGAAATTATTTATTTGCAGCGGAAGTCGCTAAATTTTCCACTGGATGTGTTTATCATTTCCCTAACTACAACTATCGGAACGACATTCATCAAGTGAAACGATTCGAAAAAACACTCACAAGATACTTGACAAGAAAACTTGGATTCGAAGCAGTTCTTCGTATACGTACTTCTCGAGGTCTCGCACTCACAGGATTTTATGGAAATTTCTTCGTTCGGTCCCCGGATCTTCTAGCTTTAGCCAACGTGAATCCTGACTCTGCGCTCGCAGCACAAGTCACAATAGAAGAAAAGTTACCACCATATGTGTGTTTCCAATCTGCCCTCCTTTATACATCCAGCAAAGGAGACCGTCGTATTAGAGTGCACACAATGTGTCTTCCAACAACTGGTGACTTGCTTCAACTCTATAACAACTTCGACTTAAAAGCCACGGTTTCTTATTTGGCCAAGATCGGTGTGGAGCGATCAATGACAGGCAGTGCTTTAGCGGATTCACGGGAAGCACTTGTGAATGCAGTAATTGATAGTGTTGGTGCATACCAAAAAGCGGTGTCGAGAGGAAACGGAATGCTTGTTCCCCGTTCGGGACATCTTCGACTGTTCCCAAGCTACGTTCTTGCCATGCTCAAACATGTAAGTGAAAATTCCTTTATTAGAAATAAATTCGCAGTCTGTTGGGACACTTTTAAAGGATCATAACGTGGTTTGAGAGGATATCTCACCGGTGAGGTATCCACCTAAGTCACGTTATGATCCTTCAAAAGTGTGCCATCAGACTGCAAGTCAATAATATGATATTCGTTGTTATAAACTCGCAGTATGTTGATTCACTAAAAAGCGCATGGCGTTACAGGAAAATATATCGCGATCTGATATTTTTCAGTCTAAAAATGTGCGAACATACTGCGAATTTATAATATGACTTGTTTTCAGCCCGCCTTCACCTCGGGACGCGGTATCCGCCTTGACGAACGTGCTGGTGCTATGTTGATGATGCGTGCCAGCCCCCTTGAACAAATTCTCGCCGACATTTATCCACGTCTTTATTGTCTCAATGAGCTCGCGACGTTGCCTGAAGATCAATTCCCGACTCCGCTGCCTCTTTCGTTTGAACATATTAGCCGAGGCGGAGTGTATCTCATGATTACTGGAACGATTGCATTCGTCTACGTGGCAGCATCGGCAGATCCTGGGTTTTTGGTGAATGTTTTCGGAACATCCATTTATAATGATATTGATGAGGTAAGCACATCATCGTATAACTATTTTAAAATAGTTTAACTTTTTCAGTATTCATTACTAGAGAGAGACAATGACCTGTCGAGACGTGTACATTCGTTCTTCAAACGAGTCACTCAGTTCCGTTTCTACATCGGCCCAATCATAACCATAAAGTAAGTTCAGTGATATTCTTGAAAGCAAAATCAACCCTTGTTTTCAGAGAACACTCTCCACTTCGAGACGTGTTTGTTCGGAGACTTGTAGACGATCGCTCTGAATCGACGCATTCCTATGTAGAATTTTTGCAACATCTAAAACGAGAAATCAGTGGTAACTAGTCAGTTGATTGTAATTATAAAATCAGTCAGTTCATCCGTGTGACATATCCATTCCTCCATTTCCTCTTCACACAATCCCCAAACAGTCGCCCATTTTCCTTTCTTCCTTTCTTTGCTTCGGTTCCCTTTTTGTTTTTTCTGCTTATTCTCCCCTGCCTCCTCGAATCAACTGGATATGGGTACATCATCAATAATTGATTTGTGACTTTTCTTCTAGTACCGTTGTGATTCTATCCCATACTTTTCCTCTCTAAACTTGTTGGGTCGTCATATTTTTCTAGCCAAACTTATAAATACCTTCCGTACCCCGTCCCCTCTTCCCAAAACGATAAAGTTATAAATGCCATAGTGTTCCTTTATAGTTTTTCTTCCTGTTCCATTCATCCCGTCGACTCCGTTTTCTTTTAGGATTTTCAATGTTATTATTGATTTTACAGAATAGCAATATTTATCATGACTTCTTTGTTGCTTTCACTGCTGTAGCAGTCAGTTCTCGGATTGACAGACACATCTATCAAAACACGACAGTTTAATTGTATTTCATTCTTTACAAAACTATGCACAAAATACTCGTTCAGTGACTTTTCGGCGGAGTGGGGAAGGAAATGAAAAACCGGAGCAACTTCAAACAAGAATCACAGAATTAGCGGAATTATAAGGAAGGATTAGAATCCAATGAGAAAGGAAGGAGTTCAGTGTCTGGACGTCGTCTGTTGCTCATCTGGGGGGAATACGGTAATCGAATGAGGATGCACTTGATTGGGATTCGAGGCAGCAACATTCATCTCGATGTCTCCTAAAAATAGAAATTGAAAAGGAATCTAACTCAAAAAAATATACTTCACTCGTTTCATGCGTTTAGGTTTGAAAAACATTGAAGGGTAAAGATTAGAAAGAGATGGATAGAAGCCACAGACTATCGAAAACGGGCAGAAGAGGCACACTGATAGGAGAGGAGCAGAGGGCACTACTTACCAAAAGAACAAGACTTAGAAATTTAGGAGAAGAAGAAGGAGAGAATTATTCAGATAATTGAACCTGAATGAGAGCACGAATCGTGTGAAGAATCATCGGGAGAATCTGGATTTGGATTGCAAAAGAAGTGGGTAGAATCATAAATCTATGGGGTGTGGCAAAATGTATTCAGATGGATGCGTGTAGATTATGAAATGAGCTTTCTTTACAGTCTAAAAATGCCACCATCGAATCTTGAATTCTATTATTTTTCATCCGACTCACCGGCTCTCGTCCAGAGATCAACACCGTTTTGCGACCCGTTCGCTGATGTCCGAAACTTTCCGCTGGAATAAAACGAATTGCAATACTTTGGATACTAATCAGCTAGTTTGAGCAAAATCACAAAACGGTCGAAAAACAAACGACAATCACGCGATCACTTACTTTTCATAGAATTGAATATATTGTAATTCGGATCTAAATGGGTGGATTTGTTAGACATTCATGAACATATTCTACATTTTGATTGGATGTGAGTTGAGAGAATACGGTTTACGGAAGAGGCGTATCTTTAGAAGTAAAAATGCGACGGAAAATGTGTCAACAGAAAAATTGTAGATCAGAAAGAAATTCTTCAATTGTAGCAAGCATCACCCAAAAACATTAACAGACAGCTGAGATACAGTTACTCTCAGCAACATTAGAATTTGGTGATTAACAGTAGAGAATTTTTTTTTTGAGGCTTCAAAGAATGATGTCCAGCTTTCCTGATGTCTTTGAAAATTGTTCAACAATAGATCTTCATTTTATAGTCGACAAATTTTTTTGGAAACCACTTTCAAGTCAATTATTAAATTGCAGTATTAACATTTTTGGGATCACTTTTCTAAACGCAATTTAACAGACTTGAAAGTGATTTTTACCATATTTGGCCAAATTTGGCTTATATTTGGAGGCTTCGAAATGATGATTTTGACCACTTTGCACTGAAAACCACAAAGTTGGCAACTTTTTTGTATCACTTATATTCCTGAGATATACCGCCTTCCGTAAAATTCTGTCAATCTTTTTCGCTCTCTGATTGGAAGTGCATTGAGGGATCATCCCACTGAAGAAAACCTACTTTGATCTGGATCTCATTTTGCTTAAGCATTTATCCGGAGAATTCGCTCTTTCCAGTCCACGTTGTTTCGCATGTTTCGCATTGTGATCAGAAACGTTCACTCGGCGGAGGTAAGTTTTCTGAAAAAAGAGATATTTCAAACTTTAGAAACGGATCACTAGGCTCGTTGGGTTCAACCTTCTCTCATAGTCTGGGTCAGAGTGAAATTGACCCTGCAGATTCAGGTTCTAGAAAAAGTGGCGAAGTGTCCTCTTTATTACCTTGCAAAAATGCATCTATGGCTAAAAGGATGGTGATGTTAAATTTATTTTTTTGTCTACTTCTAATTTTCAAAGTTTGAACTCATTTTCAAAGTTTAAACTCGAATCTGAATGTGTGTGATTTACCTTGAACCGAGGAATCGGACCTACCTGTTCTGAAGGATCCAATTCACTGAGTTTGTTCTTGTGCGGAGTCATCACGATTTCCTTCTTGTTCTTCACAAGACTGAAACGGAAACTTGAAAGAGATAATCGGTGGGCAACCCACTTAATTTTACTGGCACTTCCAACCAACGGATGCACTGATCTCTCAGCCGATTCCATTGAATACAATGGAGCAATTTTATCGATTCCCCAGAATTCATCCTTCTTTTGAGCAGGAGTCTTTGCCATATGTTCCTCAACCATTGAATAGCCCGTCTGAAATCCACGTGGAGAACATTAGTCACTGACACCGAACGGGAAAAGCAAACTCCGTCATGCATCGCCACAAAACTCACATCATCGTGCTTCCACATGGTGTCCACAATCGACAAACCGGTCTAAAACAAAGGGAAACGAAAATACGATAAAGTTACAGAATGAAAAACAACTGTTGATATTGGAAAGTTTGTGAAGTACGACTACAGAAAGGATTCAGTGAAACGGACTGGTCCACCTAAAAGTACATATTCGAAGTCGGCTAGTAATTTCTATGAAGAGAATTCCCCAAGACATAAGGGATAGTAACCATCAGCACAAAACTGAAGAATTAAAAACCTATCTTCATCAATTTCTATCTAATAAGCGTTCCCATGCAAAACCCGAACTAAATATCAATCCTAGAGATCCTAGCGGGGACTCACTATGAGATTCTTATCGATAATGTAGTTACACTCCAAGTCATCGTCATCCTCTCCCAATGGATTCAGAAGTGCTTCTGCCACTTTCATCCAACCCATGTAGACTAGAAACTGCACCATTGTGGTAATCGGAAGCCATAGATCGATCTGAAAATTCACTTCAAAATTAGACGTTTTAGGTGGGACGCTCACTCCTGATGGATTCGGGCCAGTGACAATGAATTGTCTTCCGATCAGACAGATCATGAAGTAAATTCTGACAGCTAGGAAAATCACCTGGAATCCAGTAAGTTCACGAGTTACAAGTCGCTTTTCCTACCTGTGGATACACCAATGGAACTGGAACCCAGTCGTACTTGAGAAGAGAGGCTAGTCCGTGTCGAAACTTTCCGATTTCATCGACAATCTTATTCATCAAGTAATAACTTTCAACTTTTCCCTTCTTCTGACATTCGTACACTAAATTCAGACTCCACTGAATGGACGTCCAGTATCTGCTATAAGGGTCTTTGATATGATCGAGAATGTCCATTTCTTCATGAGTCATCAATCCAGATGCTGCCAACGTGTCCATTGTCGGAAATCGTTTTCGTACTTGCATCGAGATATCTCGGAGAACCAGAGCCTGAGAGAGGACGAGATAACGGACAAGATTCCGACGAATGACACGTGTCTCTTCATCTGCTCCACGGATGTAGGTGGCAAATAGAAGCGAGGCACTGAAACTGTGGGACTGTTTCAAGATCATATAGTCTACAACTAACTCATCGATCCATCCGATTCCATTCAAAATAGATCCCCATCTGGCAACAACGAAGGAAACGAAGAATCCGAGAAGAAAGGTGAGGGGGATGTTGGCGTCCAATTTGTTGTCAAAGTACCGTACCAATTGTTCAAATACACTGAAAGCCGAGATCTCTCTAGAATCAATTGCTTGTGAATGCTTACTCTTGTTGAGATGGTGATAGGATGTATCTATAGATGCAACTGATCAGAAGAAACACAGCTGTCCATACTGCCAATTGTCCAAACACTGCCTGAAATTTCGATTTTTCTGTCTTCTGCTCGTAACCAATGCTTTCCATCTGTTTTATAATGCTTCAAACCTAGACCCAAAAAGCGTTTCCTCTCTTTCCCCACTTTTCTAAAAATAATTCTCCTGATGAAGTGGTGAATGTCCCCCTGAGAAACGTGGAACATGAAATGAGTGGGTGTGTTTTGGTGGAATTAGAAGGGAGATGAAGGCATGTAAAATAATTGGATTCATACAACTACAACTTTCTGAATAGATATATATATATGCAAAGAAGATATTTTGTAGAGAAGAAGAGCAGATGAAGGAAAAGGCCAACCACCGGACGGGAAGTTTCACGAAGAGTATGGGAAGTTTGGGAACTGACAAAAGTTCAACGGGATCACTGGGTAACTTTGAAACTAGGAGAGGTATTATTGAAATGTGTGAGAAGCGGGAGTGTCTACGTCTCCCCGATCTTTCACTCTCTCTCTCTCTCGAAATAAAGTTGAAAACTTGAAACAAACCTTCCAAACACTTCCTCTCCATCTGAGAAGTAAGCTAAAAAAGCTCTGCAAATTCGTCTGCGAGACGTCCAACGTGTATGAGATAGTCATCGTTCTTTCTCAACTTTTGCTAAAACATTTTCGAATATTCTGTTGTATTTTTCTCTGAAATCAACATTTTAGATCAATCAAGAAAACAAAAAAGTTCAAAAAAGAGGCAAATCGGTAGACGAAGGTTGGAGGGAGAACCGGTTCTATGAAAAACCAATCGGAGAAATTTGAAGAAAGCGATAAAACTTCTTAAGAATTCAGAAGAGTGTTTCTTTTGGTCTTTTTCTCTGGATTTTGTTCGTTTTCTCTTTTCTTCCAGTCCATTGATTTGAAATTCATGAAAATTGTAAGATTCGAGTCGAGAGCTGACATTGACGGAAGGCTCTGGAGATTTCAGAAGACTATAATTTGAGATCGAATCCATTCCGCTCCTTTGGTAACCGAGAGGGAAGTGGAAAATAGTCGAAGAAGTTTGTTCATAATTTATCACATGTCTGAGAGGACAACGAGTAGAAAAAGGATGAAGAAGGGGTGGTCCTTTTTCAGAGTCAGTTTTCAGATGAGAGCAAAACGGGAGAGAGTTCAAAAGAGCTAATAAAAAATGAATAAAAAGAGGAAGATGATTTCCATAGTTTGTTGAAACCAAAGGGATTGCTTGTCTTTTCTTCGTCGTCGCTCAGTCCAAAAAAGATCACTCAAACTAAAAACAAATTCAGAAAAATTACTCAACATTTCCTGATTGTTCAAAAGGTATATTAGCTGAAATTTGCAGAAGTTTTCAGTCACAAATCTAAAATTCTTATTTCTTTTTCAGTATTCAAAAAACATGCAGAAAATGTTTGTCATGCTGCCGGTTGACTGATGACGAGGGAAAGAAGAGAAAAGCGGATCGCTATCGGAAGGACTCCCGGAGTCTTGTTTTTGTTGCATCCAACCGAACAGAGAAAGTATTTTAAGAGGAAAGAGGATAAGGCAGTGAGGCAAAACTCCAAAAATTTAAATTCAAACATGTCGTCTTCTTTTTTTGGGATTCTGATCGCAAAAAAGTTTAAGAGAGAGAGAGAGAAAAGAGGGATGAATGATGCATGATCCGACGAGAAAAAGAGGCTTCTTCCTCTTCCGTCTTCTACATGTCATCACCATCATCCTCATCACTTCTTCTTTTTTTGAATAATTTGGTTAGAAAAAAGGTGACAGACTAGTTGAGCTAGGCGAGAGAAACTTGCAAGGATCTTCGAGCATTTTGAGGTGTCGAGTACCCATCAAAACACGGAAAATGGGCAGATGAGGGGGAGGATGAGGAAATCGTATCAGTGGAGGAGGAGTTAATCTCGAGGAAGATAGTGTCAGGAACTCAAAACACAGAGAAGATATGGTAGGAAAGAAAATAATAACAGGAGTAACGCTATTTCCACATACCGAAGGGAACAAGTCCAGGAGAAACAATTATATTCACCCTTTTCCCTCTAGAACACATTTATCTCGGTTATCTTGACAAAATGATACTGTTTCCATTGAGAGTTATGAGAAGGTTGACTATTAACAACATGTTCAATACAACATGAAGAACATTAGTTAGTCGCTTTTACGAAATCGGTTACAAAAACCAAGAATAAATTTGATCAAAGCGCCGGGAGGATGTAGCGGTCTATTAGAAACACGGTAACTAAAGTTTGACATCCCATCGTGAGTTCGAGTGTCTCATTTCGAAGCTAGCGATTTTAATTTATCTAGTACGTCAGAAGTGCCTACAACACATTCGATTTTTTAATATTCAAAACCCAACTTTTTATGAACAACTAGAATACGCTTTCTTGAATACAATGTAAAGTCAAATACGGATTTCAATTGCGTCATAGCCAGAATGTTTCGGAAGTCGCTCAAATTCATTCTAATCAAACTAGATTTCTGAGATCCTCATTCATGGGGACACAATATCATTCGAGAGGTCTTGAGTTCAGAAGCCCGTCGATGTGCCGTTTTCCATCGCAGACACTTCTGACGTCGTGCCGTATTCGGAAGACTCATAAAAATATGAGAAACCCACGGAACGGAGAGAACTTTGATAGACATAAAAAGCTCCAGCAGCCATCAAAAAAATATAAGAAGCCCGTGTGAGGGTTCCGTATGGGGGAATCACACAAAAAGCCCTTCGGGGCAATTTTTGACTGCTTCCTACCCCCTTCTCTCCACTTTTTTCCGTGGTTTTATCCGATTTGTGACGAAAAAAAAGTTGGGTGCCTGTCGCGCGTTCGATCAAAAGAAGAACTCAAAAGAAAAGCGAAAATGAAATCAGCTGAAGAGAGCAGAATATGTACACACAACAAAGATGACATGAAGAAGAAAGGACTTTGACCACAAGGACATATCAGAGATGAAAAAAGGAAGAAGTGGGTGACACGATGGCAAATTGGGTGATTTGAAAAAGAGTCCGGAAGGAAGAGGGCAAAAAAGAGAATCGTTTGATATTTGCTTGTGGGCGGAGCTTCGGATGAGGGAGGTCCAATAAATGTGTCATTGTGTCAGAAACAACACGATTTTTAGGGTTTCCATCAAACAAAACACAAATAAGGATTGTATAGAAGAAGAGAAGATGAAGGAATGTGTGAGCTGTAAATGCATTTGAAATGAATGTACCACATTCCAAAGACAAGAAACTAAAGTACTGAATATAGTAGAAAAACGTGCCAATTTTGAAATGAAGGAAATGTGAAGCAAAGGAGCTCAGGAGAATCGAGATTTGTAGCTACAATCAGATCTTCGCAGACTGGCCCCGAGAAGACAATTTATTCTGACAGGAAGTGTGCTTTGGGATTAGTTTTTGTACAACAAACAAGGAAGGAATCGATGAATAATATACTTCAAATTATCTACTGACATTGGTTCAACAGGAACACTTGAAAGCTGCTATCAGTGGCGTTTTCAACTTTTCCCTTGTAATTTGATCCAACTTCTCACTTTTATCTTTTGAAAAACTGGAGCAATTGTTGTTTCCATTCTGTCAAAACAAAACGTCCAGGAAACTAATTTCAGCGAAAAAATTCTTTTGAAAAGTTTCCACTAATAGTTGAGTATGATGATGAGGATGGGGGAATATCTGAGATCAAGTGTAGGAGAAGGAAGAAGATACATGCATAAACTACCTGGATGAAACGTGGAAAACCGAAAAAAAATAGTTGAGAGAAGAAGGTACATGATACATAAGAGAGAGAAAAGGGACTCGAATACTTTTGAGACTCTCCCCAAAAAGGTAAACGATGTCGCAGAACAAAAGGCAATTATGGAAAAAGGAGCAGGAGAATGGAAAAGATTAAGGAGGCGGAGGAGGAGTAGTCGCCCAATGCCAATAACAACAATGGGAGAAGGTTCGAGAGGAATCAAAAAATGAGAGAGGGAAAGGAAAGATATGTAAACGCGGAAAGTGAACTTTTGAAGATTGACAAGTTTCAATAGCGCGTAGAAGTACTACATCAGAATACATCTCACCAAATTTTCTCTTAGACCGGCTCCTTTTCCCGTCACTTCGGTCAAATTATCTCTGTTCCTGTAATGGTTATGGAAAAGTGGTCAACTAACAAAGTGTTTTCCATGTTGTCAGAAACAGTTTTCTAGTTGATGGCCTTTTCATAACCGTTACAGGAACGAAGATAAATTTGGTGAAAGTGGCAGAAAGGGGTGCCGGTTCATTAGATAGAATACGGTAGTTTGAGTACTTTTTTTCCAAATCTCAAAATTTTCATTTTTCATTATAAAGTCTCCAGGCTAGTTGATAATAAATCACTTCTTCCCAGGACATCTAAATCATCTCGACCAACTGACAAAACTTTCCCCTAGACTTTATTCTATTGACAATATTTCAGGAGTCTGAAGATGAATGATGATAAGATTTGTGAGTGTGAGGCCCGTTCTCACCCCTCGGTGTAATTTTTTTCAGGTGCACGATCAATAAACACCTCCGATCATAAATCGGCCGCCATCGATTTAGTGGTTGCAGATCAGAGATCTTGAGGGACGACGAAAAGAAGATATTGTGGTTGGAAACATTAAGACTAATTTATTCAAAATCTATAGAAAAAAAATGTTTCCGGAAAAAGGGAAATGAGCTAATTTGAGTTTTTCAATGTTTCTATCAGAAGCACGTGGTTTTGAGAAAACAAGCTGATGGGTTCCACCCAAGAAAGTCAGAATCTCGGCAAGGATGAGTTCCAGTTCTATTGGGCGAATCTCATGAAATAAATATCTGGAACGAGAGACAATTTGTCAGCGAAAAAAACATAAAACTAATCTATGTCTGATGAGGAAAGAAGCACCTCGTTAAAATCAAATCGACGAAAAATAAAGAAACGAGGAAGACAACGAAGAAGCCACTGAAACCATCTTCAGTTCCTGCTTTTGGATTTCCTGATGACGGAGACTATTTGGGAGAATTAGAGACCCCTGGTACTCGACATGCGAGGTGAGGGAGAATATCTATACTCAAGTGACTTCTTCGGTATGATCTTGAACGAAATACTTCTGCCAGACGAAAAACTGAGTTAAATCTAGCAACGAAATTCCTTGACGCCTCAGGTTGAACTCTTTGCATAATCTGGATCAAGGTACAACCATACAGAGTCAGAATCTGAAAGAAGAAAACAATTTCATCCGTACGAGACCAACAATCTACTGGTTCAGAGTAAGATAGTTCAATTTTTTTTAGATCCCACTATACCAACTTCCAAGTTCACTCTGGAGTGTATGTTTATCAGCTATACTCTAGTTCTAAACTGTTTACTGATTTAGATCCATCCCATCTGGATTCGCTCTCCTTGTTGAAATTATGGTGCAAATGAGAAGAAGCAAGAGAAAAGTGAGTCATGAGAGTGGAATGAGAACTCTGTGGGAAGAAAAGGCGACACTTTGAGTGAAGTAAGGTGTCATCTTTTTCGACATATGACCTCCTTCACAGAACAACTCTCGATATTCGCCCACAGAATATGGTGAGGACAAACAAATTGTTTATTGAAAATTCATGTCTTCTTCGCGAGTTCTTCTTCTTCTTCTTCTTTGGTCTTCCGTTTCTTCCGGAGAGTTTATGGAGTTGCGCTCTGTGCTCATTAGAAAAAAGGGAGAGAGCCAACCGAGAAAGAAAAAATCAGATGGTACATAAAGAGAAGGAAGAAGAGGAAGATCTTATAAAAAATGCTGGGAACAACTGTGCTTTGAGGAGGAGAGAAACAAAACCTGGGCGATGATATGGTGGAGTTGGTTGGATTTGTGGGTAGAAAGACGAGAAATGAAAGGGATATAAGACACTTTGTTTTGAAATTTGTCATTTGTCGTCGAGAAAGATAAAAGAGAGGAGAGAAAGCAACAATTCTAGATTTATTGAAGTGTGCGGAGGGGATATGTGCAATACAATTAGGATTCATCTAGAGGCACTGGAAGTTTCTGAAATTCAAACTCCAGGATGGTTTGAAGTGGGATGTTCTTGATTGATAGTTTCAATCAGATACAATCACACGTTAACATTGATACTGTATACTTACATGTAAGCTTACAGTACAAAATACATCGTGGATATTCTGTTCTATTTGGGTGATAAAGGTTGCTAATGTTAGATGGTTGCCCTAGAAATGGACATTGAAATCGCACATGAAGTTTTTTATGTCAAGTTTTAGGGATTCGCCCAGCTGTTGAAGTACAGTACCGGTCAGTAAGATATACAATTTGACCGTTCTCAGTGCAAAATGGTCAATTTTGAGCAGTGGAAAAAGTATGTTCCAGATACTCGATTTCTATTAAATTTGGTGAGTGTATTAAGCAACCCTAGATCTTCATTTTTGTAGTTGACAACCTTTTGAGAAAATTGCTGTGAAGTGAGATACGTCGCGTAGAGTTACGCCACATCGAAACTTTGTAAATTTTAGTGCACTTTTCGAAATTTTTTGGACCCATGATCTTAAACGCGACATAACTGACTTGATTGTGATTTTCAAAGGAAGTTGTCAATTACTAAAATGAAGATCTAAAATTGCCTAATACACTCCCCAAGTTATGTAGAAATCGAGTGTTTGGAACATACTTTTTCAACTGCTCAAAATTGACCATTTTGCACTGAGAACGGTCAAATTGTGTATCTTACTGACCGGTATTGTACATAACTGTTTCTATCGTGAAGTTCATGGCACTAAACTCTGTAAATTTTCGGGTTTGGAAGTTGGCTTACGTCTTGAATCATAGGTGTGCGGGACCTAATTCCGATTTTAAAAAGCACGGAATATTTCGAGAACCCGAAGTTTCAAAACATCGGAACTTTCATTTCTGCACACCACCTTCATGAAATACAGTTATTGCAGAATACGACTTAACTTCTAGAAACATTCTTGAACTACCTAACTTCAGTATCAAAAAGTTTGACAGAAAAGTTTTCTCTGTTTTTGTGATTAGAACAAAGAGAACTCCTTTTAAAAACTCGGTCGTGTCTTGACATTGTCTCCATCCAACGGAACAGTTCAATAAATACTTGGAAAACATTTTAGTTTTTGAATCGACTAGAACCGTCTTCCCATGTGGTGAAGTTACAAATCGAAAATATCCATCAAAAAACTTCGAGTATCTCCAGTTCGGCGATCATACCTCTGGGAGACATATTCACAGTATGGTTTTTTCTCACCATCCTTACTCCAGACTTCGAGATTAACATAGATGTCAGAACGCCTAGTGAAAATTGATGAGACTATTTGAGTCGAGCCCAAATTATTCCAAAGAGAAGGCAAAAACGGAAGAATAGATCTGAATCCAAAGACGACGAACTGTGAAGATCTTGAAGCCAAAGTTCATTCAGGATGAACCACGAGACGACTGCCAGATGGAATAATGAGATTTTGGTTTTCTGCAAAAAATGTTTATTCCTACTTCTTGTGTTCTGTTCATCCTTCCTACATCGAGATCATATTTTTATTCACTAAATGAAATGGGTGATTTCTGGATTGACACAATTCTGTCTGGTGTTGACGAGGTGGGTGTCTGTTAAGCTTTGAAACTTGAACATTGAGTAGCGTTGTTGACGAATTGTTTGTGTTTATCAGCTGATTTTCAGGCAGGCACGGAGTTTCATAACATCAGCAGTTCTCATTTTTCGGAAGTCTGATAAAGAGTCTCAATAAATAAGGAGGCCCTGATTGTTCAATTATTTCATAACATCATAAATACTCCTATCGACAGCGACTTCTCCACTTCCATCTGTAAATGTTTTGGTGCAGTGAATGGTACGAAGCACCTGTTGTTTGACCAATTTTTGCTGATATTTCTCATTTCTCTCACCTTTTGTTCCGTTTTTCGCGATATGAAAAAAAATCTATCTGTCTCCGCACATCATATTTATTTTCGGAAAGTGCAATTTATTTGGGTGCGAGGGCAGGTGAATCGAAGAAAGTCTGTTGAGAGATTATTGCGATGGTCGGTCAATTTTTCGTCTCATTTTTTGCATCATGCGATTGTAATTTACCCTGTTCTTCAAAAAATTTCTTTACTGATTCCTAATTTTATTGGAAATCAATTTCAGACTTGCGCAAGTACTTGCAACTAGGTTTTCAAAGGAACATGGCCAAACGTCGCAGTCGAGTTTCACACCGAACCAGGTATACTGTGGATTTTAAATTTTTTTGTTCCCGTGGTTTTCCGTTTTCATCGCCGATGTTAAGACGATTTCAAAGTGATGTCTTCAAAAGTGCAATGGGCTCTTGGGAAATCATGAACTGATTACAAGTAACGCAGACATACATTCGTGCCATGGTTCCTTCCTTTTCTGTCTCTATGTCGGTTTGAGGACCCGCCGCGTAGTTTTCGTGCACTTTCTATTTTTTGATCGGCCAGCTATTAGTGTCTGTCTGCGTCTCGTAGCCTTATTCTCTCACGGTCTCAGAGAGAGCTTCACCCCGCTTCTCTGTGTCGGTCCGTCGTCTCTTGTCTCCGTCCCTACTCGTGCCGCGTGCCCCCACCAATTTTTTTTTCTTCACAGACGATGAGATCTGTCTAAATACTCGTTGGTCGGTACGTACGACAGACAAGGCCGAATTTGACCGATCTTCGTGCGTTTTTCATTTTTCTCACCTCTCACTTGATAACTTGACTTGCTAGAATCCTGTTCTTCAGATGAAAAATTTAGGCCGGAATCATCTTTTGATGTTTATTTGTCGATTATTTTTGACAGTTATCTTTACTTCGGCAAAGTAACCTTTCTGATTCACAACTCCGGTAAAGTGAGCGTTTCTAAAAATTCACAGTAAGCATCGCTTATCAAGTGAACCATTCGCGCGCATTATTTCAAACCAGCGTCCGCAAACACGCGCGGAAAATGCACTTTGCTCCAATCTGCGGGCTCGGCTTCTCCTAAAAATAGGATGTTTCTGTTCTGTTTCGGTATTATTCACTATTTGACAAATTTCTACACGCAGTGGCAGATAAGATAAAATCGGACTGATCTCGATAATAAGGCGATTCAATCCTGGCCTAAATTCTTTGTCAGTGATGATAATCGTCACATTTTCTTCTCACTACCCGGAACCTTACATAAACAATACGCTGCCCTCGCAATTACTGTCCGCCTTGTTATTTATCTTGACGTTCTTTACATTCCTAAACTAAAACACAAAACTGTTTTTCAGAATGGTCGCAGAAAAGAAAGATGGTTCTGTGGCTGTTTCAAAGGGGGATTCTAACCGAAAGAGTGTGAAGATTGAGGACTGTCCCACGTACAGTCATTCCTCAGGTGAGTGAATCGAACGAACAAAATGGATAACATTGTGCTACATTTGTTCAAATATTGTGTGTCAGCCAGTGGAGTCTTGTTGGCTCCATTTCACTCAACATAATCCTAATTCTTTGCAATTGCGTCTGATTTTTGGAGACTTTTGTCTGTCAACTGATAGTGCTAAAGTATGTGACATCAATCGACATGTTGCTGATTGTTAAACTTCGAAAAATGAATTGAATAGTAGAACTTGGTGAAGATATTCTTCTCACTAAACGTGTCTCCTTTTCTTCGGAAAGGCTCCCGACGCAAAGATTGATGAATGATTGTTTTTTTCTAGATGCGTATCTTATGAAACTGTAGAGGCTGAATGGGGGCAGGTTGAGAAAGGGGACGAAGGAGTATATTTCGGCATTCTAGTTCTGTTCTGACTGTCCAGTTCTGTTCGAATCCACCGTTCTAAATAATTGTGTTGATAGGTTCCTCGGTTAACGAGATGGTGAACCAAAATGGTGGAGATTCGGAGGACTCAACGTCCCCGCGAGCTGCCGGATGTCGTACGAGAAGAAGAACTATGAGTGGAGGACGTGCCGAACACCATCTTCTTACCACGAAGACTGGAAAGGTATGATATCCATACGAGCATCATCATGAATATTCATATTGTTTCAGAAAATATATACGAAAGGGCGTCCTCCATGGTACGACAAAAAAGGAAAGTCTCTGAAGCATCCTTTCGTGATCGGTGTATGTGGTGGATCGGCTAGTGGGAAAACTACTGTTGCTGAGAAAATCGTTGAAAGACTTGGGATACCATGGGTCACCATTCTCTCAATGGACAGTTTCTACAAAGTTCTCACTCCGGAGGAAATCAAGGAAGCTCATGAATCGAAATATAATTTCGATGAGCCAAAAGCTTTTGACTTTGATCTTCTTTACGAGATTCTGAAGAGACTCCGTGAGGGAAAGAGCGTCGATGTTCCAGTTTACGACTTCAACACGCACTCCAGAGATCCTAACTCGAAGGTTCGTTGGACAAGGCTGTTAGGATATGCACAGTTGTTATTGTTGTAGATGATGTACGGAGCTGATGTTCTGATTTTCGAAGGGATTCTCGCTTTCCATGACGAACGTATCAAGAATTTGATGGATATGAAAGTATTCGTTGATACTGACGGCGACCTTCGTCTTGCTCGTCGCATCGTCCGAGATGTTACCGATCGTGGACGCGATATTGAAGGAATCATGGAGCAATACTTTACGTTTGTAAAAGTAAGAAACTGTTGAAACGTCAGTAGTAACTTTCGAGTTGCAGCCGGCGTTTGACAAGTATATTGCTCCGTGTATGGACTACGCTGACCTGATCGTTCCTCGTGGGGGAGAAAACGACGTGGCCATTGACATGATTGTGCAGAACGTGATGGCACAACTCGTCGAGCGTGGTTACGATCGGAACCAAAACAATCGGGATCGTCACGATTTGGTTCGCGATGACCTGCCAGATTGCTTGCCGGAGAATCTGTTCATTCTGAAGGAAACTCCACAGGTCAAAGGTCTTGTCACATTCGTCAGGGATCGAGACACGAGTCGGGATAATCACATCTTCTATTCTGATCGGTTGATGCGCATTTTGATTGAGGAGTGTATGAATCATATGCCATACAAAGACGTTGAAATTGAAATGGCTGGTGGGAAAAGGTTGGTGGCATTGACATGATTTATTCATCTCATTTCAAAATAGAGTGTTCAGAACCATCGGGAAACGAAAGGATGCTATGATCTGTGGACTTCCGATCATGCGAGCTGGTGAATGCATGGAAACTGCACTCCGTTCGATTGTCAAAGACTGTGTCATCGGCAAAATTTTGATCCAGACAAACGAAACGACGTTCGACCCGGAGCTCCACTACATTCGCCTACCACCACATATAACTCGGTACAAAGTAATCATCATGGATGCTACAGTCACCACCGGGAGTGCAGCCATGATGGCAATTCGTGTTCTTCTTGATCATGATGTCAAGGAGGAAGATATATTCGTTGCTTCCCTTCTTATGGGACAACAAGGAGCACATGCTCTTGCTTATGCTTTCCCAAAGGTATAAACAGACAACGGTGAACGAGTAACTTACTTTTCTTTCAGGTGAAACTCATCACAACCGCAATGGACCATCAGATGACAGAAAACTGTTACCTGATTCCTGGTATGGGAAATTTCGGAGATCGCTACTACGGTACCGGAATCGACCAGGATTTTGACGAGCCGTTCGATCGTTAATGCTTTATTGTTTTCTTTCTAATTTATCTTACTTCTTGTTCCTCTTTTTGCTTCATTTGAAGAAATATTGCTGTCGTTTGAACTAATAATTATTATTATTATCATACATCATCTTGCTTTTATTTTCCTTGTTGTTAAGAATTTCTCAATACACCATGTTTTTCTTCTGTTATCCCATCACTTGCATTTCTCAATAATAATTGTTCCATGCCTTGTTCTTTCTATTGTTTAGCGTTTGTGACGGTTTCCCTCTTCTCGCCTACCCCATCTTCTCTGTGTCCTCCCATCTTCGAGGTTTTCGGTGGGGCGCATTTGTTATTGCAGTTGTCTTTTCCAATATCATCATTCTCCCAAGCATTTTCTTATGTTGTCCAGCGTGTTCTTTTATGATTTCTGTCCCCATTTCCCTCTCAACCAATATCTTTTAATTTCTCATAATAAATCTTGTGACTGTTGCTGTTCGAGCTAATCTCTTTTGATTGGTTTAACCCATATTGTTTCCTTCAAAAAAAGATTCGTGGATAGACAGTTCGGATATTCACGTTATTCATTTCCAGATAAACGTTCGACGAAATGCAGGCGTGGCTACAACAGCTGGGTGCCGCTGGAGGTCATGTCCGTGGAGGTTACGATCAGACTTTTGTGGTAAGTATTTTCAGTTTTCAAAATGTTTGAAAACTTTTTCGGCGAAAGACGCCGCCAAATTACTCGTCACTTCGAATTTATCGTATTGCACACCTTTCAATCAATGAGAACACAATTATTTCCAGGTTTACGGAGCTGTATTTCTTCCAAATGCCACTCAAACCAAAATCGCTGAAATAAACTATGGTGGAAAAATTCTTCTGCCAACTTCTGCTCTCGATTTGCTGCTTCGCATGAATATTCAGTATCCAATGCTCTTCAAGGTTTGGTTCTCACTTGAGATGTTCAATTAACATTTCAGATTTTCAGCTCACCAACATGGCTGCCCAACGCGTAACTCATTGTGGAGTTTTGGAGTTCTCTGCACCAGAAGGACAAGCTATTCTCCCACATTGGATGATGCAACAGCTGAATTTGGCAGATGGAGACACTCTTCGCGTTGAATCAGCCACCGTTCCAAAAGCGACATTCGCGAAGCTGAAGCCCATGTCTTTGGAGTTTTTGAATATTACCAATCCAAAGTATGTTTCACTATCAATCAAGAAGATAAGTCATGTTTCGTTTTCAGGGCTTTTCTCGAAGTGGAGCTCCGAAAATACGCCTGCCTCACGAAAGGCGATCGCATCCCTACATCATACGCTGGCCAGACGCTCGAGTTCCTCATTGTCGACGTGAAACCCGCAAACTCCGTGTGCATTATTGAATGTGATGTGAATCTCGATTTCGATGCTCCAGAAGGCTACGTGGAGCAGCCGAGACAAGTGGCTCCCGCAGTAAATGTCAAGCCACCGCCACCTCCAGCATCTGCTTTCGTTGGAGCTGGAAAAACCCTTAGTAGTGTAGCTGCAACAACTACTTCCGTGTTCGGAGGAGCTGGACGTCGACTGGATGGAAAAAAGAAGCCAACGTCTTCCGTTTCGTTGTGCTCGGAAGGAACAACAGGCGCAAGTACAAGTGATGCTACGGCTGTAGCCAATGATCTTCCAGCTATTCCACCTGTTGTGGTCAACGAGGACTACAAACCAGGTAATAGATTGTTTCCATTTCCGAGATAGTACCCAGATGGCTTTCAGGTCGTGTTTCATTCGTTCGCTATGACTACAAACGCGTGGATGTACTCGAAAAGGAACTTCGCGAACGGGAAGCTCAGCAGAAATCCCAGCCGTCCAAAATGTTCCAAGGGAGCAACCGTACTCTTAGAGGAGCTCGCTAATCTACCGGGTCTAACTGTACTATTTATTCATTCCTCCTTCTCGTATCACCTTGTAAAAGCTTTTCGCCTTGATTTCTGTGCTGAATAAATCTATTTGAATGCAAACTCATTTGAACTACAGCTAGAATAAATTAAAATTTCAGAACAATGAACATTGCTGGACAAAGCACACTTTCCGGACACCACACCTTTTTTTTCTAATTTGATTAGAGATGGGTGTAACTCGGTGTTTGAGTTTCTGATAACATCAAAAAGCTGTCAAATTTATTACTTTAGATAACCCCGTTATTTCAGTTTACAACTGTATTCTCTAGGATTAAAAATAAGTAGAGATTGAACATTTTTAATCTCGTATTTGAAATCTGTTTTCATCGGTATCGAAAGTCCAATGTGTTACGTTTCGAAAAAAGACAGTTCAGAAGAGAAAAAGATCAAGAGAATTCGCAGTTTAATTAGCTCCGGTCAACCGTTCTTATTAGCAAAAATCATTCTGAATCCTCTGTTAGTTTTCCGAGTTGTGTCATATTCACATATTCTCCTGGTCCATCAAAAAACTCTTCTTCCATTGTTTTTCGAATATATCTGCTTTTTACCTGAATCTGTTTTCAGATTCTTGCCCTCTGGTCCAATTAGTTTTCATGAGGAAAAATAATGAGAAAATGTACAGTACCGATCAAAAGTCTTTTGTGGGGACCTTGAAATGTGGGTTTCAACAAAACAAGCTTCCTGAAAATCGGTGGATTTATCAATCGACCTCAAATCTTCAAATTTGTAGTTGACAACTTTTCTGAGAAACTGCTGTGAAGTAAGTTATGGAGCGAATAACACGACTCCGAACCTCGGTTTTTTTCAATGCTAATGTTCTTCTATTTGAAGCATCTTATCTTACTGGACAGTAATTTTTGAACAAACTTGTTAATTGCAAAAATGGAGACCGAGAGTTGTTTGACACTCATTCTTAAGTTGACAGCTTTTTTTGGAAATGGCTCACATCTTGTTTTCTTATTGGAACTTCTGAATTTATGTGGTTGTAAACTTCTAAAAGTGAAAATTGTACTATCTAGCCTTCGAAACTGTCTAGCTTTCGAAAAAAAGCAGACTCCAAAGTTAATACTCTTACTCCTCTTATCTATCTGTCTGATCGAAAAATGAAAAGTACAGTTTTCTGATCAGAGGAACACTTGATAGAAAGAAAATTTTTTCTATTTCAATTTTAAAAAGCATCCCCGGAAAGTTGGGAATGGTGCTCTCTCCATCCACATAACATAATTTGTCCTGCTACTATACTTATATTTCATTCAGCGTCGACCTGCAACAAACGATGGCTCAACCACCAAAAACCTCAAAACGACAAGATCTTCAGGGAATCCGTGGATTGGCCATCTTATCTGTTTTGGGATTTCATTTTTATCCATCTTACTTTCCCAATGGTTATCTTGGCGTGGATCAGTGAGTGTGTCTGAATTCCAAATTACTTCAAGTCGTCTCTTCAGATTTTTCGTTCTATCTGGATTTCTGATGTGCATGCTGCTCACAAAAACCACCGATATGCCTGTCTGCTCCGCATTACTCCATTTCTATTCTCGTCGATTCAAGAGGATTCTTCCTCTTTATCTCCTTTTCATTCTTATAACTCTGATTGTTCTCTACACAGTTTTCCCCGATACTGCTATTCTCCAAAATCAATCTTCTGCTACGAAAGCATTATTATTCGTTTCAAATCGACCACATACAGGAGAAGAGGATTATTTCGAGAAGCTTCTGATTGCCATAGACCTCTTCACTCATACATGGTCTCTATCGGTTGAAATTCAGT
The DNA here is from genome assembly GCA_900536305.3 of Caenorhabditis sp. 40 LS-2015. NCBI lineage: Eukaryota > Metazoa > Nematoda > Chromadorea > Rhabditida > Rhabditidae > Caenorhabditis > Caenorhabditis tribulationis. The sequence goes on along the minus strand of LR546131.1, from coordinate 136,751 downwards.
TCTATTTCATCGTTCCTTTCTTATTTATGATCGGAAACAAGTTCGATGGATATTTCAAATACGGCTATTACACAGGAATCGGTTGGTTTCATGAATTTTGTCTCACGAAATTTTGTAAGATTTGCAGGATTGATTTCTTATGTATTCTACTCAATCCTTCCACTCGAAGTAGCATTCAACAGTTTGTTCGCTAGAATATGGCAATTTCTGATTGGAATGATGATTTATTTAAATTACACGATACCAATGTCCTCCAAAGATTCATCCGCGTCCTACAAACTTTTGAATTCTGCTGAAAACGGAGAGGGAGTAACATTGGTGGATGAGCTTTCCGAAAACGAAGAAGAAGGGGAGGAAATCGAAATGGTTCCTCCAAAACCATCCACATATCTCGGTCCGTTTTCCAAATACTGTTTCCTTATACCGATGGCTTTTGTTGTGACATATCCAATTGCAATGTTTCCGTTTCTTGTACGGTGAGTGATTATTCCGTTCCGTTGACCAATTTTATCTCCTTACCAGCTATCAAAAAGTGAAAATCAGCCGGAAAAACATTTATCGTGCTCTAATCAACATTTTCTCTGTTAACCACTTTCTGATATCTGTTACAGGAACCGAGATATATTTGCGCAAATTGACTTCACATAAACTTCAGGCCACTCTTCACTTGTTTCACTGGCCTACTAATGTTGGTTTCCGTTGAGGACGAGTTTCTGAGTAATAGAATGTTAACCTACATTGGTGACATCTCATATTCTCTTTACCTGGTTCATTGGCCAATTTATGCTTACACAAAGATCAGATTCGAGAATGATCCATATGGTAATATCATCCAGAAAATAATGAAACATCGTCTCATGTTTTCAGCCCTGGTTGGTGGTCTCTTAGTCTCTGTCGTATTGGCAATTGTTGTGTATGAAACTTATGAGAAGTGAGTCTAGCTGAAGAATTGTGTTTTCTGATGAAAACTTTAAAACCTTTTTTGAAGATGGTATCTGAAATTGTCCACCACCTCTTGTGCGCTTTTGATCGTCTTACTTTTTATCGTCAATGTTGCTCTTATCAACAAAGATACACTTCAAGACATGAACTTCCTGAGTGACGTTGACGAAAACTACCTGAATTCCTCTAACCCTGGATTCTCAAGAATAGACGGTGTTACTGCAAATATGACAGTTGGTGAGGTCCAGAGTAATAAAATGACATGAACCAACAAGTATTCAGATGATGCATCTCGTTTGAATCTATTGTGGAACAAGTTTGATCTTGAAATGATGATAGAGCCTGGATGTGTCAAGAGAACACCGAAACATAGTAGATGGTGTGACTACGAGGTTAGTGGAAGAAAGAAGAAGGTTGGATTCAAGAAACTAATTTCAGACAAAAGGGGACGAGTTTAAGTTAGCGATATTTGGAAACAGCTACACCAAGAATCATCATAAAATGTTCGTCCAAGAATGCAAACACCGAGCATACAACATTACAATGGACTCTGAAAGAGGTAGCGAAGGTTCCGATTTGCTTGACGATAGTATTGAGTTCAGGATGTGAGCCATTGGCCGCTTCCCCAAATGACCATCCCTGCGTCAAAAAACTAGCGGAGTTCGTCGAGTTTGTACAAAGTGCCAAACCAGATTATGCCTTCATTTTCACCAGGTAAATTTTCAAATTTTCTTCACTTCCTTGGAAGTCAATTTTATTTCCCAGATTCTTTGCTGTTGCTGACCCTTACACGGATAAAAACAACACAGATTTGAAGAATGACAGAACATTCATCGAGATGAAGAGTCAACTCAATAAATTTCTTCCGAATATAAAAAAAAAGTTGTACATCCTCGACTCATTTCCCCGTGCCAATGCAGGGTACATCTCGCATGTAGCTGGGGACTTGAAGAAAGGAAAACCGACAGAGGAGATTAGTGTTAGTTTTTGAATATTTCAACTTTCACATACATTTGTATTTGCATTATACTTTTCCAGAAGTCGTTGCTCAGACCAGACGGTTATGAAAGAGGACGTCACCGTCATGCAGCACTAGTAGAGGAATGTGGAGAGAAGTGCGAACTGATTGACTACCTTCCGTTATTCTGGAACAACTCCACTCGAATGTATCAATATTTTGATGAATTAGGATTCTCCTATTTCACATCTCCAAATCATTTATCTGCTCATGGAATCGAACTTGTTCGACCTATTTATACAAAAATATGTGCCAGTTTATAGTTTCTCGCGGGTTCATTTCTCTTCAAAACAAACGGGATTTATGCTGAAATGAATGATTTACTCAAATCCCAGCTCATAAACAGCATGATTCATTTGTTTTCCTGGTTATCAAGATCTTCCTCTCGTTCCACTTTTTGAATTTTGTTTCCTTCATAGAACCGCCGAACGGATTTGTCCGGGCTAGATTTGGGGATCAAGATCTCGAGATAAAAGAAAGAAACATCTGCTTTTGAAATTCAAACCTCTTCTCTTACTATGTCGAATAGTTCATGCAAATACGATTTATAACATTAAAAATGAAATTAAGCAAAAAAAATCACAGAAAAGCGGATGGAACCATTCCCTAAATGTGGAGTTATTCTTAGTATGGTTTGATGTGGAATCATGAGACTAGACAGAACTCTTCTGGAATAGTATCCAAGAATCACTCTGGGCATAGATATTTTACAAAACAATTTTCCGAGTTTTACATCTCGAATAAAAACTATAGCGAGTGTACTACTCCAAGAGTATTCTTTCTAGTCTCATAATTCCACATCCAACCATATCAAGCAAATCCCGATTTTCAATAACGATTCCATCCTCTTTTGAAAGTTTTAGAAACCCTACAAGATTCATGCACAAGCTTAATAAACGAAACAGTCGCAAACATTGAATGTCTAATCGGTATAATCCTTACTGAAGTTGTCTCTTGTTGATCCTCTAATCGTTCATTGGAACTTTTCCAAGAACTGCTTCTCTGTCATATTCCAAACTCCCATGAAGATGGAGTGGTCTGTCAGCATCACAGAGGCCACGTGGCCATCCGATTCTCGAACCATATACAAATGGCTTTTGAATTCAAAAGGCTTTCCATAAGTAGAAGAACTATACGGATCTCGCAATCTGAAAATAATGGGAATTAGGAGAACAACCTCATTGAAAAGCGGATAAGCTTTTAAAGAAGGTAGAATTTTAAGAACATTCTTACTGCTTTTTGTCTCATGACTTACTTATTGACGAACGAATAAGCGACTTCTGTGTTGACTTCTTTGAACTCGACCGAATCCCGAATTATAGGAATTGAATTCTCGCTCTCAATGGTGATCACCTCCAGATTACGAAACTTTTCTCCCGATTTCCATGCATTCAAAAACCGAACAACATCTGTTCTATTGAAAGTGTTCTCAAATAAAAAAGCATGACGTCCATTAAAGGATTTCAGAACATTCTTTGTCAAAAGACAAAACATGCCTAATGTGTCTAGCTCATAGATTTTTGTATTCTCTGCGCATTCAATGTCCTCTTCGAATGTTACCCATTCGAAGTACTTTAGACAAGTGGATATGGACAGAAATTTGTCAACTTTCCTTGGATCGTAGAGAGATCCACGAAGTTCAAACTTTTGGATTTTTCGAAGCATGGGAATGAAAGAAGTGTCTTTAGTATCGCACAGCAAGGTAAACGAGGCGTGATTTCCCAGTAAATCGTAGAAACGATTATGAATAGTTTCGAGTATCGATTCCTTATCGTCCGAGCTGTACTTGGCATGAAGGTCGGATTGGTTGGAAAGGCAGCGTCTGGAACCTGGCGAGAGTTGGACACACAATGACGAATTTTGAGGACTTTTTAAACATTTATGGGTGCATTCATTGAGTTTTTCTCGAGAAAATAAACAACTTACAAAAATCCGAACGATTCTCCCAATTCATCCACTGTGATCTCTTCAACTGAGTTAGTTATTTCCGAGAGGTCAAACTGGAAGAAATCCGTTTTGGAACGGAGAAAGTACATCACCGTATCGAAGATATTCTTAGAGGGTATCCACACGGAGATCAGCATGAATCTCTTGTATACCATGTACGTTACTCGCTCGACTTTTTCAAACTGACACTTTTGAGTTTGAATGATGAAGTTTTTGGTATTTTGGGAGCACAACGAGAGGAAAAATATCTGGTTGAAGGAAAAATGGTCGAGAATCGATTTCTTCACAACGTACGGAAACCTGAGTAGTTTCATTACTGTCTGAAAATGAAGAAAAATAACTAAATGTTTGATTCCAGCTGTATAAGCAGCACAGAGAGAAATAAGACTGAAAAGAGACAAAGAAAATAGATGGAAATCGATCTCCCAGCCTCGGTTCCTCCAGAAGAAGGGATATTTATTGTCCATATCGATTGAGAGTGCTGTCTGTTGACTGGGCCCCTGTTCACACAGTCACATACAGTACGCCACTGTGCGCGCGTTCTTCAAATGACGTCATAAGGTCGTCTCCTCGAAGGAAGGTGGCCTTGAACTTGGGTCGCGTATGTCTAACCTGGTCTCTGAAAACGGAGTTTGTGTTGAAACAAATGATATATTTATTAGAGTTGGGCGAGAGATTTCCTGACTGGGAAATTTCAAAAAAAAAGAGGAAATTTTAAAAACTGATTTCTGTAGATTTTCAAGGAAGAATATTGAAAAAACCGAAAATGTATGGTCTTAGAAACTGAAATACTTGTTTTCCACATAACTCTCTAGATTTTTCACCAAAAAATATGGCGCAGGAGGCTATACTGTATAGCTTCTTTCTGAAAGTTTACAAATCAAACTTGTTTTTCGCTTGAAATCATCTGATAAACTACAGAAAGATATTTAAGATAGCTTTGCTACTTAATCCAAAAACAGTCATATCTACCGAAAAAAAATCATTAAAAATCGTAACGTTTCCCGAATGTCCCGAAATTCCTTGGTTTTCCTCAAATTTTCAGACGAAAATGTGCCCGAATGGGTTTTCCGAGCACAACTTTGTTTCTCATGGGTGAACTCATCAACTACAGAGTTCTTCGAGATATCAAGCAATTACAGCTAATAGTTCCATTGTTCTTTGTAGAACCGCCGAACGAATTTGTCGTTTCTGTCCGGTTGACCGGCACTCTTTTACCGTTACACGAATAAAATTTATCTCGATTCCTGTAACAGCTATCAAACTGCCATTATGAGAACGATAAATCCAAAGACGCTGGTGAGATATTAGAGCTCTACTTATATGTACAATTTGTGTGTTTTTGATTATTGAGTTGATATCTACAAAATTTCATTCAAGAACCAAGACTCAGCATCTGAAAATTCCAGAACATCGCCTTTTCTTCTCTCCAGTTTCATAATCTTGACTCACTTCTATAGTCTCGAAAATAGTTCCTGTTCCATGGAAGCAACAGATAGCATCTGAGAACTCGACTTCATTTCTGATCTAATCTTTGTCTCGAATGAACGGATCGGGTTCTTCGGAAAATATTTGTCACTTTCGGACTATATTTTCAGAACCGCCCACTTTTCCAGAAAAAGTATGGAATGAAGAAATGGAAACTAGATGTCTATAAGACTCGGAGTCGAGAATCAGAAGCAAACCAAAAAAAGTGGACAAATATAAAATGAGAAGTTCTTCGAGAGAGAAACGGGTGGGAAAATGAGAGAAATGGCCACTGTAAAAAGGCAGGATCTTCAAGGAATCCGCGGATTCGCAATAATTTCTGTTCTCCTCTTCCATTTCTATCCGAATCATTTTCCAAATGGATACCTTGGAGTGGACCAGTGAGTTCTCCCAATTTTTCATTTCCGATTCGCCGTTTTCAGATTCTTTGTTCTGTCAGGTTTTTTGATGTGCATGCTTCTCACAAAAGTAGAAAACCTTCCGACGTTTTCTATACTCACTAACTTCTATTCTCGAAGATTCAAGAGAATTCTACCCTTGTATTTTCTAGTCATTTGTGCAACAGTCGTCGCTCTGTATACAGTATTCCCGAGCACTGCGGTTTTTCAAAATCAATCATCGGCCAACAAAGCGATTCTGTTTCTTTCGAATCGAGCACAAACTGGGGATGAGGATTACTACAAAAAGGTCAACATTCATTATGAAATTGTATCAAAGTTACCAATTTCAGTTGTCGGTTGCCATGGATCTCTTCACTCACACATGGTCATTATCAGTTGAAATTCAATTCTATTTCATAGTTCCTTTTATTTTTCTCATCGGCAGTCAACTGAACTCTTACATCAAATATGGATACTACCTTCTACTAGGTGAATCGGGAAAACAATTTCAAGTGCAACACGCATTTTTCAGGCTGTCTTTCATACTTCTACTACACGACATCTCCTGCTGAAGAATCATTCAACAGCGTTCTGGCGAGAATGTGGCAATTTCTGATCGGAATGCTGGCTTTCTTCTTTTCAACTCCCTCGGGATATAGTGATGAACTTGCAATATTGAAGACGGGAGAAGACCATCATATCAGTCACTCCGATGGACTTCCAAAGTTCCTGTTCATATTTTCAATGATGCTGATTGTAGTCTATCCGTATCTCCTCTACCCTCCAGTAGTTAGGTGAGATATTCCATTTTCATTTCGATTCACCCCTTATTTCAGAACTCTATTCACTCTCTTCACTGCTGCTCTTGTAGTACTCTCAGATAATGATTTTTTGCTGAGCAATCAGCTGTTGACCTACATTGGTGACATCTCATATTCACTTTATCTGATTCATTGGCCCATTTATGCATTCATAAAACTTGATTCAGGAGAAAACTACTATGGTTTTCATTTTCTTCTTTACTCAAAAACCTTGAATCTTTTTAGCACTGTCCACGGGTCTAATCATTGCAGTTCTTCTGGCAATTCTGATTTTCGAAACATTTGAAAAGTAGAAAAATATTCCTAGACCCATCAAAGTCATTGCTTCAGATGGTATCTATCGATCTCTAATGTGAGCATTTATATACTCATTCTACTACTTTTTGGGCTGAATGTTGCACTAATCAACAAAGATGTCGCTCAAGATCAGTTTTTCACGAAACAAACTTTTTCGAATGAATCTGGAAGTCTGGATGGAGTATACGAGAATATGACGATAGGTGAGTAAAACAGAAAAATTTCTGGAATTCGAACAACTTTCAGACGATGCTGAAAGAATGAATCGTGTTTGGAACAAGTATGATCTTCTCTCAATGATTGAACCGGGGTGTATCAAGAGGACTCCGAATCACAAAAGATGGTGTGATTTCAAGGTAGAGAAAAGGAACTAGAGAAGGCTAAAGACAGTTTATATTCAGGGAGGAAATGGAGACTTCAAGATCGTTTTGTTTGGAAATAGCTACACTCTGAACCATCACAAAATGGTCATTCAAGAGTGTAGAAAAAAGGCATACAATATAACTATGTATTCTGAAAAAGGTAAGTGGGGAAGGTTTAGTTTGAGATTACGGTAAACGAATCAGGATGTGAGCCACTAGCAGCAAATCCGGAAGATCGAAATTGTGTGGAAAAACTGATCGAGTTTCAAGAATTCATCAAAAGATCAAATCCTGATTACGTCTTCATGTTCACCAGGTAGAAGTTGCCACTTCTTTTTGGTTAATCAGAAAAAGTACAAACGAATGTTTTCAGATTCTTCATCATAAATGCGCCCTTTTCAAATAACAATACGGATTTGGAGAAAGACAGAACTTATCTGGAAATGAGAAAGCAGCTCAACGAATTTCTTCCATTTATCAAGAAGAAGCTGTACATTCTTGATTCCATTCCACGAGTTGTCGCTGAAAATGTAGATTTGATCGTGAAGAAGATCAAGAAAGGAATGACAGTTGCAGAAATCAGTGTAAGAGCTTTAAGAGACTGAACAATCAGATATTGTAGATTTCTTTTTCAGAAGACTTTGATTGACCCAGATGGATATGAGAGAGGAAGAATTCGACATGCTGCACTCGTGAAGGAATGTGGAAACAAGTGTGGGCTGATTGACTATCTTCCATTATTCTGGAACAACACAATCAATACTGTACAGTATTTCGATAATCGTGGATTCTCCTATTTCAATTCTCTCTATCATTTGTCTCCTCACGGAATCGAACATGTTCGGCCAGTCTACAGAAAGATTTGTTCTGATTTGAAATAAATGTGCTCCTAATCCTATGTCTTTGCAATTGTTGGATTTTCCCAATGCGATCAACATGTATCGATGTACCCAGATTAGCATGTTGAGCTGGCAAACTGTTGAGAAAACATGACCGATTCAACATTTTATTGGGGGTATTGTATGCGGAAATCAAACAATATTCCTTTTTTTGTTATGCTAATACTTTCCTTCTTACATAAACAAAAAACGATAGCTTTCTTTCGGCTCGAATGTTCACTTTACAAAGAGTGTTTCGTGGAGGACAGTATACTTTTCATTCTTTTTATCTGGTTTTCACAGATTTTACTTGTATTGACTTTGAGAGCGTATGCATCAAAACAGACTCAGAAATCTTTGGTTTCAAGTCGATAACCGCAGAAGTTTAAACTTCTGCAGTTTAAACAAACTTTGATTTCAAAGACAAACCTAAAACAAAATTTGATGAGCATGGTTTTCTGCTTTCACCTACAGTGCTGACCAAAAGTATATGAATTTTGGAAGTTTTCAGTGCCAAATGGTCAAGTTTCAGCAGTGGAAAAAGTATGTTCCAATCACCCGAAAAAGTATATTCGCATCACCTGTTCCAATCACCCGAGCAACTCTAGATCTTCGTTTTGGTGGTTGACAAAATCGAGGTTTGCCCTGAAACGAACTGAGTTCGGAACTTTTATTACTATACGCGACATAACTGACTTTATTGTAATTTTCAGACCATTTTGCACTGAAAACCTCCAAAATTCGTATACTTTTGTCCAGCACTGTATTCGGCTCAAATGTTTCTTATGTTTCAAAAATTCACATTTCATTTGGTTTCCACGAGTAACCACTTGAGCTCTTGAGCTCTCACATCTCCAAAAAAGTAAAATGTTAGTTTGAAAACAAAACAAAAACTTTTTGAACGACAAGCCAGCATAGAAACCGGAAATTTGATGTGTTTTTTTATTTCTCTCATCTCTACTTTGTACATACATTGACCATATATTGAAAGTAAAGTTGGCGTAGTCCTAAGAATCCATATTCAGACATTCCATCCAGGAAGTGCTCGAAAAATGTCTATAAGATCAATAACCAATGTGGAACTCCCAAATTGTCAGACTACGGATCACTTCCTTCCGCTTGTACTTAAATATATATATGTGCAAACTGAGTAAACACTGATTTCAAAACTTTTCATTGCCCGATACGCCCAATAAAAGAAAAGTATGTTTGAGTTCCAGTGTGTCGAAAGATAACATCCAGAAGTGGTTCTGTGGAATTGTTTGCATATGGTTTGCTCTCTTAATTTTATGAACTTTTGGTTTCTACAAAAGTGCTTCAGGAGCTATCACAAAACCGTTTCCAGTTTGACTGTTCGAATAGTTTTAGAAAAAATGAAGCTTTTTTTTTTAATAAGAGGTGACAATTCCGTATAGTAGGCAGTAAAAAGTTATTCTTCCTCTTTTTCTTCTTGTAAACAGAAACAGTTGCCGAGGAGTTTTCTTTCAACACTCTCCCCATATCAGTTTCGGGAGGAAAACCAAAATGATTTATTGCCCACTCCGTAAGCAACCGTTTTCCTTTCCAATTTTTGAATGTATTTTTGGAAAAGTTCATCGGGCCTACACTCTTTAAAGGATCTATCCCCATTATGGGGATGGTGACAACGAAGAAGGAGCAACACTTGCACTGCTTAGTTTCGCCAGGGTTGTCAAAAAACACGTCCTATTCTGACTTTCGAATAGCTTATTTTCTCACAAACAGGAGTCTGGCTCTTGACATACTCTCCTGAGTTTTGCCGCCTAGAAGATATGGCCATGTTCCAATACTTTAAAGATGCCAGGGCAAAGTCACGTCATCCGGTCAAAAAACGAAACCTCGCCACACTGACCAGGGGATGACAGTGAAATCACACCTTTTTTGTATTCCCAGAGGAATATATATATATTTTTTTTCTTTTCTCCTTTGGACTTTTGAACTTTTGAGCCAAACAAAAGCATGGTTGTCAAGGGACGTGGTAGCTGCCACATTTATCCGTCAATTTGGGTCTCAGACATCGACAGCTAGAAATCACGAAGAGCCGATTCCGGCTCATAGTAAAAGTAGCTCAATTACTTAAAAATCTTCCAAACACTTTCTCTACGTTGAACTGATATAATTCGAAATGGGTTCAGGGTACTTCGAACCATGAATCAACCAGCAACCAAATCAAAACGACAAGATCTTCAAGGAATTCGTGGATTGGCTATTCTCTCTGTTTTGGGATTTCACTTCTTCCCCGCCTACTTTCCCAATGGATACCTCGGTGTGGATCAGTAAGTGTCTGAATCTGAAACTTTAAATTAATATTTTCACTCCAGATTCTTCGTGTTATCCGGTTTTCTGATGTGTATGCTGCTCACTAAAACCGAAAACAAGCCGCTGTCTTTTGTATTCACGAACTTTTATTCTCGTCGATTCAGAAGAATCATTCCACTCTATCTTCTGATTATTCTGATCTCACTAGTAGCACTGTATTCCGTATTCGTTGAAACCGCCATTCTTCAAAATCAATCTTCCGCTTTCCGAGCTCTGTTTTTCGTATCGAATCGTCCGAAAACTGGAGAGGAAGACTATTTCGAGAAACTATCTCTTGCCATGGACATATTCACTCATACCTGGTCACTGTCGGTCGAAATTCAGTTTTATTTCGTAGTTCCTGTCATTTTTCTCATCGGCAACTTGTTCTCTGGCATTGTCAAGTACTTATACTACTGCATTTTGGGTAAGAAAAATCGACATAATTCAAATCAGTTGACAATTTCAGGAATTACATCTCTATCCTACAGTTTAACAGCACCTCAACCAGTTGCCTTCAATAGCATGTTCGCTAGAATCTGGCAGTTTATCATCGGGATGGTTGTCTATTTGATATATTTCAAGAAGATCTCGAACTATGTTTCTCTTCCGTTTGAAGTCTCCAAGTCTGAAAAAGAGACTGATGGAACATTGAAACTCTTGGAAGAGGAGGATCTCGATGAGAGCGAAAACGAAGAGGAGGAAAAAGAGACAGAAGTGGTGACTCCTCCGAAGACAACAACCTACTTGGGTCCGTTTTCGAAGTACTTCTTCTTGTTCCCGATGGCTTATATAGTCACTTACCCGATTGCATTCTACCCATTGCTTTTGAGGTGAGACATACCGTATTTTCTCTAATGGACACTCCCTACTTTCACCAAATGGTATCTTGAATTAAAAAACATCGTGTTTCCAGACCGATCTTCACAGTTTTCACTGGTGCTCTGATGCTTGCTTCTGTTGATGACTATTATCTGAGTAACAGAGTTCTGACCTACTTCGGAGATATTTCTTATTCGCTCTATCTGATTCACTGGCCAATCTACTCGTATTGCAAACTGATGCATCCGGGGAATGTCTATCGTGAGTTGTTTATATTAGAAGAAAATATGGAAGCATTTGTTTTGGTAGTGAGGTTGGAAAGGAACTTTTGGTTGAAAGTGAAACCGAGATAATCTTTCAGTTTTGGTCGCCGGATTGGTAATCTCGATATTGTTGGCAGCGGTGGTCTTTGAAACATTCGAGAAGTAAGGCACCAAGTTGTTACTTTAACCCGGACCTTTTTTCAGGTGGTACTTGAAATTGTCTAACCTCTCGATCACCATTCTCATCCTCACTCTGCTCTCAGTAAATTTAATTTTGATCCATAAGGATGTGATCCATGAGAAAGTGTATTCCTCCAACTCGTCGAACTTCACAAGATTGGATGGTGTTTTGCCGAATATGACTTATGGTGCGAATGCTTTAAAGAAATCAATGCCTTATATAAATTTCAGATGATGCTGATAGACTGAATGCTCACTGGCAGTCCACGGATTTGGGAGGTTTAACGGAACCAGGATGTATCAAAAGAACTCCGAACAAAGTTTGGTGTGACTTTGAGGTTAGAAGAATTTTATTTATAAAAGTGTATCTGTTTGATTTCAGGAGAAGGGAAAAGACTTCAAGCTTGCTATATTCGGAAACAGTTTGACCCTGAACCATCATAAAATGTTCCTGCAAGAGTGTCGACATCGTGCTTACAATGTTACCATGTATTCAGAGTATGGTAAGATGACCCAAATATTCAGAATACATCTGAAAATTCTTCTTCTTTTCAGGATGTGAACCTCTGGCGGCACTGTCGAACGAAGCTCATTGCAAACGACATCTTGTGGATTTCGTTGATTTCCTGAAAAGTGCAAAACCGGACTACGCATTTCTTTTCACACGGTTTGGAGAGCATGTTTCAGTACTTCGAAAACTCGAAAATTTCAGATACTTCGCCACCGGAGTAGCTTTTGAGAACAACAACACAAACCTAGAAACCGATTCCACCTACAAGGAAATGAGACATCAAATGGGACAGTTCACTCCTCACATAAAGAAGAAACTGTTTGTGCTGGACGCATTTCCCAGAACCAATAATCACTATACATTGCAAGTTGCGAAGGATTTGAAGAAAGGAAGGAAATTGGATGAGATTCATGTGGGTTACTGTGGAAACAAAAAAGTAGTGTAAATTCATATGAGTTCTCGAATAAATTTCAGAGAAAAAATCGGCAAAACGTTTAAAAGATTCGAGTTATGAACAGACGAATGTTTTCCCTGACATTTTGCCAATTTTCATTTCAGATTCTGAACTTTTCAGTTTCGATTTCCCTTTGACCCAGATTATGAACGAAATAGTTTAAGCCAATAGCACATGGATTCTTCTTGTGAGAAATCGGCTGAATCTAAATAACAAAGTCATTTTTTGTGCGGTTTTTCTAATTGGCAACATCTCATGATCATGAAACAGAATTCGGAATCTCGAAAACTTCAGAATATATTCTAACTGAAAATCAAATTACTGGGCTGGTATCTCAGAATTCGAGACGGACATTTTCCTGAGTTTGTGAATCCCCAAAGTTCATATTCCGCGCTCTCTTTACCTTCTGTTTTCCAGAAAGAAATCGTGGAGTTGGGCCTGTATAAACTGGCCCGATTCCGAACTGAATCCATCGTCAAAGAATGCGGATCCAAATGTCAAATGATCGATTACGAGCCCCTTCTCTTCAACAATGTCACGAACAGATTCGAGTTTTTCGACAGCAAAGGATTCCTTTATTTCACAGGAGTCAACCATCTTTCAGCACATGGAATGGAATTAGTGAGACCTCTTTACACGGATATTTGTAACAAATTGACATAATTCTTGGGTGTTTCATGTGTGTTCAAAACGATAACTGCACTACAGGTAGACTTATTTTTTGAATCGTGAAATTTTATTAGAATAATTGAATTTGAAAGTATAAACATTGGAAGTATGAAACATGTCAATTAAATTATGAATCATGCAGAAATTTATTCCTTCTGGCTGTCGGCCAGGACTGCTTGTTTAGTTGCTTCCAGGTCTTTGAGTTCATTTGGGTAGAGTTTCCCTGGTTCTTCATTCTTTGATCTGTTGTACTGTGGACGAATGAAGCATACCAAGATGGCGAAAACCGATGCAATAGATGAGACAATCTGCAAAGAGGTGCTTATTAACATCGAACTGGTCTTATGAAAACTTACAATAAAAGCAGTAGTGAAGTTTCTTGGAGAGTTGCTCACATCATTCCCTGGAGTCCAGCATGCTTGAATAGTTGAATATCGAGGGTCATCTTCACTCGTAATTTCCGAAAACATTTGCAAGATAACCACGAAAACGACACCGAACACTTGTCCAAAAAGCACGATGACTCCAGAACAAACTTCGGCGGCAACAGGGTACGTGACTTCCAGTGCTAATTCGAGTCCAACAGGATATGCAGCAAGTCCGAATGTTCCGAGCAGGAAGGAGAATGTGATAAGCAGAGCACTTCCCAACAGTCCTTGAATTGTAGTGACCCAGATGAGAGCAACACCAGAAGAGACAGCACCAACCATTGTTACGATCATTGCAAGTCGATAGCATTTCCACTTATCAACAATGAATCCAACAATCAGGGATCCAATGATACCACTCGAAATCATAACCACGACACAAATACCAGCCATACTGTTTCCGTGTCCAGCTGGACAGATCATTTCGAATATCTTGGAGTATAGACTGTTGAACATTCCGATTCCTCCACCAAGAGAAGCTATCAAAATCAGATAGGTTCCATTAGAGAAACAGGTCTTCAAGCTCTCGAAGTAAGATTTTCCTCCTGACTGGACAATCTTGTTTTGGGATGGATTTTTCGAGCTCATTGCAATCTGAAAACAAAAATAAATCAACTGAGTACCGTTTTCACAACTGACCCAAGCACAGCAGCATACTACCAAGCAGATGATGAACAGCAGATAATTCAGGAACGGAACGTCGTTTGATGATCGAACGAATATTGGAGAGAGCAGATTGGCAACCAGAATACCGAATGGTCCAGCCATGATTCCAATTGTCGTTGCGATAGTTCTTTGTGCTTGAGGGAAATAAGCATTCGATACTGTTGATGGAAGATACATAATGAAGGGATAAGTGACTGCAGCAATTCCCTGACCAACAATGACAGCTGTACCACGAGAATTCGTGTTGAATGCAAATCCAGACATTGCTCGAACCAATGCACCGAGAACATTCACGGTCGAAGCCAGCAATAGAGATCCTCTGATTCCAATAATACTTCCGATCCACATTCCACAAAATCCCAATGGGATGGAAATGAACATGTAGATAGGGGAGAGCCTGAAAAGTCATTCATTTTATCAAGACACTTTTGTGAAATTCTCACCATGCCGCAGTTGACCCCCCATAGAAGACGTTGACATGATTACCAACGGGTGCATATGCGATCCAAGATGCAGTGTTGGAAAAATTGAGAAGAGCAACGATGATCAGAATGATCCAACGCGGTGAAACTCCACAACTGGTCTTGTGAGTGGTGTTCGATTCACTGGCCACTTGAGACTGAAGTTAAAAAGAGCTGAAACTTTGAGTAACAATTTGAATGAACAAACTTTCATCGGTGGGTAAATGAGTGATGCAGCTGTTGCAGTTATTTTGAAGGCTTCTTCATGTGAATGTGGATCTGGGACAAGGTTCGACATTTCTTGTCTGTCCTTACTCATGCCTATAATCTGAAAATTAATAGAACGATTTGAAACACAATTGATGTTCTTTAGTTCGAATAAGAGAATATATTAATTGGAGTTCAAGTTCAAGAAACGAGCAGTCGACATTCTGATATTTTCAGCGAGAAACGGTTGATTCAAAACATTCTGAAGCGATTCACTGAATTTGCGAGCCATCATTTTTTGAGCAAGAATTAGAGCATCGCTAGAAACCGAGAATGGAGACTCGACGGGATTTACATAACCGAATTCATGACCACTCAAGCATCGGAAGAAGACACTTCCGAATTGAGCGATGTCTTCAGCACGAGACTCCATTCTGAAAACAGAAGAAAAGATGCAAACAAAACGAAATTTAATGTTTTCCCCGTTTCGCTTCTCGAAAAATGAGTCATCTCCAAAAAGGGCAAAAAAGGGCTTTTATGATTTTAAAGTCAAAAATGGTAAAAAAAGGATAACATCATGCTCCAGCGTTCGTTTAGAACTCAAAGAATACGGCAAACAACAGTAAATGAGAAAATTAATTTTGTTTCTACCGTACCTCTGCTCTCGCGTCGAGACCAGTTGTCGAAACTAAAACGTTTCCTTTAAATTTGATTTTGTAGTTACTGTAGAAATAAAATATGGTCAACTTTATTTTTGCATATTTTTACGGGACTGAATCACCTGAAAAAAAAACGAATAGAACTGAAAACTCACAGTTTATGTGGATTCATCTTACGGGCGTGAGTTCTACTTGTCAGTAGACAAAATGAGAAATCGTTTTTCATCAAAAAAATATTGTCAAGAGTCACGAGACCATGCAGAATTTGGTTACTGTGAAGCTGGATCAATGCATTTGAAATATCTGAATAAGATTCAAAATAGGACTTTATAATCTTGATGCAAAATAACCACGCATAATTGCTGCTGTCATCCATTCTGGAAGTGGAAAGTTACCGTATTCTTCCAGGAATTTCGACAAGGATTTTTTGGTATTCTGAGTGGAAGTGATGACGTGCGACGTCTTCTGAAAACATTAAATTTTCCTGTATTTACTTTGAATCCCGAGTATTCACCATGTTCTCATTCTTGGAAGATCTTTTTTGGCTCAACAACGCGGAAGTCACAAAATCGTAGTCCTCGGAACGCTGGCTGGAAATCCATCCTTTTTTTCAGAAAAAGTTCGGATGTACGCTACTCATGATCCATTATCAAACTTTCATTGAGACTCTCGCGGTTGCTCATGTTGCTTGTCAGAATGTGTTGCTTCCCAGGTGTCGACACCTCTTCAGAACAAATTGTTTCTTGTGAGTCTTCCCTGAAACTTACCGTTACAATCGCTTATTCTCTTCATCTTGAAGAGTAGGTTTTCCAAAACTGAACTTTCCATTACGATTTTTCGTAAAGAGGAGTGGTTGATGAGAGTTCAAGTGTTTATTACATGGATCGCACAAAAATTCAAATGCATATAGATAAGTAGAACGACAATTAGGAAACTTGAAATGAGTACTGTGACAAGATGATGAAATACCCGACTGGAAATTCGAGAACAGATGAATTTACATTTAGTCGTGTGTTTGGCTGCTACCCAGAACGAAGGCTTGAGGGATACTTTCTCCGTAGAAGATCTTGTTGTTCGCAGCGATGGCTTGAATCTTTTGAAGCTCGAGGTATTCTCTGAAAATTGAAAGTAAGTCATGCCCATTAACAATAAGAAATACTTGGTAAGGAGCATTTTATTAGCACCCGCTTGTTTCTCGGCTTTGTAGAACTCAGCATCAGCTTTCGACTTTTCGGTGGCTGAAATCGTTATGATCATGAAGGAAATCACCAATTCAGTGATTCTTACCCAGGTTACTCTCTGCTTCCAATTTATTCAATAGTTTCTGGGTTTCTTTCTCCGTAACCATCTGTTTCTGGTGAATTAGTGCAACTTGAGCAATTTTCTCAGCTTCAATAACAGCTTTCTTCCTCTCAGTTTCCGCGAGTTTTTCCACGACTTTTTGCGTTTGAGTAGCCACAAGAAGTTTTGTCTTCTCAGCCTCCATCATCTCGTAGTTCAGACGAATAGCCTCCGGAATCTTCGGTTTCGTTACTCTCACTGCTTGAACGAAAAGTCCAGGCGCCATTTTCAGAAGGTCATTTTGCAGAGCGTTCTTGATTTCCTCATCGATCTTATCTGAAAAGACGGATTGGACAAGATGGACCAGATAACACATGGAGACTCACCAAAAAGATCGATATAAACTTCTTGAAGGGTGTGGCTACTGCAGAATTGATTGACTTCGTGGTGAACTTTGTTGAAGATGAGTGGCCGGTCGTACTCGACAGTGTAGTTCTTTACAATGGCATACACTGAAAGTTAATAAAAATTATGGATTAGAATGCTTCGGAGCCTACCGCTATCTTGAGACAGGATATTGACGACTTCAATACGATCGAAGTAGATCATGACTCCTCCAGAAGTTCCACACGGGACGCCGGTAGCTTCATCAGTTTGCAGAGTGACCTGGACAGATTTGACCGTAGTCAGCAATGGAATGTGCAAATGATAACCAGGTCCGGATACGGATTGAAGAAGAGCTCCACCCTGAGAAAAAGATTAGAATCTGATTTTAAGAGATCTTAATAATTTATCAGTGGCAGTTTCGAGTTTCGAAATTTGAAAAGAAATGTATTTATAAAGAAATCAAAATCACTTACTCTGTAGTATACTCCAACATGCCCTTCGTCGATTTTGTGCAGTGCCTGACTGAAAATAATGATCCACGCCGCCAGCAGGCCGAACGCCAGCTCTGTTAACATCGCTGAAAACAGAAGAGATCGATGAGGGAGTGTTATGAGGTCTCTCGTAGTGCAACGTTTGTTTCAAGGCGGTGGTGTCCGGCGAGAGACGCGTTGCGGTTCCGTCGCGCACGCTTTCTCGGTTAGAGAGACAACGCCTTCATTACTCGATACTCGGGGGCACAATTGGTGGTATAGCGGAGAGGGGGAGGCGGTTGGTGCACGCACCAAACGTGCATCACACTAGACTAGGCCGAGAGGGTGTCGTGAAACCTAGCGTGAGAGGGAGCAGTATAACAAGGTCAGTGAAAGCGTTCTGCTATACACGAATTTAAACAGAAAAGTATTTGGAGAGATAATCAAACTGAAACAAATCGAGATGTAAGAATCCGAAAAACCAGTTATCTAATTTATATCGACTTCTTTACAACATGATAAAGTAGTACGCGAAAAATCAATTTATCTTCTTCTCTTTCGAAATTCGTGGCATTCGCAGAGGAATTCGGAAGCTAGAAATGCAGAGGACCAGCACGAGTTGAATAACGAACAAAAATCCGAACACTTTGTAGGTGTAGGTAGCAATGAGATGTGCAAGAGGGGATCCAGCGAATATGGCACCAACTAAAAATTATTTACTTACGTTTTTAGGATTATTTTTGGTGCTTACCTGATGCAATGAAACTGATAAAAGCTGAACATGTTCCCGCAACAGTCTTCGTTCCAGCTTGTGATCCAATCAGACACCAGATGTTGAAAGATCCGTTCACGAAAAATCCAGTGAAGAAGCCGAAAATCGATGAATACTCTGCATATTCAAACACTCCTATTGCTATGAGCATCATCAAAACTGTGGATATAACTCCCAGAAGTCTTCTTGATGCATCCACACCGATCATTCCGCCGACTTTGTCTAACATCACTCCGCTTGTGAGAATTCCGATAAGTCCACCAAGCTCGTAGAGAAATTGAAACCCGTGAGCAGATAACTTCTTCTCGTTCAAATACAGTGGAGCCCACGTCTCACAGATGGTTCTCATCTCCATGGAGAAGAAATAAACAACTGCGATATGCCAAATGACTGGACTCTTCACGATCGATTTTATTCCAGTTGCATCGCCTTCTTCTATGTCTGATTTCTTCATAGGCTGGACCTCTTTCCGTATCGCATCATCTGTTATTATCCATTTCCTGCAAACCAGAGAGAAGAGCAGGACGAGGATAGCAGTATTCAACTCAATAGTTCGCCAATAGGAAGACTTGAACAGTGGAAGGATCATCCCTGCGAATGTACTGCCACATCCAAGTAGAGAGAACATCGTAGCGTAAGAGGAATCATCGAACCACTGTAAAAAAAAATCAAGAATCGGAATGAAAAATAAATTATTTTACCGAAGCCACTAACTTGGTGGCAGGTACCCATCCTGCTCCTTGAACACCGCCAATCATCGCCATGACCAGCTCGATTTGCCAAACAGCACTTGAAAATGCTGAAAATTAACTATCGAATTATTCTCATTGGAACTTTCTTACCTAAACATATCGAAGATGTGCAGCAGAGCAACGCCCCACCGATGAACAGTTTCGAACTGGATGTTCTGTCGGCTGCAGTTCCAAACACTAGCTTACTAACAGTGCAAGCAGCCGCGTGAATGGAAACTATTCTGCCTGAATTCGAATGAAATAATGGATTAAATGGAAAGAAGCGCTACTATTTAGAAAGGCCCGGAGGAGAAACGACTGTAAATTTATTAGACTTAAAATGGAATTAACAAGAAACAACTACTTTCCGGAGGAAGAACAAAAAGACAATCAAAAAGATACCGTAAAGAATTCAAAAATACAACCTGTAATTCGATGTTAAATGCAAAGGCACAAACATTGACAAGATAAACGAGAAGATGGGTAAATGTCAAATACATCCTAATCTATTCTAATGAAAAACCAAATTCAGATTGGCATCTACTACTCCTCTGAGTACTTATTTCGTCTAATGAGATCACAAAACATTTCGTAAAAAAGAAAAGCGCATCCAGAATTAGCCGCTGCTTTTATCTGACTTGGCCATAATCCTTTGAATAGTCCATACCAACTTTCATTTTTCACTACCATCATAATAGTTTGGAAAAGGCCTTGACTATAATTACTCGTTTTTCCGAAACCCGCTCTTTCGAAACCGTTCATTTGCAAACGATGACGGACCATATCCAGAGGGTACAGAACCTGGACAGTGAAAGTTATACAAGTGTCGCGTTTTCTGAAGACATACGGTTTTCGCAACAGTGCCTGCCATTGCTCCACTAAAAAGAGCACCAGTCGATTCATATCCAGTGAACGGCCACAGATCCATGAAACAGTTGTAGAGGGCGAACTGCATTCCAGTAAATGGTGCAATCTGAACAACACTTGGGATCCATCCACGGAAGTAGCCAGGCAATCCTTCTTTTTGCCAAATATGTCTTATCGCGTGCGTGGTACCAGTATACACTGCATGTCCTGACTTCTGTGCGACCAGTCTAGTTCGAATGACGTCTAATGGCATAGCCTGTAAACAGAACGTTCCAAGTTTTCAATCAACGAAAATCTTACGGCTGTCATAGCCAAACATCCACTCAGAGCTCCACACATGAAGTCAGAAGTAGATCGAACACTTTGATCGTCTGATGGAATAAACTTTGCAGCATGTCGGGAGAGCCATTCGAAAGACGAGAACTGAACAAGTCCATATGTTGCAGACAGTCCCTGAGCTGGAATGTGACCCTTCCAGAAAGCTTGAGCTCCTTCTTCACGTGTAATCAGGAATACAGATTGGAGTACTCCCTGCAAATGAAAAATGGTAAGAGATACTCGGTTTTCACAAAAAAAAAACAGTACCTTGTACTTCCCAGACTTCCTGCCACGAATTGGTTCTTCCTGAAGTTGAAATCTGATTTTGAGCACATCCAGTGGCTGAATTATCATTCGGGTCACGATTCCACTGGCAAGTCCCGCCTCGCTGTACTCTGCGGAGGTGAGCGGCTCATTTATGGCCTCCGGATGATAGCCGACCATAATTGAGTTCGCATTCGTAGGAGATCGAAAATTAACAAACTGCTTCACCAGAGAACAATCACGAGAAGTTAGAGAATGAGGAGAAGCGAAGAAGAAACGACAAAAAATAGAGATTGATTGAACATATTATGAAAAAAAAAACAACCAGAAATCCCAGGGCCTTTCAGTTTTGCATGCGCGTTTCAATTTTGAAACCAACCTATATTATCGTTCGTTAGCGGAATCTCGTTGCGGATTTCAGACAAGAAGATGATGGGAAGACGTCGGAAGAGCACATAAGCCACGTAGATACAGAAAACAGCCGCAAATTTGATACCATTTGAAGAAGACGACGACATCGGGCGTTGTTCCTAGGGCAGTTTTCTTGGTTTGTTTCGATTCGATTCACATAACTTTATATAGGAGCAAAATGATGACTCAGGAAACAGAAGACGAGCGAATTTTTCTTGAATGACTAGCATTTCCGGAACGGGAAGAAACAAAGGGTTTTCTCAAAATCGAACTTCCGGTTAGTAAATTGGAATCAAGATGATTAGAAGGTACTTGGCAGTGAAGAAATCGCAGGAAACTGGTATTTAGTAACGGCTATACTATATATGATGAGTGGAAAATCAATTTCAAAAGTTCCAAAACTGATTCTCAAAAAAAGCCAAAAAAATAAATAAAAAACCTCTTCAAAAATGATTTGTCTGCATTTTGCCGTGTAGTGAAGCGCTTGCGTACCGAGTTGAGGAGCGGATCCGAAAAGTAAAAGAAGGTTTTAAATAGAAGAGTTTAAAAGAGTTTCCATGTTTTTCCCTCTCTTTTTCGGTTTTTTTCTAGTAATAAAAATCAAAATGACTATTCTCTGCTTTCAGAAAATGAGTGCTACAGTGGAAGACGATGAAAATCCGCCTCTTCAGAACGCAAAACTGTTTGGCCTTTTCAAGGTTTTTCCTCATTCTTTTAAAACATTATTTAAGTTTTCATTGCAGAATCCGGATCCTGGTTTCACACAAACAGGAATATCAATGTTCACAAACTTCGTGCTGGCCAATATGTTCGTATATGGAGTTACGGGAAGGGCAAAACTCGCCTACGCCTTCAGCATGATCTCTATTCCTTGCTCCGTTGTCCTTTGTGTGCGGTGAGTGAAACAATTGAAAGAATCCCGTTAAAATGGTTTCTTACAGAGATTCTCAAAAAGATTACGAGAAGTGGAAGGAAATGAGGCTGCTGAGGCTGAAAGGTGTTCCAGAACGATTCATGCCATACAAGTGCAAATATGACTGGTCAGATTATGATCTGAGAAAACTTCGGGAGGAAAAATAAGGCGGGTAATAGCTCTAGGATATGATAACATTAGAAATTTATAAAATTTATATAGAATAAATCTTTGATATTTGACCAATTATGCATTCGAATAAAAAATGAAAAAAAAAACAAGAAAAACTGGAAGATTTATTTAAGAAGACTCTGAATCGCCTTGACAGTGATCGGATGCATGTTGGGGATGTTGGCTTTGAATTGAGAAATCGCACGATCACGAGTTGCAGTCCACCCGAACAACGATCTGAAATGAAAGATGAACGTAGAGAATCCAGCTTTAGATAAATCACCTGTAGATTGGCTTGCAGTACTTCATTCTTCCTACAGCCAGAGCAAATGCCAGGCTTGCATCGACGATTGGGGTCCATTTAGTCTCGAGTCCAAGCATAAGCCATGAGAACTTGAGCTCTGCATTTTTAGCTTGATCCAATTTGTATGTAGCGGTTAATGCAGGCATTCGATCTCCGAAGTTGTTTTTGTTCACACGGATAGCATCAATCACAGCAAGCTTTTGAGAGTTTGACATTTTTTCGAAGACCTCTTGATCTGTTGGCGCGTGTGAACCCTCAGTTGTCCATTTGGAAGCGAGATCTTTACATGCTTTCATCAAGGTTGAATCGTACGCTGGTTTAGGTGGAAGTCCAGCTTTGTGTAACCACAAGTTCCAGTCGATATTGTCGAGTATGACTTTCTTTTCTGAGAAAAAGTCGTAAAGATATTCCTTCCATTCTTCGGTAGACACTGTTTTGTATGCATACTTCTGAATATAGTCTCTGAGGAACTGTTCGAATCTGTTATTGTCTCCGAGAGCCTGCTCAATTGTGAACAAGAGCGCAGATCCTTTCTCATAGGGCACCGACGAGAACGCATCATCCGGATCGGCAGCTCCCAAATTTTGAACAAGTTTCGTGTACTCATGATCTGGACCGAAGACATCGTTTACTGTTCGAACAAGGGCCTCCTCGAAGCCACTTTCACTTTCAAACTGTCTCTCCAATTCTCCATACATTTTTCCATGGATTTTTCGCTCGAGGAAGACAGTGAATCCTTCATTCAGCCAGAAATGCTCCCATGAAAAATTGGTGACAAGATTTCCGGTCCAACTATGAGAAATTTCATGGGCGATGACATTGACGAGACTGCGATCGCCAGCAAGTAGAGTTGGAGTGATGAACGTCAAGCAAGGGTTCTCCATTCCTCCAAATGGAAACGTTGCAGGCAAAACAACCAAATCGTATCTTCCCCAAACATATGGTCCAGCGACTTCTTCAGCAACCTTTAGAATTTTCTCGGTTTCGGCGAATTCATAAAACGATGCCTCGGCTTGAGATGGTTCCGCCCATACTGCACATCTCTCGCTAATATCTTTTCGTTCTAAATGACCAACAACGATAGCGAGAAGGTAAGATGGGATCGCAACTGGCTGCTTGAAAGAGAAGATTGTTCTTATGCCACACTCTGACGTCTTCGATCCTTGCCCAATGGCAGACATCAGACAAGTAAGTCCACGTGGTACACAAACGGTCGCTTCGTAGGTGCTTTTCACAGACGGAGTATCCATACATGGGATGATGGAACGCGCATTGATGGCCTGGCATTGAGAGAACAAGTACGGAGCCTGAAAATGGTTTTTGTTGAATTCAATTTGAAATCTAGTAACTCACAACTCGATCAGTCGTCTGCTCGGAAGTCAAGAACTGAAGTGCAGCAGCGTTGTTGCTCGATTCGTACTGGATCTCGAGTACAGGTTTCTCTCCGGGTTTCAATTGAGTAGTTGATACGACTAACTGCTGACCCAACGCTGCGTTATCTTTCAAAGCGAACTCAGATTGAAGTGTTTCGCCGTTCAACTTCAGAATGGCGGACTTGACCACGAGGTCACGAGAGTCCAGCACCACTTCCGAGGTATCTTTCTTCACGTCCAAGTTCAGAAGAACCTTTCCATCGATTAGCTTCTTCTCGAAATCCACTTTCCATTCCAATGCATAGTGGGACACGGTAACCTGAAGAAAAATAATTAGACTTGAAGAAGCTAGCGAAAGTACCTGCTCGTAGTTAGCCGCGGTAGACGGGTCTTTAGGATGAGGCGGTGCCATTTCTGTAAATTATGATAATTAGGAAGAGAACAATGAAGTTGATTGCTCTCAACTGAACAAAACTCGGAAATTAAGAAACAAAGTGAATGGTGAATGCAACCATGTTTTCAATGGAATATAAATAAGAAAGTGATATTTCGAACGTTTATTATTGAGCAAATGCGAATAACATGGAAAAGTCAATGGCTAGACGTTTCTTATCAGTTTTCCAATGATAATGTCATCTGCACGATAAACTGGATCGAGCTCCTCG
Source organism: Caenorhabditis sp. 40 LS-2015 (assembly GCA_900536305.3). NCBI lineage: Eukaryota > Metazoa > Nematoda > Chromadorea > Rhabditida > Rhabditidae > Caenorhabditis > Caenorhabditis tribulationis. The sequence continues at coordinate 112,055 of LR546131.1, read as the reverse complement.
TGAGGAATTGGGGAGAAACGGAAGAATCTTTTGATATCTCGGAAGAACGTTTTCTGTGCGACTGAAGCTTCTCCTATATCCCTCTCCTCGCTCACAACAATAATGTCTTTGGCATTAGAACTCTTCAATAGATCAATCAACGGAGTAATAGTGCTGTTGTAGTATACACAATCGACCGCCAAAATAAGGTCCAGCTCGTCAGGAATGTTGTCTTTAGTCCAATCCAAAACTTCTACTTTTATACGATCTTTTGTTAGATGAGCGTTCAAGGCCACATTTCTCTGAAGCAGCGGCATTCGTTCAGGAAGATCGGTGATGATGACTTCAGCTCCGAGTGCAGCAAGGGCGATTCCGCAAACTCCTGTACCACTTCCCAGCTCCAGAACCTTAAAAATCGATGTCATGAAAAAAAAAGTTATGAAATTCACTTTCTTGCCTTCAAACTGATTCGCATTCTTGAAGAAATAATGAATCGTCATCAATGCGCTGTCCCAGATGACTCCCCCGACATCAGTGTCTATTTCCTGAAACATAAATGCTGAGTGCTTTGAAACATCGTTAACTATTTAAATATACCTGAAATATAGTCAACTCATCGTTATCGTCATTGAACGGAATTCTTCGAGCGTATTCTCCATTCTCGAGCATTTGTTTTATCACGACTGTTCGCTCGAGAACATATGCATATGTTCGCGAACAGGCAAGAAAACCAAGCGGTGCGTTCTCCGAGAGGACTACACGGCCGAGAGAGCGCCATTCGTCCCGAACACATTGTTGAGTTTTTCTATTCTTTTTGTTTTAATTTTTTGTATTCTCACTATATCACTATAGTATAGACTTCACTGAAAATGAAGAATGCTGTAAAAAGCATACTCCACCTTTGCTTTTTGGCAGATTCGAAAATATATTTTTTCGTTTTTCACCGCAGAAGCGCGCTCCACTGGAAGTCAATCTTCGTTTATGCAACGTGGAATCATGAATCATATGTATTGCACCATCTAATAGTAAAACTGCTCCTCTTTTTTCGCTTCGAAATTCCTCATTCGTTTTGTAAATTACACTGAAAAGTTTGATAAGGAGAGGCTAACAACTCGAGTATCTCCGCGATAATTATATAATATCTCTATTTCCCCGTAGAAAAACGTCGTAGAATGACCTAAATGTGTGGTAATCATACGCCCAACATTCAATCATATTTTGAAATTATATACTCTGATTTGTATTCGAACTTCTATGGTTCTTATTTATTCAATGTTCGGCAGCGAAGCCAAATAGTATACGCCACGTTAGACCCTCTTCCGCTTCCCAGTTGTATACACACTATCAGTTACACTCTCCATTCATCGACCCATTCTTCCAACCTTGCATCACTCTCTCGCTCTCCATTGCTTGTGTTTCCGAGTTTTCAGTGTTTTTCAAATTTCATTTTTAGGCTCTTCGACCAACCATGAAGGCTCTCATTCTTGTTGGAGGATATGGGACACGCCTCAGGCCTCTCACCTTAACACAGCCCAAACCATTAGTGGAGTTCGCTAACAAGCCGATGATGTTACATCAAATGGAAGCACTCGCTGCTGTTGGAGTGGACACGGTTGTTCTCGCAGTGAGCTACAGAGCAGAGCAATTGGAAGCTGAGATGACTGTTCATGCAGAACGACTTGGAGTAAAGTTAATTTTCTCTCTCGAAGAAGAGCCCTTGGGAACCGCTGGACCACTAGCTCTGGCTCGGAAGCATCTGGAAGGAAACGATCCTTTTTTCGTTTTGAACAGTGATGTCATTTGCGATTTTCCATTCAAGCAAATGGTGGAATTTCACAAGCATCACGGGATGGAGGGCACGATTGCGGTGACAAAAGTGGAGGAACCATCGAAATATGGAGTGGTTGTCTTCGACGAAGTATATGGAAAGATCGCAGATTTCGTCGAGAAGCCGCAAGAATACGTCGGAAACAAAATCAACGCAGGTCTCTACATCTTCAGTTCGGCCATTCTCGATCGAATTCCATTGAAACCCACCAGCATTGAAAAAGAAATCTTCCCGCGAATGGCTTCCTCTGGAAACCTCTATGCATTTGTTTTGCCCGGTTTCTGGATGGATGTTGGCCAGCCGAAAGATTTCCTCAAGGGAATGTCTCTGTTCTTGAATCATGTTCAAACGACAAAGTCGGAGAAATTAGCAACTGGATCAAATATTCATTCAACGGCAACGATTAGAGGCAGTGTATTAGGTGAGGTTTTCGTTACCTGTAGAGTAATTTCCAATTTCGAATGTTTAGTCGATCCCTCGGCCACAGTTGGAGAGAACTGCGTGATCGGTCCTGATGTTGTGGTTGGCCCGCGAGTCAAAATTGAAGGAGGAGTTCGTATTCAGCATTCAACAATTCTATCTGATTCGGTAAACAAGACAAATTATGCTTAACAATAACATTGTTGAATTTCCAGACTGTTGGCAAATATTCGTGGGTCTCTGGAAGTATTGTCGGTCGAGAATGTCATATTGGAAGCTGGGTTCGCATGGAGAACGTTTGCGTTCTTGGAGATGATGTCGTATGTGTCTTTCGTATAATGCCAACTTTTATTTCTTCATTTTCAGGTGGTTAAAGACGAAGTATACTTGAACGAAGCAAGTGTTTTGCCACACAAAGTGATAGCTGTGAACGTTCCATCGAAGGATATTATTATGTGAAATGAAAAAGTTTAATCTTCTGTTCTGTTAAAATGTTTAGTCTTCAGTTTTACCAAAGTGCCAATTTTCAAACATGTGATATAGCTTATGGTCTAATTTTATTTCATTGTCATCGGTATTCGTTTTTTTTCTGTAATTTATCTAATACTCTCAATTGTCAGCGGCGGGCCAAATGTTTTAAACATCTTTCTATTCGGAATTATTCGGAATCAACTGGGTGATTTTTCTGTGTTCTTCAGGAACTGTATTCAAGTAATGATATATTCTTGCGGATTGTCGGTTTTTTCTTGTTGAATAAATTATTGTAGTTATAAAAGCAATTGTGGGAGTTGAATGGTTCATGTCCATGGGAGACACATATCGGTTGAAGAATCATTCTTCTGGCTATTAGAACGTTTCAGTCCGGTGAATGAGCACTTCTGGCTCATTGGAGAAAGAAGATTGGCTCGATTTGGGCGATCTGAACAATGCTCCAACCTTCTCCCTAGAAGATGCATTGAATGATGTAATAACTCAGGGTTAAGCTCGAACAGTTTAATATTTTCCAGACAGAGAACCTCAGCGATCCATTTCTCGATGAGTCTTTTGCCCTTGACGGAGATTTCGGATCAATATCAAATCTAGCTGAATCTACCGTTCTGCCAGACACTCAACCATTAGTCTACAAACTAGATGCAGCATTCGTTGTACAACCGCACCGTTGGTCCCAATTTAGAATAGCATTGATAGCAATCTCAAGTTTTCAGAACTTATCTCACATCAGATTCTTTCAAACGAGAAAAAAACTGGACGAGTGATAGCAGTGGCTGAAAGGAATGGTTGGATTGCCGTTGTAACGAGTAAAGGACAACTACTTTTGTTCGATTTAAATGGGAATCTGAATCAGTTCCATCGAGGGGATGAATCAATGGGCGGAGCTAGCTGTGTCACGTTCTCACTGGATGGAAAGTTTCTGGCAGTCGGACTACAAAGAGGTGCTGTGAAGGTAAAACTGAAGTGAAATCTTCTATTCAATGAAATGCTATTGCAGATAATGACAATAGACAACAAGTTATACCATATAATTCATGAAGGTGGCCAACCAGGGCAAGGAATTGTTCAAGTCATTTACACAAAAGATAATCATACTGTGTTGACTCTCGACAACGGAGGTAGCTTCTACGAGTGCACCATCAGCAAGCCGTGGTTACAGAAAAAGAAGGATAAATTGAGATGCCATGTATCCGGCTGTAACGGGGAAATCATTGCTATGAAAATGATGCCAGCTGATGTGATCGCTCTTCTCTCTGTCCATAGACTCATCTTCTATATTCTGAAGCCTCGAGGTCAGATACTTGGAGTGTTCCCCACAAAGTTCGAGTTCCAATTCCCACCTTCATGTTCTTACTGGCTGGGTTCTCCAAAATGTGACATCTATGGAAACTCGCCACTAAATGCTCTATATTCCACGACACTGAAAGATTTCAAAGTTGTGATCAGTCGAGGTCATAAGATTGCAGTTTTGAGGATACATCCTAATCATTTCTTCACGAAGCAGGTTTTTTTCTGACCTATTTATGACTTTTTGAAACTCAAAATAGCTTCAGAGAAGAGCTACAGTACTCCGCCAGTTCGAGCTGCCTGCTCCACTTGTCTATATTCATTGGATGAGTCCACATATCATAGTAGGAATCGATGCAATGGGGACTGTTTGGCAAATCGATCCAGAAAAAGGAACTTCAAGGAAGCAAGATCTGGAGGAACTTCAACTTGTTTTCTCTACACCAATTCTCAAAGGATCGGCGACTGGAGGAAAAGTCAGTGAAGCGGTGAAAGCGGTAGCAGAATTCGCGTGCTATCAATCTGTCACATCTGCTACATCTACATCTGAAAGACTGATAGTGCTGGCTCACGATGGATTGAAGTATCTCGAGAAAGTCCACGAATGGGAACAGTTGGAACGGTACAAAGAACGAAACGATGATATTTCTGCAGCCCTCTATCTTCTGGATGTATGTAGAGATAAAGTGAGAGCTAGTGAAGAATTCAAAAGAGAATCACACAGTCTTCTCGCAGAGAAAGCGAATCGTTTACTCACAGAAGCAGTCGTTGGTGTTGTCGGAGGATCAGTGTCAGATTTAGAATCTCATTATCGAAAGTACATTCGAGTAATTCTGAAAGTTTGTGTTACTGGAGACCTCCTGGATTTCTTGTATTCAACATGTTGGGATCGTCTTTGTATGGATTCGATATCGAAAGTTGTTTTTCTCGATCACCTGGATGAGTATGTGTTGGATGGAGCTTTGATAGACCCCCCACCTCCATTGGTCAATGAATATCTCCAACATCTGGCTGCCGAAGGCCATTTTTCACAGTTCCAGTCAGCAGTGGTTCGATTCCCTATTCAAACGCTGGATTTGCACACAGTCATGTCGATATGCCAACAAAACTCTATTTACGATGGAATCATTTATGTGAACAATAAAGCACTCAACGATTATACAACTCCACTTGAGGTAGGTTCTATTTTCTTTCAGTGTCTATATATTCTGATTTTCAGAGCATGCTAGCTGAGATGAAGACTTTCGCTAATCGAGAAATGTTTTCTGATAGTGAGCAGATCCTTGGAAGCAAAGTTCTGGTCTACTTGAATTGCTGTCTCGCAGGAATGGGTTATCCTTTCGGACAACTCAGTGAAGAAAATAGGAAGAGGGTTCCGTTGGAAACATTCCGATGTATCAGTTCGCTGAAAGGGAAGGATGGAGAGTCTGAAGAACATTATCCATATCTGAAATTACTTCTGCAATATGACCCACAACAATTTCTGAATGTTGTCAGCACCTGTGCGGATGCTGAACTTTTTCAATTGGACAACAGACTGCAACGATTTGTGGATACAGTATGAGCAATTTCTAGTTATTCTGAAGAGCTTCATTTTTCAGATAGGTCAAATTTGCGTTAAAATGAAATGCGAGCTATCCTTGATCCACTTCCTTGCTATCGTAGTTCAACTTTCGGAGCGAGCTCTGATAGCCCCACCAACGGAATATGTACAAGACGCTGTGATCACTCTCCTCAGAATGTCCCCATGGCAACATGCTGGAACAGAGAGTGCTGTATTGACATCATTGTATCACACAACACCTAAGGATAAAAAAAGGATTATTCGAGCAGCACAGAACCCAATGCGTCCTGCAATTCTGACTTTTCTGTATTTATCGGATCGAAAGTTCGTAGATTTGATAAATTGCTATATGGATTCAGAAAACAAAGAAGTGTATGCAGCCATTGGAGGAATCCTGAAAGAGGGAGAATTGACTGATGGCGAATCAGTGGAATTCAGAACATATATCATGAGCATTATTGAGGTATCCTTCGAGAGTCAAATACATCGATTTCCATGGATTTCAGACCTTGTATAAAATTGATGGATGGTTGTGTGCAAATCTAATTAATGATCACTTCCAAGATCAATTAATGGCAATGGTGAAGACGGAAGAAGATCAAAAGAAGCTGGTTTTTCCTGTCCTCGCTGGAATTGCACAATTGAGGAAGCAATCCAATCAGGCTTCCTTCTGTAATGATCATGAATTGGATGAGAAATTGTTTGGAATCATTTTCGAAGGGATTTGCAAAGGATGGCCAGGCTGGATGGTTTCTTCGGAGGACCTTGGATCCGTTGATCGTCATCTGATGTCTTTGTTTCCGTTTTGGCTTCCACTAGCAGTGAATACAGACTTCTGTCTGAATACTGCGGTAATCAATGGAAATTGCGTCCGTACGGTGATTCAACTACTTGAAGCTAGAAATCATTTGGAAAGAGCTTTCAATTTACTTTTTGAGCAAATGGAGAAGAACAAAATGGAGGACGAGTTGATGGGTAAGAGCAGTGTCACCTGAATGTTAAGAATTTCAATTATTTTCAGCTGAATGGCTTGATGAAACAATAAAGTTCTGTTCAAGACACTCGATGGAGGATGAATCCAGTTGTCGAATGATGCAGGTGTTCAAATTCATAACAGAATGTGCGACACATGTTGAAGAGGATCCAGAGAAGCAAGTCAAGATTGACGATAGTTTGAGAATGATGTGCAGACAAATTATTGAAATGGAAGCCAAATATGCAGAGCAACTTGTAGAACAGTTGTTCGATTGCCCTTCCTTCGCTGATTCCAGTCTAGAGTGAGTTCTGAAGGCGTAGAAAACATTGGGATATTGTTACAGGGATAATGGTCGTCTGCTCTTGGACATTATATCTTCAATAGAATACGACGAAAATCTCAAGCAAGAATTAATATATGTGATAGTAAGAAATTATGAATGTCTATATATCCTGACTACATCTTTACAGAATCTGGAAAATTTTTCATCTGCAGCAGAGTTCCAGCAGGACGTGAGTAGTCGAACTCCACTATCTTACAACTCGAAATGTATCAGTTGCGACCAACCACTGAACAGAAGCGTTTATTATTTCAGGTTTGGAAGTCTTGATCAGTCAATACAGAACTCTCTTAATATTTCAGATGCGGACACTTCCAACATATTGAATGTTCTACGAGTACCGAGAAGCTTTGTGTTTGTGATGGTAGAATGAAGAAACTGCAACAAGAAGTTCCTCGTGAGAAACCAGAGAAATCAAGAAAGCGAAACATTTTCAAAGATTGGGAGGGCAAGCTGAATTGCCGAGTGTTTTCAAAAGAGCCGAAAAATTTGTAATTTCGTTTCATTTTCTTAATTTTACCCCGTCGTTTTGTAGTCAATATATCAGAGTTCTGCCTTAATATTGAGCCTGCCCCCTTAATTTGTATACGGTTTCCTTATTATTGTGATTGGTGCTTGACTGTTGCAAGTGATTCTTCAGATTTCGAATTTCATTTTGATAAATTCTGATTTTTTTTCTCTTTTCCAATTTCAGCGTGTCCTGGATGCGCCACTCCACAGAACTTGAGATGATAGGATAACAGAAACGGTTCAGATGGACAGTTCACACTCCTATGATGCAGAGAATCTTCTTCGATAACAAAAACAAAATTTCGAGTGGAGCCATAATGTTCGTGATTCGCACGACACCGACTTGATGGGCATGTTTTAAGATGTTCAATTTCTAGTTACGACGATTATCCGAATGTGGCTCCGTTTCTGGCTGTAGAAAACTTCGTCTCTTTCCCAGTTTATCCTCCAACATTCTGCTTCTCCACCTCTGCTATCACAAATATTTTGTCTATGCAGGAGATCAAAACTGTTCTCGTTCGATTGGACGCTTTGATTCGGTTGGTGTTTATGGACAGATAACCTTGAAAATGTCGCATGTTGTAGACGGAACAAATTGAATGAGCATCCATGTTTGATATCGCAGGCAGGAGCACAGGCGACTATGCGCCTTGCTTCGAAATATAAACTTCGTGTGGATTGGGGTTCAACTGTTGAAATGCCATTCTGCTTACACGTCACTGAGGTTCGTATGGGCGAGTAAACTCTGGGTAATTCATAAATTTTCCAGAATGGATTCTGTCCCCGTGTATTTGATGATGATAACCTACATCAGCAAGCGCAATGGCTGGCGATCCTGGAGGAAGTAATTCTGCCCCTCGATAAGATGAAGAACAGTGAACTGGCCACCATTGCTCCTCACCAACACAGCACTATTGTGAAAAACGCGATGATGGTGAGAATCCTGAAATTTCCCCTCACAGAACTTTTCTTTTCAGAAATCTAAAAGATCACAGAAAACTAAAGCTCACTCGAAATCCCTCTCGGGAACCGATTCCTCGAGCAGCCGTGACTGCTCACTCTAAAATCCACATATATTACTACTAACATTTTCTTGTTTTATATATTTTTGTTTCATTGACGAGTTCTTTCATAACAATTTATTGAAAACAACAAACGAACGAGCTTAGTCCTTCTGGTGCTTGATGACCTTGTTGACGATCTTCTGCTCCTCAACGAGGAAAGCACGGGTGATACGCTCCTTCACGGCGTTTGGCGAGAGGCATCCTCCGTAGGCTCTGGTGACGGTGCGCTCGTTTCTCTTGAGCAGACGGAGAGCAATTGGGCGTGCTGGGGTGATCTAAAAAACGATTGATATCGATAAATGCCTATTTTCAAACGAGAAACAGAACACTTACTCCGTGGAGCTTGACTCCGGTGTCTCTGCACTTTGGGATCTGTCCTCTCTTCTTGATGTATTGGACAACAAGACGTCCTCCTGGGGTCTTAACAAGACGCTTCTTGTTGGAGGTGGTGTTGTACGACAAACGGCGTCTGTAGGTAACGCGGAGGGACATGTTTTACCTGGAAAATAATACCTAGATCTTTTGGATGAACTACGCGGGGAATAAGAGTAAAGAATTGTGAAAGATAACAGGATCTCAAAGAAAAAATAACGGAGCGTCGTTTGAAAGGCGATGTTACTTTTTAATACCAAACTCCGACAAACTATATGATACCATTTTTCTTCCTAAAATCCGACAAAAAAATATATAGCAATACTACACACAAGGAAAAAAAAATAATGACAGTTCAAAGCACACTTTTGACTGCGGACCGATAAAAAACCTATTTTCCACAATATTTCCCGAATTTTTGAATATTCTCAGTTAAATTTTTCAACAGTCGGAAGAGAGTTGTCCTGTTGATTTTTTCTGACAATTTTTGGCATAAAATTGGGGCGAAAAACATGAAAAAATCTCTAAAAAAGAGTAGGGAAAAGAATTAAAAATTCGTTAAAATTCTATGGGGAGTCTCACCGCGCGCTAGACTACGGTCGCACTCGTTCGTCGTGTGTCAATCTGCGTAAATCGACAGAAAGAGGAGACGCCATAGGCTTGAGAAAGAGGGAATATACGGCCTCCCACACGAGAAATGCGCCAACGATTTCGCTTATCGTCTGCGTCTCCACTCTCTCGTTTCCAGCTGAATTTCGGGTTTTCACCGATTTCTTCGAAGGAAAAAGTAATAATTCGGGGGTTTCGAGTAGTTTTTTGATAGAAATACAATTTCGAGATAAAAACGAATAGTTTTTGTCACTTTTCACCATAGAATTTGTTTTATTTAAGTCGAAATCGTCGAAAATTTGCCGGAATAGAAAGGGATTGCAGTTAGTCACTCGAAAGCTGATCTGATCTGAAAGCTAGCTGAACAATTATTTTCCGATATGTTACGCAGAAACTTCATCGATGTTCTTCCGCTCAGATTTCCAAAAATCATATCAGTCTCAGCTGTTCTACTCGTGCTTATGCCGGATTCAACTAATGAACATTTGCAGAAGTTACAGATACTTCCATACTAGCCTTCTCAAATGAAACTTCATTCATTCGATCTCTGGAGCAAGCTCTGAATACTAAATATCTCAAAAATACATAAACTATATTAGACAAAGACAAACAACCCGCACTAATACTAGTTTTTGCCGATTAGGTATACTGTACTCAGCTGACTAGTACTGAACTACTGTACTTAGCTAACTAGTCAGATTTAACATAACTGTATTGCTACCGGAATTTAGAGTGCAGTTACATAAAATTTGACTGCCTGTTAACTTCTTCGGACTCTACATCACAAGAGTTCACCAAACTTCATTTTTGGGAAAATCAATGTTGTTGAACCATCTCCCACGGACCTAGAAGGAATAGCTGCTGTATGAAACTTGTTGAGTATGTTCCTCATGACTGTGGCTATCTTTTTGTAGAACATCACTTTTTAGCATGCCCACTCTCCACGGAGATAGGCATCCCAGAAGAGAGGGTGGTTGCCTCGTTGATGTGAATGAGGCACTGTTTTCTTTCCTTCATAACTTTGTCTAAACGCGTCGAATTAAGTTAAAATTTGGTGAGCATGTGTATTATATCTAGCAGCAAATATGCAAACAATTTTGAACACTCGAAGTCATTTATTTTTCACAGATTTTTCTCGAGTATCATCGTCAACGGAAGACCAGAAGTCACTTTTTTCAGGAAAGCTTTGGAATTGCATTTTTACATGGAAAATGTTAGCCGTAGTCTTATTATGAATGATACAAAATTTCAAGCATTTACAACCACGGGTTCTTAAGATAGGTCAAGTTTTCTACTGGCAAGTTTTTGGCCATGGCGCATGGGGTGTGGGGAAGTTCGGTGGTCATAACTCCCATAAAAATGAACGATTTTTATGAAATTTTCAGAAAATGGTTATGAATAGTTGATGAACAAAATCCAGTTACAAGTTATTTATTGACATCCTTTTCCCGTTTTCTATGAAACGCTAAGTGCGAAGGACAATTCTACAGTTGTCTCCACCGCGATAGTTTTACATAGAGCACATACCAAAAGCTGAAATTTTGAATAATGATTGGATTTGAGTCAAACAATAGTATTCTACTTATATTTTTCTGTTTCGAACGAAAATTGGAAAATTTTACTTCCGCTCTGATGAGCCATGGACGGCATTAGCCCATTTTGACAAAACTTGTTCAATGCTAGAAATCTTGAATGAATTTTGTTTATGAACTATTCATAATCATTCTCTGAAAGTTTCCCAAAAATCCGTTCATTTTTATGGGAGTTATGACCACCGAACTTCCCCACACCCCATGCGCCATGCCAAACACTTGCCAGTAGAAACCTTGACCTATCTTAAGAACCCGTGGTTGTAAATGCTTGAAATTTTGTATCATTCATAATAAGACTACGGCAAACATTTTCCATTTAAAAATGCAATTCAAAAGCTTTCCTGAAAAAAGTGACTTCTGGTCTTCCATTGACGACGATACTCGAAAACAATCTGGGAAAACTAAATGACTTCGAGTGTTCAAAAATGTTTGCATATTTGCTGCTAGATATAATACACATGCTCACCAAATTTTAACTTAATTCGACGCGTTTAGACAAAGTTATGAAGGAAAGAAAACAGTGCCTCATTCACATCAACGAGGCAACCACCCTCTCTTCTGGGATGCCTATCTCCGTGGAGAGTGGGCATGCTAAAAAGTGATGTTCTACAAAAAGATAGCCACAGTCATGAGGAACATACTCAACAAGTTTCATACAGCAGCTATTCCTTCTAGGTCCGTGGGAGAGGCTGAATGGTCCTCTATGCTTAAAACTTTCAGCTTGCAGTTGTAGTCTAGGTTTTCACTCGTGTCAAGCTTGCGCGTGTTCATTCAATATGATTGATTGTTTTCTACCCCAAAAGAATTGTCACAGATCAAAATCATGCAGAAAATTTTGATTAAACTGAACAGCTCCACAATATATGCGAGAAGGATTATCTTCACTCTTCTGGCTCACAATTAGCCAATTTCTGAAAGTGTTCCGCCGACTAGAAGCACATAAAGAACTTTACATTACTTGGCTGACCATTTTCATCATGTTGAAAACCATTTGGAATCGAATACAAGCATATCCAGAAGTTGCCGTTGAAAAATGCCCCGAGTACAGTACTCGCTCACAAAAAAGTAGGTTTTCGAAAAAAGCTAATTTCTCTGGTGGTTCTGAACCAAATCACTTCATCTAAAACGCAAAAAGACAAAGACATAATTTAAAAAAACTCCCCCGTTTTCTTTTTTTGAAAAAGTTGCTCATTTTTTTATAAACTCAATTAATGACCCGAAAATTGAGCATTTTTTCGAATTTTCAACTGAATTTTGTTTTTCTAATAACTCAGCTCATTCTGAACCGATTCAAGTAAACTAAATTGCAATATGACACTCTCAGAATTTTAAACAATCGCTCCGCGTCCGATTTTAGAATACCGCTGTTGTTCGTCAGAAAATCACCGTGCAGTGTCCGAACGGAGTACTTCCAATGGGAAGTTTTCGAAAACATAAAAATTTCGACAGATTAATAGTTGTAGGAGACGTTCTGGATATCAGGTCATCTCGCTGCAACAATCCCTTCTTATAAACAGCCCAGATTCAATCGAAATCTTCGAAAAATGATGTCACGTCTTTGACAAGCTCCTGTTCGTGATCGAGAACATGCTCGACCTGTCTAAAGACTATGAACTTAGCTTAACTCTATCTTTGTCTATTTCATCTTTTTGTTATACGAAAAACCATCAATTTTTCACTTTTCCAGTCAGTTTGAGTGAAAATACCGAAAATGCACTAAAATCGGCGCAAACGCGCTCTGTCGCCACGCGCTAGAGATTGGAGACGGCTGAGTGGCGCGTTTCTGGTGCGCCCTTGGCGCATTTCTCGTGTGGGATGCCGTGGGAATAACGAATAACGGAGAGAATCGATGAAAACTAACGACAGAAGGGGAGCTTAAAGAGAACATCCTTTCATGAAGAAGCGTCTTTTTCAGATATCATTTCCGTTTCCACTCGATTCTTAGTCTCATGTTTTAAAACTAGGTTTTTGAGGATGGATATTGCAGCACGGGTCATGTCTGTTGTCAGTCGAACTTCGACATCTGACTCAACACCCTCTCCTTCAAATAATTCTCAAAAAGTAGGAAAAGTTATGGATGTAAGCGATGGCGCTTTCATCGGCGGCTTCATTCCATGTAAGATATATTGATTATCGGGATGTTTTGTAGAAACAAGGTTTGAAATTTCAGCTCTAATCGAAAAACAAAGGTATCCCTACAGTCGTCCAGAGTTTCTCTATTTTTCTGAAGAAGAAATCACTCTGTCTTCTGATCATTCCATACGACCTGTTCTCTGCCCTAGACTGCCACATAGAATGCCTCTTCATGCAGGTTATGCGGAAGTCATTAATGCTGGTACTGCTTCTTCAGAATTATCAGATTAAGAACGATATGTTTAGGCAAAACTGTTCAAAATGAAGATCAAGCATCAGCGAAAATGTTGGTTCTTACTCAGCATCATGGACCAGAAATGAGTGGCGTTTCGGAAGAGAGAAAATCAGAGTCCAGGAATGGGAGTTGCAGTGAGATTGACGATGAATCTATGTTGACACCGGGAGGTGACGAAAGTGTGAGACTTCTGGATGTTGTCATTGTGAACCTTGACTAGCGGCATGTGAACAGTATTTAGTTTGAAGTCGTGCAACGTGAGTTCGGCTTCTTGTACAAGCTGTGCATCATGCATTCCAATTGAGCAGACTTGTTTCCAGGAGAAATTGAACATATTTGCTCCGCGAGCAGATGCTGCTTTATTCAGTCTGTTCGATGGTCATGCTGGCTCAGCAGTTGCTGTTGTGGCCAGTAAGTGTCTTCATGAACATGTCAAGTCCCGTCTGTGCGAGGTTCTCGACACACTACTGCATCTCGATCGACACGAGAACATGAATTTTGGGAAACATCGTTCGGAGTCTTCATATAGTATGAGCAAGGTTTTAGTTTCGAATTGATCATATTCCTTATTACGGTGATTCAGATGAGTGAAGGGGATGAGTGCCGTATCAGAAGTGAGCATTTGGTGAAGGGAGCCTTGGAAACTGCATTTTTGGATATGGATGAGCAGATCTCGCAGGATAAACAAGTTTGGAAGCTTCCTGGCGGATGTGCAGTTGTTTCAGTTTTAGTCCTTCTAGGGAAACTTTACGTAGGTAGGAGGACATAAAAGTGATATACCAATTGCATTCATATATTTTCTAGCCAATGCAGGAGATTGTCGAGCAGTTCTTGTGACTTCGGACGGTACTAAAGCTCTCTCGAAAGATATGACTCCTGCTTCCGAAAGAAAAAGGTTGCAAGAACTAGCATACCGTAACCCTGAATTGATTGGAAACTCCTTTTCTCGATTGGAATACTCGAAGAAATTGTCGAAATGTGACTTGAAATCTCGTATATTATACAGGTAAGTTGTATGGTTCCATTAAAAATTAGTGTGTGAATTCAGAGACTGGTTTATGGATGGATGGGCTGTGAAAACTGTGAAAGAATGCGACCTCCGACCTCCTCTAATCAGTGAATCTTCCCGAAAGAAACGTCTTCTGAATACTATTGGAGTGTCACGTGGATTTGGAGACCACCATCTGCTGACTGTCGATGAGAGACTCAGCATCAAACCATTCCTATCGGCTGTTCCTCAAATTACAGTGACCAATTTGAGAGATATGAATGTGTTAACAGATAAAGATGTAGTAATAGTGGCATCCGATGGCTTATGGGATGTATTGACTAACGAGGATGCTGGATTGATCGCAAGAAGCACTCTCGGTTCGACGGATTCCACTGATCCATCAAGATACACACAAGCAGCACAGGATTTGGTGGCGGCTGCAAGAGGACAACAGGCATCTGGAAATCTGAAAAGATGGGTGATGAACAGTGGTGGACATGCTAGTTATGATGACATTACAGTAAGTTTCATTGTAGAGTTTGTCAACAAAATCTTGTTTTTCAAGGTATTCGTGATTCCCTTGAAGTATTGTGCAGCTCCACCGGCCAATTTAGAAGAGGAAGAAGACGATGAGATGCTGGATCTTGGATGAATCTCACTTTTTTGAATTCCTTTTCTGTCTAATAATTCTTTTCCTGAATCTGACACATTTCCTTATTCTTTCATTCCGCGTCATTCTCTTCACCCGGAGTTTTCATTCTATTCGATTCATTTATTTCTTCGAATTCAAATCCTATTTATAGGCAACCGAGGCTCTTTTCGAAATGTACTCAATCTTTATGCTTATTATCTTTTTCTTTCAAGTTTAGTCTGCGTACTTGGAGCGGAAATTCGAAGAGTCCAACTTACCTTCTTTCTTTCTTAAACCTTTATTTTCACTCAATATAATTTTATCTAATACATTATTTCCTACCTAATAAACCAATTATGTTTGAATGGAAGTGAAAAAGAAAAAGAAGAGGTTATTTTGCTTGAAGTAAAATGTGAACAATGGCTTCTTCTAGTCTAACTTCAAAGGCAATTATCTCGGTTCGCAGGAGAAATCTTAAAAAACTATAAACTAATGAAACATTTTTTTATAATCAGAGCTACATTTTATTAGTTGACAACTTTTTGAAAATCTCAATGCGAACCGAGATCAAAATCCTGAAAGTAAGGCGAGTGAGGGGTGCACCACTGTTACAATCCCCAAGACTGTAAGGGTACTCGCTATGTCCGAAAATAATATAGTTACAGGAAGTCCTGAAAAGTAAAATGATTTATTATAACCATATTCTCAACGGATACCGTTTTTTCGGACCTTAATAGCTTTCCTAGATCTGACTTTAAACTGAGTCCATCCTGTCCATTCTCGAATTCGCTCTCATCTATTTGAGTTTGAGATTTTGAATACCTTTTCCTCGTATAAATGTTCTACTTTTTATTGTTAACATTGTTTTTCATAAATACTACTACTTTAATGTCCCTAGAGTTTGTGACGTCTCATATTGTTCTGACGACTTAATTTTTCAGTTTGATCAGAATAATATTTTGAGGATGAGCTAATCCTTTTTGGGATTTCTAATCAACTAAAGAATCAAAAGATCTAAATTCTTCCTTCAACGCTATGAAGTATACTCACCTGGTTCATCTTTCCACATGACCCTACAACTTCAAAAAATCTTTTCTTTTTCTTACTTTCCGCTTCACTGGGACTAGCCAAAGTTTCTTCTTCTTCTTTGTCGGTCTATGTGTTTTGCTGATTGTCTCGAGATTCTCATTCTCCTGATCATGAACACAAAACCGTAGACAAGTGCGGAAATTAACACGAAGAATACATAAAGTGTTATGTTTTGTTAATCAAGCTTCGACCAATCATCATGTCAGTTGTATCGCCAGAGACTCTGTTTCTGAAGATTTAGTTTTACGAGGTAGAATATTTCTTCTTCAGAAAGGGCCCAAAGAGTTGTTGTTTACCTCTAGTCTCTGAAGGATAATCACAGGTTGTGATTCAGCAAAAGTAAAACCCAGAACAAACTCCAGTCTTCTCTTATTTCTGACTTACGAAGCATAATTGCTTAGAAATCTTGCCGCATTTTACAGACTTTTAGTTCCTCAATCTCATAATTATCATCGAAAATGTGCTGAACAATTCTCACACGCAGCTTCCCTCAGAATCCGGGTCAAGATGAAATCGACCTTACAGATCCAGATTCTGGAATAAAAATCGGCAGAAACAGACCATATGAAACCATGGAACTTTGCGAGGTCAAAACTCAAACTTTGTAAGCATTTCGCTGCTTTTCTGCTTCATCATCTGAATCTGTCTGGTCGATTTTATCTTGATTCAGATTACGATTTCGAGAAATTAAAGTGTACAAGATTTTTGAATTCCTTTGAAATCATCTCTCTTTCAATGAAGAATGAATAATGAGTAGTATTTAGTCACTCATGAATACCAGAATTTCACATTTCTACTAGTCAAACGTCACTTCAAAAAAGATCTGAAATCTTTTCACACGGAAGTCTTACTCTTGTGAGAAAACCGGGAATCTTCCCAGAGAAAATAATTTAGTATGATCTAAAGAAGTAATCTTGACCTCATTGGTAGCTGAGAGGGCAATCTTTTAGAGTACATTTCCTGTATGATGAGAACTTGAGGTATAATTAGATCTAACATGTGCGAGAAAGCCGTTTTCCAGTTGCTCTGTGATTCAGAAGATCCCATATTCCGGAAATCTAAACGATTCGTTTTTCCATGACGTATGTAAGACCACTTGAGCTAATCTTCGATTTCACTTCTTTTCATTTCCTTTTTTTCACTATTCTCAAATCTAGAATGAAGATTTTATTATTCCCTTTCTAGTTTTGAAAGTCATGTTTTTCTCATAACCGAGCTTTGATTGTTAGACAGTGGAAGTGTAAAATGATTCGGAACTGGTCGTGAGAGAACTGATTTCTGAGATTGCACTTGTTTGAATGATGACTCAAGCTATGATTTTTGCCAAACGATTTGAAAGCTGAGCCAAGTTTATCTCAATATGAATTCAAAAGATATTTTTGAATTCAAAATTTCCGAAACGAAGGATTTGTTCACTAAGAAGCCATTCCACTTGTTGTTTTCTAACCACCCCCCTTTCTCCATTTTAACTGAATTTCATCAATGTTTGCTCTTTATTCGAGATGAACTATTGAATGTGCCGAAGCTCTTGGTTTTAATTTTGGAAACCTAGAAACTGTTGTTTTCCAGTCTGGAACATTCCTCATCCTCAGATCCCTCTATGACACAGACATTCATAACCCGAACAAAATTAAAAACCTCCTCCAATTATTTTTTCCCCTCTGTTCCATTTTTTATAATTTGTAGCCGGAAGCTGTATCGCTTGTCTCATATCTATACGATCACAAGAATTCTTCTTTTTCTCATGTTTTTATTTCCCGTTCCTCAAATTAGTTTTATTCCCCGTTTGTTTTCATGTCATTTTTGAATCTATTTGCTTCATCTCATGTTTTCTCTTGACTCAAAATGTCTAATTTGAGTACTAAATTGTCTCCTCTCTTTCTCATCCGCCCACTAAAGAAGGAATATCCGGAAGTAGACTTTTCGCCCCCATCCATCAACTCGTTTTTCAAATGAGACTTTCCTTCTTTTAATTCACTTCTAGTTCAGATATGATTCTCTCTTTCAACTACACAGCTGCACAACAAGATGCATCATTGGAATATTTCCATTTCGGTTTCGTTGTCATTATTTTTGTCAACATTCTCTCGTGAGTTTCAAACATTCATCTGTTAAAAACAAAATCATAACTAGTAAAAATTCTGAACTTGAAAAAGGATTTTCCTCGACTCCTCCAGTCTATGTTTTTCCCTCTCATAATCTGGGTCAAAGAGATATCTACCGCATTTTCTTCACCACTTTGAAACATTAAGAAAAAATTCGAACCAACCAGACGAAGAATTTCTTAGACAGAATTTTTCTTGAGAATAGTGAGCCATTTTTCGTTTTTGCTCAGAATCCTCTATTACCTTCTCAATGTATGGATCGACATTCGAATCGGGAAATTCGACACGAACGTCATCAAAATCCACCAGTTCATCTACATCACTTGCCCAATCGGATCCATCGTTCTCATAGCGCAGAAAGCGATGATCCTGGTTGGACTTCCAGAAGGATACGATTACGATAACCAAACATTCCAATTTCTTCACCACTTGAGAACTTCTACTGTGTTTCCAGGTAACAGTTTAAAAGTATAACTTCAACAATAACATCTTGAGTTCCAGGGTTAATCTGTTTGACTGCATTTGTCATAGAACGATTCTGTGCCACATTCTATGCGAAAGACTACGAGAAGAAGAATCGATGGTGGATCGGAATAATGGTGGGAATCGGATTGTATACAGTCGGAGGGATACTCGCTTATTCTCTCGCGTTGCGTGAGTTTCTCTAGGCTTTCAAACTTGCGAACCTCCGTTTCAGTTGCCACCAGTCTCTACCACACCATTTTTCTTTTGGCTTTGAGTTTGACGAGCTGTATGGTGAGTTGGATTTTGAGAGGAGACCATTGATAGCAATCGATTTTGCAGGGAAATGTGTTGAACTACAGAATCAACAGTAAATATTTGAATTCTTGTCAGAGAAGTCATCATGGAAAGTATTCACTTACTGAACGGTATCAAATATCCGATAACATACATTTCACATTCGTTAGTTTCGATATTTTTTCTGTTCTCACTCAAAAATTTCCAGTTTTTCACTCGATTCGCTTCGAGTATCTTCTTCTTCACAATCCTCTGCCCTCTTCTGATGTTGGCCGCCAGTTTAGATATTCCATGGCTCTACCGTAATCTATGTATCACTTTATTCGAGTTGAGCTACAGTGTGTAAGTGAATTCAGTGCCACAGGAAATTCGTAAATAGAATATTCAGATACACAATATTCACCCCATACATCATCTACAAATTCAATATTCGATGGCAGCAAGAATTCAGAAGAGTCGTATGCAAGGTACGAATCCATTTGATTCCAGGAGATTCTAGGTAAATCATTTCAGTTTACGTCACGCTGTCGTACAAAACGGATCGATGTGACGGAAGCGAATGTTGACTCGAGTAATGTGAATTTGAGGAATACGTTTGGAATCGAGATGAATATTGATATCAAGCGACAATCGGATACATATTTCGAGCAATTGAAGTCGTCGTGGAACGTCCAAACTATTTGAGAATCTTTAGAGAACATATTTTACTTGCTTATCATTATTTTGCGGGTTTTGATACTTTCATTCCAATAAATACAATTTGCTACAAGATGAAAACGAAAAACGAAATAGCATCGGAAAAGTCCTGAAAATCTCAAAAAAAATTATATGAATAAGATGAGACTTTCTTTTCAGAGTAAGCTGATCCCATATCACGAGTCTCTCATTCTCTGGAATCTTTTTGTATCATCGGGGTGAATGTAATCCAGTTATGGATATATTCAACTCTACGAAAAATGCATTGTTTTCTGACATGCTGTCCTGTAAATGGTTAGAAACGTTTCCGTTTGTTGAATGTTTCTTAAATTTCCACTATCTAACATCAGACAGTAATTTTGTCAGAATAACTTCTTCAGACACATTTCGTCTTCTGATCGCAATAAATGAATAAGGTTTTGTGAGGGTAGAAAAATATGTGTATGTCATTAGAATGTCAGATATATTCGTATATAGATATATAGAGATATATAGGTTCAGATTCTGTCATTACTTGCAGCTTTTGAAGTTAAGCAACAAGATCTACAGCTAGGTCTAAAATTCATCATCAGTATCCATAACTGCAGGATCCTGAAGGCAAAAATAGTGAAACGACAACTTACAGCTGTTTTTTTTTCAAGGCTTCACAAAAAAAATCCCAGTTAAATTTCAGCAAGTTCTCACTTCATAAAAACCGATCAGAGTTTGGATCTCAAATCACGGATCAGCGCGTGCCAATGAGATCAACATGTGCACCTCGAACATTTTCTCACATGACCAGATTTCCCTCGATTTGTTCTTTGCAACTTATTCTGAATGATTCCACCGAACCCATATATTGCTCATGATTACCATCTGCGTCGAATTACTACAAATCGGAATCGGAATCCTGATTTCGACGTCATCAAGTCTCCCTCGATCAGAAGTAGAATACCTCCTCTCATATTCTGTTTTGTCTTGTTTTCATTATTCTACCTTTCCCTTCCTTCTCACTTTTTCTTCCCTGTTCAAGATTTTCCATTTCCTCTCCAGTCATTCTTTCATCTAATCTCTTTTTTATTCTTCATATCTTCATACTCCCATTTCAGGTTCAGAAATGCTCGATCTCCTTCGTTTCGATAGAAAATCTGCAGTTGAGAATGGATCCATGGAGTTGTATTCGCTTATTTTTAAGCTTGAAATCACCGTGAATTTCATTGGGTGAGTAGAAAAATTGAACTTCTCTCATCTATATTTACCACAATCACTTCCCAGTTCAAATTACTCAGACATGCATAATGAGGCATTTTGTTTATAAAACCAAACATGCAAAAAGTTTTAAAGTCAGAACTGAGATCTTCTAATTTCCAGGGTTCTCTATTATCTGATGAATGTTAGCATAGACTACCGTACACGTGGATCAATGAATAACATCCGAAGGATTCATCAGTTCGTCTACTTCACGTGTCCATTCAACCATCTCGCTTTCATTGTCGAGAAGATAATGATAATCTGGGATTTCGAAGGAGGTTAGTGAATAGAATATAGGAAAAGAGGGATTTCTGTAGATGAATGAGTGACGAGTTGCCGTGGGTAATCTAGAGATCCGCTTCTTTAATCCACGAATTTCTCAAAGTGAGACCAAGCTTGTGTATTTTCTGAGAGTCTAACAAAATCAGCTTGATATTTTTCTTATTTTTTTCCCAGGATTCGACGCTTCTACGACAACATTTCAAACAATCCAATTCATCCGACTCGTCACCACTTTTGCCGGTATTTCTAGTCATCCTTTTTCTCAATCTTTTTTCTACTCTCTTCAGGATTTCTGTGTCTTCCAGCCTATGCAATCGAACGATCCTTCGCCACTTACTTCCATCACGACTACGAAAAAGAAAATCGTTCTTACATCGGGTACACCATGAGTTTTCTCATCTATCTCATCTCTATCATATCTGTCCTTGTCTGTATGCAATGTAAGTTTTCTTTTTCAAAAAGTCGAATAGTTCTAGAATTTTCAGTCACTGCCACATTCTACCCATTTCTGGTTTTGCTGCTCAGCAATATCGTCAGCTACATTGTGAGTGATTTTTCGAGGGTTTTTGGAAATTAAGTCATGAATTTTACAGGTGAACATAGTGAACTACAAACTGAATCGTTACTACTACAATTGCTCACTACGCAAAATATGCACGTATTCGTTGACGGAGCGGTATCAGATTTCAGAGAACATTCAGTTTGCAAAAGTAAGTAATCAAAAGGTGAAGTTCGTGGACACAATCTCCTTTTCCAGTTCTTCCACATATTTGCTTTGACAGTTGCTTTCTTCGCTACGATCTGTTCTTCTCTTCTCCTCCTGGCGAGTCTTCCATTTAGTTCAGCCCAGAAGAACATTTTCATTGTCTCATTCGACACGATCTACACCGTTTTCATCCTTTATTGTCCTTATGTTCACTACAAATACAATGCCACGTGGCAACACGAATTCAAGAAGTGCATGCGAGTGGTAGGTGGAGATATCAGTTTTCCTTATATATTTTTCTATTTTCAGTACACTTCGGAAGTGAAATGTTCGAGTATCACAATTGGAAAACCAAGTTTGCAACTTAAGACGACTTTTGGCGAACGGATGAACGTGGGAAAGAATGTGCAGATGGAAGTGTATTTCAGTCAACTGGATCATTCTTGGAATACCACGAAGCCAAATGGGCCATGAGTGTTGTTAATACTTTGAACATACTGGGTCTGAATAAAAGGGTCTTGTGTTTGATCGAGATTTTCTATATTCCCGCACCGTATAAACCGGCGGGGCAGATGCTTTTCCGCTAGCTAGGGTACCATTAGAAAGAGCAGATTTCGAAACGTATATTGGTGTTTTCGAAAACTTCTGACGGCCTCCAGAAGTCGACTTATAAGCTTCTAAAGTTTGATTTTTGACAAAACAGATCGGGAAGCCTCTATTGTGCATAGCAAACTCGGGAACTTCATAAGTCGACTTCTGGAGGTCGACAGGAGTTTTTTAAAATTCCATTGTGCGTTTCAAAACCTGCTCTTTCTAATTACACCTATCGCATACTGAAGTGTCCTATCCCCGTTCACAACATTCCCTAGTAAATTGATTTCTCAGTGCGAAAAAAAACTTGTCAACACACTCGCGGAACGCTAACAGCTACCTGTTTAAAGTCTCAACAAAAACAACTCAATGGTTCTTCTCTCTTTTTGGTTTGTAATACCCATCACAAACTGGGATATCCAGTTCACACCATGCCTGGGTATTCTCAGAAATCTAATCACTGGAGATGGGTAGTCCCTGAGATGACATCACATGTCTAGGATTCTCTTATTCATCACGTTTCGTCATTTTTTTGTCTCTACCTACTGTGCATTAATCATTGGATCTCCTTTCTTAATTGAAATACAGAAGATACTAGAAAGAGGTCTGTACAATCTGCACAAACTTTCATATTAGTTTCTGTACAAATAGTAGAACTTTTCTGGCTTGTGGCTGGATCTCTTTGCAGACCAATTGTTAACTTCCTAAATCCTTTTTTAGACTCCATCAAACAATGAATCTGATTTTCCATCCCAAATGACTTGATGCTTCTTTTGGTTGCAAATCCGTTTGTTTCCCTAATAGCTGTTATGAAACCAGAAAAAAAAAACAGAAAAGTCCCAGACTGATAAGTCTAATCTTCTCAATTCCGTCATTGCCTCGAATAACAGTGACATTAAAAAAAAACAAGAAGACATCTTTCGGAAGAACTCTCTATTTTGAGGAAAATCGTTCATATCCCTCTCCATGAATACTTCAAATACATCATTTTCTTTTTGTTTAGTCTTCCGGACAAATTTTAATGAAAAAGAAAAAGAGAAGATGAAAACGGAAATTCATATTTCCGATCTTCAGTTGACCTAAACAAATGCACGTAGAATCCATAATTTGTAGTTTCTTTATTATTTTAGCATGTATCCCATCCTAATAAAAGAATACGTGTGGATCGAAAATGAATACCGCGGAAACTGTAGTAGTGTGACATTCCCCACTCACCACTCTTCTAGGGAATTCATATTTGTTCGCATTGAGAATTTCAACAAGTTGTTAGCTGATAAAATATAGCTCTTATTGGGAGAAACCGTTTGTTAGTGGTTTAAAATTCTCAATGCAAACAGAGATAAATGTCGTGGAAATAAGGCGAGGTGCAACATCCGATCTTGATTGAAGCACCTAATCTGTATCCTCAAAAGTGTTGAAGCCTCCCCAAGTCTTCCGTGTTGTCCATCTTCAGAGTTTCCCCAACCCCGATCATAAGACAATTCGTATGATTCGTAATTAGATGCTCACAAACCAATACGAGCTCTAAAACTCTCTTGGTGATTCTGAGAAAACGTCTAAACAACGATCCCATCTTTCCTAATAACTAAATCTTCTGAGTGTCTCTCTATTCAATTGTTTTTGTCAGTACCATCATCGCCTCCTTGTTCCTCTATGAATTCCGCAACGTATTATTGTTACAGGAAATAATAAAGCATTGTCTACTCTCATATTCTTTCACTTCAGTCATACGAAATGCTCTCAATCGATCAATTCAATGAACGAGCCTTCAGGAAAGATGGATTCTATCCCTGGTTTTTGGCTCTCTTCCTGGCCATCATCCTCTTGAACATGTTCTCGTAAGTTATCAACTTTCTGAACTTCCTCGGTTCTAGTCGAATTCCAGAATGATGTATTATTTTTTCAACCTCGTCATCACAGTTCGAGTCAAATACTATCGAACCAATCTACAATTTCTTCACCAGGCAATCTATGCAACATGTCCTTTCAGTTCATTGATTCTGATCACTGAGAAGAGCTTCGATATTTTTGGAAAGAGTGAAGGTAAGTTCGACAGGAAATTGGATAGTTATAACTTCTTCCAGTTCTCCTCACGGACAGCTCGATTTTCATGCTCAAGCAGTACTTCAGAACAGCTATCATGTGTCCTCGTGAGTCTAATCAGAACTTCCGGAACTCAAGTTCTCTTTCAGCATTGTTCGCTCTAACTGCAATCATGTTAGAAAGAGTGTTTGCCACGTGGTTCATCAAAGATTACGAACAGAAACCAAGACGATATGTTGCCAATGGAATCATCCTCTTTCTCACAATCATCTCCATTTCTGCTGCATACATCTTCAATTCTAGTAGGTCCCTTATTTTCCCCATACCCGTTTCTAACTTCTCTTTCAGCTAATTTAATTCTCATTTATGTGGCTGCCCACCTACTGCTCAACATAATCTGCTACATAGTCTCCATCATAACATACAGAATCAACCGAAAATATTACTATCAGAATGGGATGAGCAAACAAGATTACTCACTGGGAGCTCGATTCCAGGTTGCTGAAAATATAAAAGTGTACAAAGTGAGTTTTATCATTCCTTAAAGATTACCAATCGTATTTTTCAGTTTTTCTCCCATTATCTGTTCGTGCTCGCATTCTTTCCAATAACTTGCACTGCTTGTGCCCTCATTATTCACTATGACTCCTCTCCATTCCATCGCGAAATTCTGTTCGTCGTCTTTGATCTGAGCTTCACTTTGTAAAATTTATGACTCTTGATTTTTTTTATTCTTTAGATTTCAGTCTCTGCATTTTGGCACCCTATCTCATTCTGAAAACCAGTGAGCCATGGCAGAATGAGCTCGATCGGATTATGATAAAAGTGAGGAGACAGCAAAATAACAATAAAATAATGTCAGAGTTTCAGGCTGGACTGAAAAAGTCTTCGAAGGTCCAGATAGTTCATGAGAGATCCAAAACATTGAAGAATACTTTCGGAGAGCAAATGGAATTCGAGACGAGTCAACACAGTGATATGTACTTCAATCAGCTGAAAACTTCATGGAACCGAGAATTGACTAAAGTTGTTCGTGTTTAACATTTTGGCGTTGAGTAAATTACTTTTGTACTTACTCTCAGATTTTCTTTCTCTCTCTCTTTCATAGGTCCGTGAAATCTTTATATGATTCGAGTTGTGACCTCGCAAAGTTAACTTTGCAGGGTTGGGAATAAAAAGTTAACGAGAAGCTGTATACGCTTAACCATTGGGACACCCTAGCTCAAATCACGAAGGTATTTTGAATAGTCTTAAATTTGATTCTGAACCTGTAGTGTCGACTTCCCCCTGACCCAACTCGCGAGAAAAAGTTCAACTGGCGGAGTTGAAGAATTTCCTTGTTTTTCCTTGACGTCAGAGGTATTCTTTTAGCCTCTCCAACGGTAATCCTCGGGAGAGTTGTCATTTTTGTCAAGGGGAGGGGAGATTTAAATTTTTCAATGATATGGCCAATTTTCAGAAACTAGTAATCTTCAATAGCCATCCACTATCATCATGTCTTACTTTTTCTGGTTTGCCTTCCTCCTCCACCTGATCACTTCGCCAACCCACAGATGATTCCCCAGAACATATTGTGTGTCCTCAGGGAACTGTCTACTTCTGGTTATATCTGTTTCTATCATCTGTTTTTGGCTGAATGAAAATGAATGCGCACCAGAATACATAATACAGCATCAGAATACTTATTTTCCGTCACAAGATTCCAATTTCCAAAATGTTGCCGATTTCTCAACCTAATGAAGGAACTTTTGACCGAACAGATTACGGAATATGGTTTCTCATTGTGTTCGTGCTTATTACCGGGCTGAATGTCTTCTCGTAAGTTTAAGAGCAAGATCCAGTAAAGGCGGTCACTATTTCAGAATACTGTATTACATCTTCAATCTCATTCTGACTTTCCGTGTCAAGCACTATCAAACCAACCTTCAGAGAATCCATCAAGCTATTTACATTTCTTGCCCTGCCAGTTCAACAATTCTGATTTTCGAAAAGGTTTTAGATATTATTGGGAAACAGAAAGGTTTGCAGTAACATGTCGAAGTCTTCTGATTCCCAATTTCAGAATTCGAAGAAACAGACACACGGTTCATTTTCAACCCTTTTTTCCGAACGGCTGTAATGTTTCCTCGTCAGTTTCTGACTTCCTAAACCTCTTATTGCTTTCTCTTATTTTCAGCGTTATTTTCAATGGTTGTCATAACACTGGAAAGAGTTTGTGCCACCTGCTTCATCAGAGATTACGAGACGAAAAAGAGACCTTTCTTGGGTTTCGGCATCATTATCTTGTTGTATGCCCTGACGTCATATGTTTTGATTTACAGTAAGTCCCTTTGAGACCTTTTGATGATTCATTCAAGATTATTCAGCCAATTTCGTCCATGTCTTCGTAGCTGCGCATCTCTGTCTCAGTGCAATTTGCTACTTCATCTCTTTTCAAGCCTATCGAATCAATCGGAAATACTACTACGAGAACCGAGTCACCAAACATGAATACTCGCTTACTGAAAGATATCAAATCGCTGAGAATATCAGAATGTACAAGTTCTTCAATCATTTTCTGATTGTTCTGGCAGTCTTCGTCGTATTCTGTATCACCTGTGTTCTCATCAGCCACTATGGTTCCGTTCCGATTCACAGAGAAATCATTTGTGCTGTTTTCGATTTGAGTTTCACTCTGTTAGTTTGCCAGTCCTCAGTTTTCAAAAGTTCAGATTTTTCAGTCTTTGCATTATAGCACCTTATTTGATCGTGAAAACCAGTGAACTATGGCAGAACGAATTGGATAGAATCCTTGCAAGAGTACGTTCTGGAGTAGAAAATTTTGGAAATTATCTTTCATTTCCAGGTTGGTCTGCGGAAGCTTGTTAAAGTCGAGAATCACGACTCAGGTATTGGGAAAATCTTGAAGAATACTTTTGGGGAGGTGATGAAATTCAAGGCGAGTCAACACAGCGCAATGTACTTCGAACAACTTGAGAAGTGTTGGAACTGAAATTGACAAAAGTCTCGATTTCTAAAAGGTCTTCATGTTATTAGACAATCTTGAACTTTCCTAATTGATTCATTTTATTTTCCTCCGAATTCGTGTTTTTTTCTTATTAAAAATTCTATCGAAATCAGTGGTGCATGAAAGACATTCAATTTGTGAGGCTTCATTAAAGATTTCAATGGAAGACCTCTCGAGCTCGATTAGTCAACTTTCTGAACTTGTTTTTTGAATTAATTAAACTGAAAGAGGACGCTTCACGTCTACACAGTCATGGTATCAAGAGTTTTCCAGATATCTAAGAATCGATTTCCATACAAAACGTCAGATGAACCATGTTTGAGAAATTGACGTCATTCTGTGATCTTCAGACATGATGAGTGTATGTTGAACCAGGAAACTCACTACATTCTGTTTTCCCACGGACTCAAAAATTTCCCATTGTTGTTGTCTCCCTTCTGTCATTTCCGTCTAATTAAAAATTTTGAAAATCCATGCTTGTCATAGAAAACAAAACGACAAAGTTTTCAGTCCCAATGCTTTGATCTCTATAATCTGAATTTCTGGTGAGAAGTATGGAAACGTCTAAACAAGGTAGCATCACTTTCTCAGTCCGACAGAGAGTACCGTATTTCCTCTAATATCCAGCCTTCCCCTTCCTCTGATTGAATTTATCTCGGTTATTGCAATAGTTATGAAAAAGTTGCCAACTAAAAAAATATTTAACACAACGCCTGGGGCATTTCGTTAGTTCATTACTTTTTGCTAACTGTTACAGCAACCGAGAAGATATTTTTTTTGACAAAATGACGGTATTTCAAGTTAGGCTTTAAAGCGGCGTCCAGCATCGGACAGAGCACAGTTTTCTTTCCACGAACATTCTCCTTTTCGTATCACTATCAATCTCGCTTTCCTTGACTTGTTTCGTTTTTGTTTCCGGTTCAGACAACACCAAAATCTTGACTTACAGCGTGACGCGTCTCTCTAACTTTCTGATCTCTTTTTTTCATATCGCATTTCATTCTGCCATGAGACTTGTCGACACCACTATGTATCAAAATGGGACCTATCCTTTTTTCGTATTTGCTTATTCAATTATCATTCTTCTCAATGCCTCATCGTAAGTTTCCCACACATAAGTGTCTGCTTAAAGTGTTCATTTCAGAATCTTGTATTACTTCTTCAATCTGTACATCACATTTCGAGTCAAACACTACAAAACAAACATGCATCGTATTCACCAGTTCATCTATGCCACGTGTCCATTCACTTCTGTTTTCTTGACTGCTGATGCAGCTATCAATATAATGGGAAGGAGAGAAATTGAATTCCCACTTCCTCTTGTGCTACTTCGAACTTTCATGAGCTGCCCACGTAAGGATCGCCTTACTTTCAGACTCGCACGAACCAAATTTCAGCTCTTTTCGCAGTAGTTGCCATCATGCTGGAACGTCTTTGTGCCACATACTTTGTGTCGGACTACGAAGGAAATCAGAGGCCCTATATTGGTTACATGATCATTCTGTTTTTGATAGCCATCTCCCTGACCACTACCTACATTTTCACATTTCGTACGTTTCTTCATTAGATTTTGATACCATTTATAGTTTTTCAGCACATCTTGTGGCACTTTTCGTGACGCTTCATCTATCTCTGATAGCGATTTGTTATGTGGTCTCTTTGATCACCTACAAACTCAACAAAAAGTACTACAACCGCAATAGAGTTCATAGACATTCGTACTCTTTGGGTGAGAGGTATCAGATATCGGAAAACATTAGGTTATACAAAGTTTGTGTGGGAAACTGTTGACAGAGTCAACTCCTGTTGTTTTCAGTTCTTCTCCAACTATCTCTTCGTTTTGGCAATATTCCCTCTGATATGTACTGTGTTAGCGCTGATAGATCATCTCGATCCCACAGCAATGCATCGAGAAGTCTACTCAGTTCTCTTCGATTTAAGTTACACATTGTGAGATTCTTAATCTTTAGTTGTTTCCGCTCATTATTTCTCTTCAGACTATGCTTTTTTGCTCCTTATCTAACCTACAAAATGAGTGAACCATGGCAAGCGGAGCTAGATGTGATATTCGTGAAAGTGAGTGAAATCATCATAGACTGAGACGAGTATCGAATTCAGTTGGGCATCAAGAAGCCAAACAAGATTCACGCTCTTCGGGAGAGTCAGAAGACGTTGAGAGGCACTTTTGGAGAAGAGATGAATGTGGAGACAAGCAAGCATACGGGTGTATACTTTACCCAATTAAAGAGCTCGTGGAACACTGAAAATGGTCGGGTGGTGTGAATGGACCACATTAATTTTTTCTTATGGTCATCTTTTATTTGAAAGTTTGAATACTTGACCAATTGTGAGAAGGAGTTTCGAATATTTGTTATTCAGCTCCTCCGTCTTAACTTGGATAGCAACTTCGAATCAAATAATGACTTCATAGTGCAAGATTTTATTGTACAAATAGAACATACAAAAGAGCTTACCATCTAAAATAGACATTGGGAACAAGTTAATGTGAATTGAGTTGTATCCATCAAACCTAAATCTCAGACCTCGTTTTCGAGTTTCTAGTAACCTACAGCAGATAGTTTTCGCCCATCGTTCTCAGATAGTGAAATTTCACTACTACCGATGTCGGAAACCGGAAGTTGGAAATTCCGATTACTAAACAAGTCTGGTACATTAAGTATCATACAAAAGTCATCAATCCGTTTCAAAAATGACTCATCTTCATGTTTTCTTCAACGGGGCATTCTCCTGATATCATTTCCTCTCACTCATCGATTCAAACTGGTTCTCCCTGTCCCCCGATTCTTCACCGTCTCTTCTATGTTTTCCTGTCTTCTCATTTTTTGCCCTTATCTTCTCATCAATTCATATCGATTATGTCTGTCCGTGTCAGATTCCAAGAGCGTCCAGGTATTACCTATGTACCATCTAGTAGATCTGGAAACGCTCCACTCCTTGCTGATATTATCTCCAAACCAATGCCCCCAATTCATCCTGATAGTCGATATGATATTATGGATGCGTGTACAGCGGCAAGTATCGGAGATGAGAAGGAGCTGATGAAAATGTTGAAAATCAATCCGAATACCATGATCATGAAGAATCAATCGGGATGGACTCCTCTTCTCTATGCAGCTTATTTGGGACATAATACGGTTGCGGCGTTTTTGTTGGATAACGGAGCAAAGGTTTTTGATTCCCGAAAGTTTCAAGAAAATTTGAAATGTTCAGGTAGACGACTCGACCGATGGACGCTGGCAAACACCACTGATGATGGCGTCTGCATGTGGAAACCTCAGTGTAAGGCTTTATTAAAAATTTCTCTTTAATATTGCGAAACCAAGAAGCCAAGGAGAACGAAGATCGGCGATAGTGGTCTGCAATGAAAAGATGACGAGATAATGTATGAATGGGATGTAAAGAAATGAAAAAGGGAATATGGATTCGAGAGTAATTTCTAGGCTACAAGATACAATTATGTTTTTGCACTCTTTCATTTGAAAACGTTCCAGGTAGTTCGTCTTCTTTTGGAAAGAGGTGCAAATCCCAGAATTTGTGATAAGGAAAAGCGACAAGCGATTCATTACGCTGCCAGTTGTTGTCAAAATGTGGTAGGAATCCAAACCCTCATAATATCCACGTACCAATATCTTCCAGGTAGTGGATACCCTTCTGGCTGCTGGATGTGATCCGAATGCAGCAGATTCTCAAGGAACGACGGCAGTCCATGAAGCTGCAATGGCTGGACATGAGCTGACATTCCTCTCTCTTCTCGAAAAGGGTGGAAGTGTTGAGCAGAAGAATGCGAAAGGAGAGAATGCAGCTGCTCTAGCATGCGATAACAATAAAATGCTCCAACTGATAAATGATCATCAAGCGGAAACTGCCAAACAAAATCCCCAGTTGACGGCTGGAACAAGAGGACCACGAACACTATCCGAGTTATTGGAGGAGATGGATTTGGGAAGATACACGGAACAGTTCAAGAGTGAAAATGTGGACTTGGAGGTGTTTTTCGAGTTGAAAGAGCAAGATTTCAAGGATATGAATATTGCTTATGGACCGAAAAAGAGAATGTTGGATGTCATCAAAAGATACAGGACGACTGGTGTCATTCGTTCGGATGCATTCGATTCTCCACAACCATCTTCTACTTCTCCACGTGGATATTCTAGTCATGTGAGTCCTCTTGATCTCACTGTGAATGAGAAGTGTTTCTAGGCTGGAGACGACAACGAGAAGATGAACGGAACACTTCGAGCAATCAAAGATTTGAACCAAGAAACCAAGACTTTCGTGATGAATGCCCTAGAGAGTTTGGGATCTGGAGATGTCAACAGGTAAGATACAAATTCTGATCAAAAACGGAAAACCCTAATTTCAGAGTCCGCGGACAACTGATTAACATTCTGAACAATGCTGAGTCCATCAGTTTGAAAGTATCTTCTCATGTGTGAACAAATAGTTTTTATTTCTGTTTAATGTTATCATTGCATGAATTTGAACTGATGAACTTGATTCTGTAGTCTCTCGATTTCTGGATCAACTATCGATTCAAACTTCGGATTTCTTCTCGCACTCAACTGAGATGCTTCATCCACACGGAGAGATGATTCAACTTCTGAGAGTGGTTTTCGAGGTTCTTGTTTCTTCGCAAGCCAAGATTGAACAGCTTCTGACTTTCCGATGATGTCCAGAGAAGCTGTGTCGTTTCTTGGGATCACATCAAAAGAGTTCTCGTCGTCAGGGGGTGTGATTTCGTTGTCTGAAATGAAGAAGAAGTTGGTGAGAACTATTGGAGATTTCACGGATCCCTCAGTTGAGTTTCTTCTCATAATCTGACCATGTTAACGTTTGCAAACTCAGATTCTGAACTAAAAACCAACAAAAGTCATGACTGGTTTTAAATTACAATACAATACGGATATTTTCCATGATTGAGCCTCATTCATAAGGTCATAACTCAAATTTAAGATTCTGAAACTATTGGATCGATTTTACCTCAACTCAGACTATGAAATAAAGTTCAACTGTAAGGAATCCCCTCGAAAGTTTTCCAATCTTACCGATGGAATAAAAGGCAAGCAAAATTTTAACAGCAACCACAAGTGACATAAAAAGAACGAAATAGAGGGTAGTCCGTAATAAGAAACTTGGATTCATAACGAAAAATGAAGCTTATTTGAACTAGCTGAACACCTCCGTTGCCTTCAGATTCATTTGAGAATTAATGAGGAGTGAGAGGCGAGACGACGAACGCAATCGGAATTTTTTTGGAAAAAATCTGATACTTGGAAGAAAGGAGAGATGAGAGGAAAGATTGCTGTTCTACAAGCTTCGAAAATGGGAAATCCTTTTGATATTTAGTAATGAAAAAATACTGAACGCTATAGATCGCTATGCTTCAAGATCTTAATCTACATATACTTTTTGATTTCGATATTTAAGAGAGAAAAAATTATGGAGACAAAACTGGATTGAGAGTAGAATGGATCCAGGGATGAGGAGGGTGAAATTTTTGGAATCATAGAGATTCGTTCAGGTTTTTTGTATGGGGAGGTGTGTTTACAAGTTCTGAACTTTGAAAAAAAATGTGAAACGAGGGAAAGAAATTGCGCTTTCAATAGTTCTAATCAGTGGAACGTAACATGTACGAACACAAAAAATGAACAGTCCTTTCATTGCATGTTTCGATGGTTTTGAGATAATTCGAAAAGGCCCGACAACTTTTTCATCTTTTTATTTTCAGAAGGCAATACTACAACAAAAAAGGAAAATGTTTATTTCTCACTTTGATTGAAAATGTTATCGCCTTCATGCTTCGGTTGCTCGTTACCAGGAGATGATGACTGCACTCTTTCTCCATTTTCTTGGACGGATTCTGATAAATTTGATGTTACAGAAATCTCATGAAATTTTCTCTTGTTGTGGCTATCTGTACATAAGTCCGTCGTCGCTTAAAATCAGACAACTCTCGTACAAGGTTTTAAAAAAGAGATTAAACTCTGCGCAGTTCAAATTTGTAGTACACGACGCTAGATAATCCTCGCTTCTTCGTGGTTTGATACCACTGTCGAGAAGCTGTCGGATTTTCGGTCACCACTGACATTCAGATCGGCATAATAACTCACGTTGATCGGTATCCTTATCTTCTTCCTGTTTCTGTTTCAGCTTCTCGTCATAAAATGAATCTGCAGTCATTTTCTCTCCATTTTCGTTCACCGGACCTGGAAGTTCCAAAAAATCTGTTTTCTTTCCGAGTTTCTATTCCTCACTTTCTTGCACTATAGTAGAATTCAACTTCTGAAAGAGTGCTCTCGCACTTTCATATCCAGAATTGTCTGAATTTCCTGGCTGCAACTTATTCGATTTATCATCATAAAGTGTGTCAGGGGCTCCGTTCTCAAAACCTGAAAAGATTGGAAGGATTATCCAAAAAAAAAGTTTCAGCGTTTACCGTTCTTCTGCAACTCTCTCACTTTTTCCAGCGCGATTTCTCTTTCAGTTTTATGATTTTCCTTCACTTCTGCTGAAAATCATAAGTAATTAAGATCATCTGATCTGAAAACTTACGAGGGAAATAATCAGGGACATAATCCTCAGGATGACTGAAATTGTACTTTGAGTTCCACAACATCTAGAAATCCAAACTGACCTGTAGACCCAGAAGAAGATTCCAGAGCACACTAGGAATGTGATAAGCAATAGGAAAATCTGAACACTTCTCTTGTTTCTTCGATCGATCATCATTTTTGAATTCGTGGAATCTGGGAAGAGCGGAGGACAGAAAAAAGGAAGAGAAGAAGCGGTGTGAATCGGTTGGAAGACACAGAAACACGGGAAAGAACGGAGATTTTATCCCGTTTTCAAACTGGGACGAAGAAACAATGTGGATCATCAGTTGTTGGATCGGGCGAGGCTCCAAGTGAACATCAATTAAACAACAGCTGAAACATCTAAACCAGAAACAGTATGTTCGCGAATTCTCTTGTTTCCGAAGCCCTGAAATGTGTTCACTAAAATATTTGCTAACTGATTCAATTGGGCATCATTGCCTTTACAGAAAAAATAGTCATTGCGTAAAACTTACGAGAGATACATTATTTCAAAGTTTGTGATAACTGCAGCTACAAAAACCATTCACTTCAACGAGTCCATGCCAAAAAGCACCTGCTTGAAACTGCGTGACATTTCACTTGAGAAAATTCATACATAGGCACACCTGGATCATGCCGACAAAAAGGGCACTTTCGGTTTTGATGCATCGATTCTCGTTGCTCTCCAGCTTCACGGTGAATCTGTAAAACTTTTAGTTTGTGTCAGTGTTTTAAACCATATTCCTATATGTGTTTCCCAACTTATCAGCAAACTTCATATAAACGTTGTGTTTCCAAACTCAAAACCTGAGATTCTCCCCATACTTCCTTTTCCCTTCAATTTCTTACTTGCATGTTTCACTACAGAGAATAAAAAGAGACATTTTCTTCCTCGATCCAATGTTTTCCGCGTCGGGAGGCAGAAAAAAACCGGTTTGAATGACCAGTTCCGTTTTTCTTGCCAATCTCAATATGCAGAAGATGATAGCAGAACTTAGAGGAAGAGAGATATGGTGGTTGAAATCGTTAGAAGATTGCATGATGCTTCCAGGGTACACCAGAAGCAGTTCTTAAAAACCTTGGATGGGCCAGAAAAAAAGTGTCGGCCCGCTTGATCTTCTTTTCAAAATTTAAACTTTGTTCATCATTTGCTTGGCATAATTTTCTGTTCTCCTTTCAGATTGAAGATTTCTTGGAATCAAAAAAAATACAGCTATTCAAATTGAAGAGCCGAACAGTCAAACGAGGGCCAAAAAAGAAATACTTGAAACGTTGAAATTCTGATTAAATTATTTTGAGTCTCTACTTATCTGCAATCCCCTTCTTTGGAGTTCTCGGAAAAAGTGGAACTCTCAGTACTTCACCGCCTCTGGAATCCTTTTTCCAAAACTGTTCTGTACCAGTCCTGTAACATCCCATCATCATTTCTCTTCCCCCTTTTCCTCCTCCCGCAGATCCACCACCACCCGACACCCGCTGATCGAGTGGTGTCTTCTCAACATTACTACCGAAGACACAGTCACGTAGGCATCGGAATATGCACGTCGACTGCGCATCTGACACGTAGAGAAGCAGCGATGGGTGTAAACCGTCCCTCTCTCCTAGCTTATTCTTTTATTCTCACTTCTTTATGTCCTTCCTTATATAAATCAACAAATTCTTTCCCAATTGCTTCGCGCCTTTCTTCACCTTCTCACACCCATTTTTTCCTCTCCTCACAGACATTTCTATTCCTTTCCACGTCATCATAAATCTTGCGCGATTCAACCTACTTATTGGTATTGTTAATGGAGGTCAAACTCTTCTCCTGGGGACGGGACTGGATCAAGACAGGACGTTCGTACGTGCGAAATCGAAGAGAGTGAGAGATTCAGACGGAAGAGGGGCAAGATTTCTTCGAGAATCTCTCTATCCCTCTTCCGACTGACGGAGAAACCTCCAAATCATCTCCTAGAACAAAAAATGTCGAATGGAAAATGGATCACTGGTCTGTTCTGGCAATTTATTGAACTTGACACCAACTTTTTTTTGTCGACTTCTGAGGTTGTTAATTGAGTTGGATCGAAATATTTTGGTTCCAATGTCTAAGAATTGTTTTCTAGTTTTTTAGTGTTGTTTGAAAAAAAGCATTTGAATTTGAGTCCCTAAATTTACAAATATTAAAGGTCTCTAGATTTCAAAATTACAAAATCTAAGTTTTCCAGGATGCAGAATTGTTTTTGTTTTCTTATCCAGTTTTGCGTACGTGCTAACTATTCGCATTTTGGAAGGTCAAACCGCATCGCAGATTAGAATCAAGACACCGAATACAAACGCAGGTTTGTTCAAGAAACGGATGAACCAATCCATGACAGTTCCGTTTAGTTTTGGTTCTCCTATAAACATTCGAATTCTTTTTTTTGTTGATAAACTTTCGGTCCGTGTTCGATTTCTACTGCTCCATCGCACACCCTTCTGTCCTCTCTTCTCTTCTTTTCTTCTCCTCCCAACAAATTGTAAAATATACAAAAAGTGCTGCAGACGGCTGCTCGGTTTCGCTTCTCTTCTCCTTCCTCTTCTTCTTCCATTCTCTTTCTCTTTGATGACCTCGAACGTGTCAGTTGTGCACTGATTTTGACCCTGTCTCCCGGTTTCGGTCTCTAGATAGTTTTCATGTTTTCAGAATGAGAACCATAGCGATTGTCTGTCTTTTGACAGCACTTGCTAATGCAGATCTTTTCACTGCGATTGCGGACTTACAGGTACCGAAAAACAAAAATATAATAATAACAATTTTTGTTTTCAGCACATGCTAGGAGCAGAAAAGGATGTGACAACAGTGATAGATCAGTACATTGCAGCTGAGAGAGAAAGGCTAGACGACCTGAGAAGGTGAGAAGGTTGAGAAGGTCGGATGTGGTAGCTACGATTGGAAAGAAGAAGTTGTGAAACGCATTTCGCATTTTCAGAAACTACAACAGACATTCAGGTGCTGAGTTATGAGCTTAGCTTCTGAAGTGAACTTGAGAAGCTTATAACCAGAGTTCTGAAGGTCGACCGCAGTTTTTGAAAATGAAAGGAAACTTTTTAAAACTTTCTCCTTTCAATGGTTCTACTCATACCGTTCCTCAGTATTCATTCTCATTGGCTCATCTTTCAGATACGCTCATGAATATGTTCATCGTAACGCTCACGCTGAATCAGTCGGTCCAGAATTCGTGACGAATCCAATCAACGCCTACTTGTTGATCAAGAGATTGACGACTGAATGGAAAAAAGTTGAGAATATAATGCTGAACAACAAAGCAACGACTTTCCTGAAAAATATCACTGATAACAGAGTGAGAAGTGAAGTCAAGTTTCCGGGAGAGGAAGATCTCAGTGGAGCAGCCATTGCTCTTTTGAGACTTCAGGACACTTATAACTTGGACACTCTCGACTTGTCGAATGGAATTATCGGAGGAGAGAAAGTCTCGAACAAACTCTCAGGACATGATACCTTCGAGGTTGGAAGAGCTGCATACAATCAGAAGGATTACTATCATTGTCTGATGTGGATGCAAGTCGCTTTGAACAAGGTGAGTCAACAAAACTTGTGCATGAGCCTTATTGGTTTTCAGATTGAGAACGAGAGTCCAGCAACTGTCGAGGAATCTGAGATTCTTGAATACCTTGCCTATTCTCTGTACCAACAAGGAAATGTTCGTCGTGCTCTCTCGCTCACAAAACGTCTCGCCAAAATCGCTCCAAATCATCCAAGAGCCAAAGGAAATGTCAAGTGGTACGAGGATATGCTCCAAGGAAAGGATATGGTTGGAGATTTGCCACCAATCGTTAACAAGGTACTCGTTAAAGTTTTTCGATTATTATATCAATCTGATTCAGAGGGTAGAATTCGACGGAATCGTTGAAAGAGATGCCTACGAGGCCCTCTGCCGTGGAGAGATTCCACCAGTCGAGGAGAAATGGAGAAACAAGTTGAGATGCTATTTGAAGAGAGACAAACCATTTTTGAAGCTGGCTCCAATCAAGGTTGAGATTCTTCGATTCGATCCATTGGCTGTTCTTTTCAAGAACGTTATCTCTGATTCTGAAATCGAAGTCATCAAAGAGTTGGCTTCTCCAAAGGTACGCTATTCATCGATTACAAAGGAGTAGGTAAAGTATATTTGAAGCTAGAACGAGCCACAGTGAAAGCTCCTGATGGCACATTGGTTACTGTAGACTATCGAATCGCCAAGAGGTTACATATCTTGAAGTGACTGATCTTAGCCATAGAGAGTGCTTTAGAAATAGCTCCTTCTTTTCCTTTGTTTGTGTTCATGTGTGTTTCGTTTTAGCTGAAGAGAGCAACTGTGCAAAACTCGAAGACTGGAGAGCTGGAACATGCCACGTATCGTATCTCCAAAAGGTTTGATTCTTTCTATTTTCTCCCCTCTGTGGACCGGTTTTGTTGGTTTCTTGAATGATTTGCAACCATCTTTAACATTGTGTATTTTTATCGGTTAAGAGAAAGATCGATTTCAGTGCATGGCTGAAGGGAGATTTGGATCCAGTTATTGACAGAGTCAACAGAAGAATCGAAGATTTCACTGGATTGAATCAAGCAACTTCTGAAGAACTTCAGGTATCGCAAAACCTGAGATTCCAATCGTAACCAACACTTTTCAGGTAGCCAATTACGGTCTCGGAGGTCACTACGACCCACATTTCGACTTCGCCAGGGTAATTTGTTTCTCATTTCTCTTGATTTAATTTCAGGTTGCAAACTACGGTCTCGGTGGTCACTATGAACCTCATTATGATATGTCACTGGTTGGTATCCATCCACGTGGCATACCATGTACCGTCACCATTTCAGAGAGGGGTCCCTGAACCGTATGGAAAAAATGGCAATCGTATTGCAACTGTGTTATTTTATGTAAGTTTTCGGACAGATTCTAATGTTTGGTTTTTATAGAAAGAAGAGAAGAACGCATTCAAGACGCTCAATACTGGAAACCGAATCGCGACGGTCTTATTCTATGTGAGATCCTTTTTTTCATTGAATCGGTTATAAATCACCGATTTCAGATTCTATCACGCATTTTTGAGAAATTGAATGTGCATGAATATACTTTTTTGTTTTGAAATAATCGCATGTGGTGTACCGATCCGAAAATACGTGATGGAATCTTATGTGTTCACTTTCAAAATTCTTGACTTGTACTTTGCGCGTGTTGACTGGAAAGAGTGAGACAGTATTTTCCGAAGGAGTAAAGAAAAAAAAAAATTGAATTTCAACAGCAAATATCAAACTTTTTGAATCACCCCTGTCCTTTGCACCGAAACGTGTTCTGTTCTTCCATTCATCCCAATTTCTATCCAGATGAGTCAACCAGAACGTGGAGGAGCTACTGTCTTCAATCATCTTGGAACCGCCGTCTTCCCATCTAAAAATGATGCTCTCTTCTGGTATAATTTGAGAGTATGTTTTACTTCTTCGATTTTCTGATTTTACTTTTTATTTTCAGAGAGACGGAGAAGGAGATATGCGTACTCGTCATGCTGCCTGTCCAGTTCTTCTCGGTGTCAAATGGGTCTCCAATAAATGGATTCACGAGAGAGGACAAGAGTTCACGAGACCTTGTGGATTGGAGGAGGGAGTTCAAGAGAACTTCATTGGAGATTTGTCTCCCTATGTCAATGAGCCATAGATCAAACTATTTCTTGACTTGTTTCCTGTTATATACTGGTGTTTCACGGTTCTATTTTTCCAATTGTTATAATTATTCAATCGCCAATGAATGAAGGTGTTATGCGTTTTGAGACTTGAGTTTGTAGGACCATTAGGAACATTTTGGAGTGATGTTTTATTTATTGGTTCGGAAAATTATTATTTTCGAGATCGCAGATATTTTAACCCGCAAAGAATCATATAAAGCTCAGGGAAACAATTCAAATGCTAAATATGATATAAAGGAGAGGGCGGTCATGGAGAGACAAGTTACAACGTTATGAGTTGAGAAATCAGCCGTGGGATGATTCAGGGTTCTATCAGTTTATTACAGAATCGAATTCTCTTTCGTGTTTTCTTGGAGCACTCTTTGGACCGATACACCAGAGCCCAAGATTCCCATGCCATGGAATCTGAGTTGTTTTTGGAGAGACTCGATGATTGCATCTTTCTGAAACTTAAATTTTCAGTTCAAGTCGACTATACCGTATCACCAACCTCTTTGAGGCGCTCTCGCAGAGTTACAACCTCATCCACCAATTCGTTAGCATCTTCTTCAACAAACTCCAATGAAGCCAGCTTCGAATTCATCGTGGTCAACGTTTCGTTTTGTTTTCTCAACTTTCTTTGGAGCCCTCCCAGTTTCGAATTGAAATCTTTTCTCTGCATTCTCATTTTTATCACATGAGTCGCTGCAATTTTCTTCTCGAATAGAAGCTCTTCATCATGATCATGAACAAGCTCATCGATGGTTTCGGACATAATTTGTACTTTCAATTCAGCCTGTAATTGATTTTTGAATTATTGATTTTGCTCACTTTCAGAACTCACCTCTGCTTTGATTTCTCTAATTTTCTTGACGAATACAGAGATGACAGCAATCAAAACAACAGTTACACAAGCCGCACCATGAACAAGTTGAGGGTTTTCTTTACCATATTGGATTAGAGGATGCATGGCATAAAACGAACAAATGTGGATAGTAGAAAGACTACCAGTTCTGAGTATGCAGAAGGGGCCTCCCTGCTGAAGGCGTTGTTGCCTATCGATCGCACTATTTTACAGTAACAAGTTAATTGGTGTGGTGCATTCTCGCCCTATTGGTTGGTTGGATAGTTGTCGTGCGTAATCCCGCTAGGGTTTCGAGAAGTTTTGTCTCGAGACTACGCACTGATAGTTGTAATCGTGTGAACCAAACGTTCACACTGTTGAATAGACTGTACATCAAATGATCTCTAGTTAGAAAAGAGGAGTATCATAATCTGTCATTTGAACTCTGTGTACTGGGCTGATTTAGTGTGAAGTACGTTTGAGATTTGAAATACCTCCAGAAAACGAACAACGACACTCCGTTTTTAAACTCTGCGCTTACTTCATTGTGCTGTTGTCAGCCGAGAAAAACATAAGAAAATTGCAAAAAATAACCTGGATTCTGTGATATTTTCTTCAATTGGGTTAATACTTTGGTTTTACAGAAAGGTTACGGTGGGAGTTAACTGGGACCATGGAACTATGTTCCATTTTCTCCCCCTTCTGAAATGTTCTTTTGGGCGAGGCTTCCCGATTAATAGTTCTCTCATACAACGTTATTCTCAAATTAGCTCAATTTCTTTGATTAGAATCGAATTTCATCCTTGCTCTTTTCAGTGATGGCCGCTCGTAAGATTATCGCACGTATCAATCCATCGAACAGTGCTCTTTTTGTCTGTGATCTACAAGAAAAGTTTGCGTATGTTTTTTTCAACAGTTCGACTTCTCGCTATCAAGGTAAACTGCAAAAATCAAACACTTTTGTTTCAGATCAAACATCAAGTATTTCCCGGAGATTATCACCACCAGTCGACGATTGATCGATGCCGCCAGAATCCTGAGTATTCCGACTGTTGTCACTGAGCAATACCCGAAAGGACTTGGTCACACAGTTCCACTGCTCAAAGAAGGTCTGGCCGAGAACACTCCGATTTTTGACAAGACAAAGGTTTGGGAGAACTGAATAATTACCTTAATGGTTATTATTACTTCAGTTCTCAATGTGCATTCCTCCAGCTGAAGATACTCTGAAGAGTGTCCAGAACGTCATTTTGGTTGGAATC
The DNA here is from genome assembly GCA_900536305.3 of Caenorhabditis sp. 40 LS-2015. NCBI lineage: Eukaryota > Metazoa > Nematoda > Chromadorea > Rhabditida > Rhabditidae > Caenorhabditis > Caenorhabditis tribulationis. The sequence goes on along the minus strand of LR546131.1, from coordinate 70,140 downwards.
GAAGCCCATGTCTGCGTGCTTCAGACGACGTATGATCTTCTGGAGCGTGGACACAATGTTCATGTCGTCGTCGATGCCGTGAGCAGCCGCAGCCACACTGATCGTCACTACGCTTTCAAACAGATGGAGCAGGCAGGAGCAATTCTGACAACTTCGGAAGCAACCATCCTTGGACTCGTCGGAGGATCCGATCATCCCAAGTTCAAAGAGGTTCAGAAGTTGATAATGACATCAGCCCCTGACACCGGTCTCGTCCCGTGGTCCAAGCTCTAGATTGTTTCCGTTTTCGGTGTCTTCCCCTTTCGTCGTGTAGATTTGTGTTTAGTACTTCACCATGTGTAATTACAGCATTTAACCGGTTTTCACTTTCATCCCATAAATTATGAGGGTAATTTGACTCTTTCTGGCAAAGCAGTTTTTCGCATCTTACTGCCACCATTTGACCATCACATCATGTTTGAAAAGTGTGGGCAAACATTCTAAAATTCGCGGAAACGAAATGCTCTTTGAAATTTTCAAGTGGCTCACAGCTAGATCCCGCAGCCCCATTGACCTCGACTGTTTGTAGTTTGCAAAAATTTTGATGATGCAAAGAAACTTTCAGTTTTTTTTTCGAAAAAGTCAGGTTTGTACAACACACATGCCACCACGTGGCAAAAAAATGGGCAGGCAACAAAATATTTGGAAGCAGAAGAAGAACGAGAAAGGGATCTGTTGTGACAAAACAAATTGATGATAGTATTCAAGAGCGAATGGGAGAGAAAATATGCAAGAACGGAAACGGGACGAAGAAAAGCAATACCCAAGTATTCAAACAGACAGACATTTGATTTCCTGATTGAAAGGAACGTGTTTTCTAAGTGGAACGACGGCAAAATATGGGTTGGTCAGAGGAGAGAATGGAGGAGCACAAAGTGAATAAAGTGTGTGTGATTGTGGATTGGGAAAGGGATAGCAAAATAGGAGAGAGTATACCCGCTTGAATGCAATACAAATTGTGTGTGTGGTCAGGAATCATGGTGGGAATCTAATGAAAAGGAAGAAATTGAAACGGAAGAAAGTCTAGTCGATCGATTTCTGGAAACGAATAACAACTGATCGTGAGGGGGCGAGTGGGTCGAATGATGAAAAGAAGTGATCGAGGTAAAGGTGTTCGCTTTTGAGGTGGTAAACGAGCTAATATTGCAGTGTTTCTAGAGGAAAACTTGAACTTATAAATACGAAGAAGATTATTTACATAATTTTCAGTCTTATAGACTCTTCAGAATGTTCGTTCAGAGGGCGAGGCGTTGATCTGCCAATCGGTTATGTGGTTTGATGCTTCCATAATAGCGGAGAAGGAAGTTGCGGATCTGAAATAAATTAGAGTTGCTCAGTGTTACTCTTCATGATAAATTCTTACCTGCCGTCTCGAGAATTGTCCTCCAGAATGACACGTGGGACACAAGAACGGCGCCGGGAACTGCATTTTTTGGTATTGCGGATCTTCTGTGGTGTCTCCATGTAACCGGTTGTTGACAATATTGTGAGCTCTCCATAAGTACGTCATCATATCATGTGGATGACGAACTCGCCGTTCATTCAGCGGGAACAGAGTCGTCGTCATGTGCATGAAGTGATTGCGACAGTGCTCGCATCCGAAGAAACTCTTCACCCATCCCTGTATCGTACTCAACGGTTTCATTGGATTCACAAAGTCATCCTTTATGGTGTCTATGTAAGTGTGGACGGTCAGGGCATGGAATGTTGTCCACAGGCCACATGTGTATCCACGGAATTGCGGTGATGATCCTTTACAGTGCTGCCATGTGGAGTTGACTGGGAATGGACTGGCGTATACACGCTCGACGCTTTCGAACTGGCGACGATATTCATCAGCAGAAACTGATCCCATTGATTTACGCCCTTCGAGGAATTCGCGCATGTGAGTAAAGACGAGACGAGCACGTTCAGAATTACGGAGAATCTGAGAAAAATTGAATTACAGAGGAGCCCGACGAGGATAAAACTCACCACAGAAGTTGTTCTCTTTGCTCGCATTCTTCTGACGTCATTTTGGAAAGATAGTACCGGGAAGTGCTGAAATTTTCAGAGTGAAATAGACTCCAGTTTTATAAACTTACGTTTGATAAAAGAGTCATGAACTCATGTAAATTGGTGAAGTTGTCGCCCCTGATGGATCCTGGAACTCGGGTAACTTCGTCAAGGAGAGCCATCCGCATAGCTTTGAGCATGTCGGTCTCAGAAACATAATACATATCACGGCAACGTTCTGGATACGAATGGCAATCGATGAGTGGTGTTTGAGTAGTGGTAGTAGTTGGAGCATATGTAGTTGTGAGAATCGGAGCTCGTCTTCCTCCTTGCTCCATGTCATTGGAGATTGCATCATCAAGATCTTTCACGGTCTGATTGTTATATCTCTGCATGTAGAGAGCTTGCTGATGGTCTCTTCTGAACAACGCGACTGTTGGGAAGTTACGGATATTGAGCATCTGCACAAGTGGAGAATTGGAGAGAGCACGGCGGGCTCCAAGAAGGTGGCTCCGGGAAATGAGGTCCATAACGAACTGAGCTCCGACTCCATCATATTCTTCGAAAAGGATCGCCATATAGTTGGCCTTCGGCGGTACTCCATCCCAAAGTTGTCCATAAGTAGTTCGGCTATCAACGGCAATGTGACCAAGATTTGGCCAGTCAGGGTATCTATATATAGGAACCATTGTAGTTTTGCGATATTGATTTAGAATATACCTATTGAACATATACTCGTTGCTAACTGTGCGTAGCAAAGTGTCTCGAATCTGTTCAGCAGAGTGTGGCGTCTCAAACAGTTTTCCTTGAGACGCTGTGGTAGCCGTTCTAGCGAAGTACTGAAAACAAGTACATTAGCTCGTCATTTTCTTTCCCCATGATTCTCCCATGTCTCAATCTGTTTAAAAGTGAGAACACCCTTTGTGACTTTTTCAAAAAAAAAAAGGAACAAGCGCGCAGCCCCCGATTGCGATGCCTCTCGGATTTCATTAAAAACGTCTTTTGGTCTTCTTCTTCAAGAGGGCGATTCACGTCAATCCGGTGGTGAGAAAACAAATAATCGATTGGGGGTCAACATTGGAATGAACAGTGCTACCTTTCATTCTTTGGTCGAAAAGCCATTGGAAGAGCCTCTGGTTATTCGAAGGATCAGGAGAGAATAGTCAATGATACAGGTTGCTAGAGTGTCTAACGATCTGTGTTCGGATAAAAAGTGATCTTTGTTGAAATTGGAAAATATCGATTAGCCACATGAAATCGAAAGCAAAAGATCTGTGCCAAGTTATGTTAATCAAACCGCAGTTGCTGTGGCTCGTTATTTGGACTAGTAGATGAGTCAGCAGATGAAAATGACTCACTGATCCACTTATCACATCAGGAAGCACCTATCAATTGACCTTCCTTCCGCCTCTTCAAATCATACACTCTCTCAGTTATCCGTTCCTCTCAGAAATCAAAAATCTGAGCACACATGAAATCTCAGTGATATTGTGCGCGAGGGCTAGATGGTGCGAGTCAGCATCATTATTTCCGAGAACTTCTCGTTTCGTCCGGCTGTGCATCTTCTCTTTCAATTATTGTTTATTTACTCCAAAACCAAAACCAAATGCTATCACCACCTTTTTTGCTCGAATCGCACACAAAATCTGAGAGCACCCCAATCTCTCTCCTAACCGTTTGTGTATATGTGTCGGCCAGTGTAAATATGTACCCAAAAAATGACATAACAACTCCTCTATTCTCTGTTCACTTTCTCTTATCGACAGAAGCCTCACCTTCATCATGGGAAAATATGTGACACCGTTTTCACGGCATGCCGCTTGGTTGAATGAGTCGGCGCAGTTGATAACGGCAACGGTGACAACTGGATACCAATCACGGACCATGTTCGCGAACTGACGGAAATAGGGAGCGAAAGCACGACAGTGTCCGCACCTGAACTCAGATTTAAGAATAGATTGGGATTTCGAAATGGGAAAAGTACCAGTCAGCATAGAACTCAACGAGAAATGCGCGATCCGAGAATACTGTATCGTTGAATGTCACCTGAAGTCCGACTGATGAATGGTTAAGATTCTCAGTTGCAAAGTTACCTGATCGAGGTGCATGATGGGTTCAAAACCAGGTGTGTAGAGTGTGGGGTTTTGTCCGATGGGGACATAATTGAATGTCGACTGAACTGCTTCTGTTGGTAGAACTGTAGCAAGCAGTAGACAGGTGATGGCAGTTGTGGACACTGTCCCGTGCGGACTCCGCATTCTGCAAGATTCAATTGGTTGTTTAAATAGGTTGTAGAATCCGAGAAGAAACGGTAGAAAAACGGGTGTGGTCGGAACAGAAGAAAGGGTGAAAAGAGTAGATAGAATGAACAAGTTGAGCAGAAACGAAAAGGGGACGGACACCGATCAAGAGTACGTCGAAAATAAAATGCAGTCAGTAGCAGGGTGAGTACTTGAGAAAATAGACCGACATGTCTACAAATATCTTTTCAAAGCGGGTTGTCAGCCTATCAGTAGCGAGTAACTAGTTTCATGACACTAATTTTAGAGTTAATTCATTTGCTTAATATTTTTACTTTGTCTAGAACTGCATTGAAAATGTTGAAAACAGACTGGAATTGTTGCGAACGTGTGGTTAATGAAAACAAAAAGAGATCTAGAGATTCAAAAAACACGGAACAAAAAGCTTCCGGGGACCTTCTTTTGTCGCCAGCTGATAAACACAGAACGAGAGGGACTGAAAAAATATCTGTTGACAAGAGTGAGAAATCATGGAGGCGGAGAGGGGAACACTGGTTGATCAAGTTGAGAAAACGCTTGAAGAAGATATCGAGCCAACAGGATTTCATGTGACCAAGTTTTATGACCTGCCACATCTGGAACGGGCTAAAAGCTTTATAGGTGTATTTTTTATCTCATCATCTTCCCACGCTCCCAATCCTCTCTCCTAACCTTTTAGTGAAACTGGAGAGAAGAAAAAAAAACGAAAAGCCAAACAATAAAAAAGAGTTCGATGGTTTTTTCAAGCTCCAGAAAGCTGTCTTTTGTTGCTTTTCACACGAAAAAAAGAGGTAGGGGGAGGTATTCGATTTCAGCCACCTCTGCTCTCGAGCATCGAACTGTGTGGGGTGGTGGAATCCCCGCGCGGCTCTTCCCCTAATTAGTGTGAAGAGCAAAAACGACGAGACGCAGATGAGCTTACATGGCGCCACTGCGGTACCCGATCCGCCCATTTCTAATGTTGATTATTTCGGAGAAACAAGGAGAAACAGAGAGAGTGATAGAGGTGCAAAGTGAGAGCATAGAGGATCAACTGCGGACTGTGTGTATGTCGTCTGCGATTTGGCGCCACCTCACAGACAGTAGCTGCTCCTTGGGTCTATCGACCATCAGAGCTCCGGCTCATTTTGGAGCAATAGGCGCCGAATCGGTCGACTGTTCACGAAATTTGTCAAAAAACACACCTAGGTGAGTACACCTGACTAATATATAGGTTTCTAAATTCACACGTTTTGTGTAGATATTGGAATTTAAAATCCGAATTTCAGGAGAAGCTTTAAATTCTTTTCGCAGTCCGATTCCATTTCGACCTGAAAAGTTTTCAGCTCGAAAAAGCTGGAAAGAGCCGATCTAGAACATACTCACACTACACAAAAAATACCTAGATCTTCTTAAGTGGCTGAGAATTTTCAACAGGGTGACTAATGGAAAACCTATCATGAACATGTTTAGTTTACAACTTTACTCTCCCATTTTCTTATATTATTTGCATTACAGCGACCTGTTCGTTTACTTTTGCAGGCATTTTTCGAAAACTGAGCACTTTGTTCTCAAAGTGCCCAGAGGTTTTCAAATTTGAATGAAAAAGAGAGGGGTCATTAGAAACTTTCGAAACATGTGTTCGAGTAGAAGAAGGACAAACAAAATGACATGGAGAGAAAGAGAGTAAATGACCTATGGAATGGTGGTATCGAAATTCAGGAATAGAGAAGGGAGTACCGAAGGAAACCATTGGATTTACTGAGCTCATGACTTGAGAATGTTGCTCCGAAAAGCATCCGAAAAAAAAATCCACCTGGATCACATGATATATCTACATGCAGTGTTAAACATTCAGAGACCAGTCTGTGTGAATGAGCCGGTGGGGAAAAACTCCACCTCCACGGTTTTTTCGGTGCTCACCCACCAACTGGTAGGTGCTTAATCTCATCGCCGTCGAGGTTATTAGGGAGGCGCCACTGGGCTGCGCCAAATATTTGCGTCTCGTGGAGGTGAGAGGAGAAAGGTCCTCTGGTGGCAAGAGCACACGTTGTGTGAGCATTAAAATAGAAATAAATACACAAGTTTCCTCCTCCTAAAGAGAGGTAGTACACAAATAGTATGGGGAGGAGAAACAAATCAGAGAAGCGAGTTGAGCAGCTGATGATCTTGATCCTGTGTGGCGGTTTTTGAAGAGCCTGAACACACAGTTCACCTGATAACACATCATTGGTGAGGCGCCTCAAAACGCTGGTGATCAGAGATTGGGATTGGATAGTCTAAATGAGAGAAGAGCTCACAGTTCGCGTTTTTTTGGTGCACTTTGTAGTTTGCCGCAGATATCAAACAATTTCCAAGAGTGCGGTAGGAGATCAGATGATCTAGGATCTTGATAAGATGAACGATTTTCGGTGTGATTAACCTCAAAGAATGAATTAAGTCAGACGTTTTGAAACTGATAGTTCAGTGTTCTCATACTACCGTAACAATAGGGGTCTGATCAAATCGTTGAAAAACAAAGTTTCAGATGGATGACAATACAGACAATAGCGATTGGAAAAACTTCGACAGTAGTCATATCGCGTCAAAAACCCTTAAAGTTGAAGAACCTCACAGGCGTTAACATTGAATGAATGACTATTAGTTGTGACAGTATGATGTTGAAAGAAGTTCGGTCGAACACAGTTCCAATAACACATCCAACGGATCCCTCTCACAGAGATATCTGAGAACTTTCCACCAAACATCTTCACGTGGCACTCCTGATTGTGTTCTGGTCGATCCACAATGTGTACTCTTTGTTAACTCCGGAGTGAGGAGGAACTTACAAAACAATGCAAAAAACACGTTCAGGTGCAGGGCGATGCAGAAAAGCGAAGTGCGCGAAAGCCGACAGAGAACAAAAAAAGATTGTCACCCTCCGGTAAATTTGTGTGTGTAGAGTTTGCAAAAAGGTGGTTGTGGTGTGTTTGTCCGAAAGAAACATGAAAAATCTGGGAAAAGGGCGGCTTTGTGTGTCGACTCCGCCCATCTTTTTTTCCCCTCTCGTCCGCTGAAAGGGTCATTTGCCCGTTGTGGGTCATGGAATTTCGAATTGAAAAAGGGGCGTGGGCGCCTTCTGTCAAAATGAAGAAAGAATGATGATGATGACTAATCAGACATGAAACACCGAATTCAGAATGGAAGGGAAATGATTCCTGACATTCCGAGAAAACTATTATAAGTCTTGTTGCCACCGATGCCACCATGTGATACAACCTTATCAATTTTGTGCGTTCCCAGAGTTTTTTTTTCGGGGCTCCATCACGTGCCTCCTTTTGATTTAATGAATCTTATCAAAGTGCACTTTTCGGACGATCTCTCAAGTGAGAAAGATGAAGAATCGGTTGGCTGCTCTCCAGCAGCTGTTTTCTTGGAAGACAAATAGTGGCGTGAAATAGTGACGGCTATGATGAGGAGTTGATGAGGAAGGAAAGTATGAGATACCGTTGTTTTACTTAACTATCCACTTGAGACAATGCTCTTGGCGACGGGTCGGTATCGAGACAAGGTTCGGAGAGAGAAAAAAGGAGAATGAAGTCTAGGTATCAGAGGTTCAAGGGTGAGATGGAAAGACGTGATTTTTTGGATACTAGCGAAGATTCAATTCATTGGATTAGATGGAATAATGGAACACGCAGGAGCTGGATTGAGAGGAAAGATCAACTGAACTGTCGAGAAGGGTACTATTAGATCAAGAGTAACCGGCTGGGAAACACGATACGATGGATCCAAACCAACCTAGATATAACTGGCTGACACTCTACCAACTTTTCATTTGTATTAAAACCCTACACTCCATAGGCTCCGCCCACTATTGTTCGTTTTCACAGAGGTGGGGAAATTAATATTTGTCAAACTGTTTGATCACTGTTCCGTGAACCTCCAGGGAGACAAACATAATGGAAAAATGGTTTTGAAGCAAGGGATGATTGAAAAATGGAATCGAAAGTGGACGTCAGGAATCGAGAAGTCGAGATAGGAATACGTGTCGCTTCCGTGGTAAAAGGGGCAAAAAAAAGAGAAAATGGGAGGAGGTTTGATCAAATTTACCAAACTACTCGAGACACAAAAAAAAAGAAAGGAGAACGATGAGAACCTATGCGTATGAGAGGTCGACCTACAGTTTGTCAACACAATACAACCTTTTTTGCCTCCTCCCGAAGAATAATACAAAAATTGTGTCGATTCTTTTTTTTGTCCACGGAAAATGAGAGTAAGAAACAGTTGTTGACGAGGCGACGGTTTGAGTCGTCGGTTTGACTGAAAAGTCGAAAATGAGTGTGAAACGAGAAGGGAGTAAACGCAGAGGAGCGGTCATTAGACCAGTTTCAAAGGATTTCACCCGTCCCACCACCCCCCAATTGCTTCTTCTTCCTCTTCTTCTTTTTCTCAAGACGAAACGAACGACACATTGAAACAATGGAATGTTTTGAAACACTTCTGGAAACGTGTGGAACCGAACCGAATCGGCACGTAGTTGTTGGTCGTCAACTGGTCAGTGGTGTTGACAAGAAGAGAGCCTATCAGTTAGACACACTGTCACATGTGATGTTTTGATTAATTGAGTGAAAGGAGCAAATATGCCACGTTAGAGAATGTGCATAGTCATCGGAGACATAAAATGAGCACATTTAGATAGTTAGAAATAGAAAGAGAAAGATGCAAGCACTAACGTCAGAGGACTTTTCTTGCCGGTTCTAATGATGCGCCTAAATATTCAGAACGAGTCTTAATCGGATTAAAATAGTTATAATTCTCCTAGCTATGGGCTTCACACAGAGGACGTTCATCGTGTCGGTTTCGAATCCTCAGAAACCAGAATGAGCACTGAATTAAGAATTCATCCTAACTACCGTAACCCTGGTATATATTAGCTTCCATGATTTTCAGGGAAAAATCGTCAACATTGAGCAGTTAAAAAATGTTTCAACCCCCAGTTTTTCTAAAATTTTGTTGTATCAAGAAACTTTAGATTTTTTTTTGCAGTTGACAACTTTTTTTTTCGAAAATCACAATCAAGTAAGTTATGCCTTGGAAAATATCGTGGGTTCGAAAAAGTTCGAAATGCGCACTAAAATTAACCAGAAACTTGAAAACGCGACATAACTGACTTGATTGGGATTTTCCAAAAAATTAGTCAGTTACAAAAATGAAGATCTAGAACTGCTTGATACGCCCACACATTTTCAGAAATATCGGATGGTAAAGAACCACTTTTTCAACTGCTCAAAGCGGAATATTTTGCACTGAAAAAAGGTACTTTCATGGCAAGTGTATGATTTCAAAATTTGAAGCTCCAATGGATTCGTTCAGAAATTATTAATGAGAACTTACAGGGGATTGCTAGATAATTTTTTGGCTAGAAGCAAAATTCTAAAATTGTGAATTCGACCAACTTTCGCGAGAATAAAAGTTTAGTGTAGGGGATGACCTGGTCAAAGTTAAGCACTTTTCTGTGTGCATTCCAAAAATTGTTTAACACCATATGACATGACGTGTTTTTTTCGGGGCAAACCTAATTAGATTGCTCTTATCACTCTATCTCTCTCTGTTTGTCTTCATACCAGGAAAAGCCGGCAAGCGGCTGTGAAATGTCAATAATTTCATTCCTTCTCTTTCCCTTTTCTTCTTGTCATTATCTCACAGAGTCGCATCATTCACAGTAGCACACCCTTTTTGCGAACGAACAAGCAGCAATTCACAAGACAAATAATAACTGAAAAAAATGGGGGGAGAGAGACGCCTACGCCTTGTTTGACTTATTGATAACACTAGCAGATTACGAACGTTTCGGAGAAGGAGAAAAACATTTTGTTTGGGAGTTTCCAGGGTCGGAAGGAAAAGCAACACGGCAGGCTAGATTTTCGAAATTTTTGGGTGATTAGTGCTAGGGTCACACTGAATGAAAATATGCTGTCCTCTCGAAATACGAGAAAACATTGAAGACTGGGAGAATATGGTGGAACATGGATGTGGATGAGAGAAAACGAAATCAAAGGATGGATAAAGAGAAATCAGCAACTTTGCTATGCAAATCTTCCTAAAGCCACATTACTTCCTCGCTAACAACTCAACTAGGAATGTTCCAATTAAACGGGAAAAAGAACAACGATATCAAAAGGGAATTAGTGATCGAAACTGATAATCAAGCTAATCTGGTTAAGAACCAGTAGACTCATGAATGAGGCGGATCGTTGTTTTCGCTTGCTGATCCAAGAATCTTACTTCCACAGTAGGCGGAAGAGAGTATGAAGCTACATAAACTTATTGTGGAAGTACAAGCATGAAGAAGAAGACGTCAACGAGTTATGTGAACCGGTCAAACAGAACGCCAACCTATGACAGAAGAAACGATGGTTTCTTATTTTTCCTGAGTGAGAAGAAAATAGAAACCGAGGTTGTGCACTTATCTGGAAAGACATGCTTATCATGTAAAATGAACTAAAAGGTCAGTAAACATATCGGTACAGTCGAGAAAACGAAGACACTTTTTATAGGGTCGTCTTTGAAACACAACATGTGAATTGTCAAATTCTTCGACGGTGAGCAAGAATTTCTAAACATTTGGCTGAAAAAATGGAAACCGATCATCAAACGTCATTCTCTAGGTTTTGTTGATTTGTAGGTGACAAAACATTGTCTGAACTTTGAAGTCAGCTCTTCAAAGTCAAAGAGAACCTGGAACAAAAAAGATTGTTGAGGAAGACGGCTAGAATTTACAGAGAGTGAAAACTGGAGGACGTAAATAATGAATCTTCGTCTCTTCCAGAAAAAAAGGAAGTAAATAACTGAATAGCGATGGAGATGGAGATAGCGCCACTGATATTTTTGTTTTGACAGCTGGCTGGGAAGGTAAGAATCTTCCACAAAAAGAAGAAGTTAATTAATCTCTGTATCTTGCCCTCAAGGTGCCTATCTGGTTAGAGATGAAGAGAATGGAAAATAAAGACTGCCGAATGAATGAAAACGGAGCGATGAGCGACGTGTAGGATTCTACCGAAGTTCACTTCGGATCGTCATTTGTGGATTACACAAAAACTGGAAGAAGAAGAAGTTCGGAAAAGATTTCGAGGACGATAAGAGATGCCATCGGATTCATCCCGATCGAAACAGACGCGCATTTCAAAAAAAGTCGGTCTTCTTTTCGATTCGTCCGATTCATTCGTCCCTTTTGTTTTGCTGTTTATTTTATTTCAGAAGCCTTTTTGATGATTTCCATAACACACCAACAAAAAAGAGTGAAGAGATTTGCGTGGAGAAGAGAAAGGAACAGGTTCCACAGAAGACAAGAAGTTATCAAGTGTTCCCTTTGGAACGAAGGCGACGGACAGAATGTGGACGTCGACGATTGTCTCGTCTCGTTTCTGATTTTCTGAATCAAATTCACACTTATACGCAGGACAGCATTGTTACGGTGGAGGTCAAATGGCAAAATTTCGAATTAGAATGTCAAGAATAAATGACGTCTTTGGTTGAAAAGATAAATCGTTGAGGTCAACATGATATCTGGTCACGAAAAACTGGTTGAACATCTGATAAACGACACTTTCGCCATGAAAATATGATGAAAAATTGAGAGATAAACAAAACTAGTTGATAAGTGCGAAACAAAAATAGAAATCATGAATTTTCAACGAAAATTTTTAAAGGAAAAAAGGAAAAATGGAGACAAACTGGAAAAAAGTGTGAAAACTGTTTCACTGGATTACAGTACCAACTTTTTTCGCATGTGCCTTTAATTCGATTACTGTACATCGTACAATGCATTGGAATTGATTATTTTCCATTTTCAGAAGTCTTTCTGAATATTTATGTTACTTTTCGTAAACACGAAAATAGTTGCACATTCGACCGAAAGAATCACATCAAAACATAAATATCACAAGATAATATGCAACGGTGCCAGAAAAATTTTTGAATGAAAACTGACAAACTTGAAATTTTAAACAGTTGAGAGCGATGTTGTTTCCATCAATCAAAAATACCGGTCCATGGAAGTTCGATTTAATTCGATTTTCTCTTTTTTATTCAGGAGTTTTTCGTGTATAACCTAAACAGAACCTGAAAACGTTTTTAAATAATTGGAGAAGACAGAGAATCGGATAGGGAAACCGTAACCCATTGGTATTGGATGGAGACGTTGTGGGAGAGAAGCCATCCATGTGATGGAACTGGGTCGACTGAACAAGTTGGAAACTCGATCACATTTTTTTTCGTCTACAAAAATCCATGATTTTCAAAGTGACATACATTCCAGAATCTTCATATTCACATGGATCATTCTCCAATCTCGCACTTCCCAAAACCCCTTTCAACTTCCATTCGACTTTCAATGCAAATGAGAAGAGTCGAATACCTCCAATTATTAGTAGCCGATCCTGGTACAACAATAGTTATTCTTTGTGTTCATTGTAGTGTTATGTTATTCGTTGTCGATCATCAGTTTAATATTTGTATATCCGTTTGTCATCATGAATTCAATTTGAAACAATCTGACCAAACATGTCGTTCATCACTTCGGAGCATGAAGTAAATGGAGCAAAACGGAGAAGAGAAACAACAGAATCCAAATCCTGAGAGCGTTTTTCTGAAAGACAATAGAAATCTTTTTCTCCTTTTTTCTCATTTCTCCATCTTTTTCTTCTTTCCCTTTTTTTTTTCTTTTCCTAGTTTCCCTCTGCTTTCGCTTTTTACTGAACTTTGTTTCTTGCTCATCATGTCTCGGAACCGAATAATACCATTCATTCCTCTTGTAAACCAAGAGGTGGGTACTGGTGTCGAGGAGGTAATTTAAAAAACAGAGGACTGGAGCACAAGGAGCAGAAGACTGTAGGTGTGGAGAAGTGCAATTATAAAGGGTTTAATAAGGGCATGATTGTGGGAATCCCAGGAACAATAATACTTGAGTCTTTGTTCAAAATTCGTTGCATGGAAAGTTATTATCACATACAGTGGTGACGAGAAAAGTAAGAACCTTAATGATTTTAAGGGAAAAATGATCAACTTTGAGCAGTTGAAAGATATGTTTCAATTTTTCGGTTTTTCTGAAAATTGCTGGGTATATTAAACAACTCTATATCTTTTGCTGTTGACAACTGTTTTTTTCGAAATTCCCAATCAAGTTAGTTATGTCGCACAGAGTCTTGCAATCGCGAAACTCGGTTCATTTCAGTGCTCGACTATCTCTAACACAACACAACTGACTTGATTGTGATTCTCGATTTAAAAAAATCGAATGGTTTACGGTACTTAGCATCAGTTGGAACCCAAATGTCTTCATCCAACGCCCCCCTTTCATGTCCAAGTTGGCTAATTAGTGCATACTTCACTGAAAACAAGACCCTCATCTTCCCCCAATTAATACCACTTCCGGAGCCCCCATCAGTTCGATTTTTCCGTCAGCAAGGTGTCAAGTATGTAATGAGACTAATCGTCCCCTTGCCTCTCCTTCTGTCGTCCCAATCATGGGCATCTTTTCTCTTGTTTTCCAAGCCCATATGTGTCAGAATAAGTGGTTGCACAACCTCAGAAGCAGCCCTTCCTCTTCTTTAATAATTCATCCGTGCTCACACCGTCGTCGTATTTATGATTGACACCAAACAGCTGCACTTGCTTTCTTCCCTTTCTCCTTACGGACATATCATCTCCCATGGGTACTTCATCTGGGATGCTCAGCTTTTTGACGTACACAAAAAACATCCATTGCATTGATTTTATGGTGGAATGCTTCCAGGAAAACATGCTGAGATTGACTTTCGAGAGGCTGCATTGTTTTGGGTTCAGGAGTGAGAATCACAGTGGTCCCTAATCAACTATATTTCCCCGGCCCAGACTTCTGGGTCAGAATCCTTCCAACAGCTGTTTTCGTTTTACGATACCTTCAGGATTCGGAATGAGACACCAGAAAGTAGAGGGGTGGTGGATAAAGTCATAAATAAAACGGAGACAACAACCCACAGTACCCCAAGTTTCATTGAAATCATAACTAGAAAAACCTTGAGAGTCTCGAAAATAGCTCAAATCCATTCACCTCTTCTTTAGTTCAATTACAATCTGTTTATTCAGAACACCACCATTCAAATCCATCTGAAGCCGTATTCATCTCATAACATATCATTACCCTCAAACCTTATGAGCCCATAATTATTATATTCCCTAGACGACATCCCCTATTGAATTTCCTCCTGTTCCGAGTCTTTTTCTTCAAATTCAATATTCACTATCTTCCCCGGATACATTTCATTTCATGTCCAATTGCTCATTACTCAATTTTGTCCAATTTTTCCCCTTTCCTCTTTTTCTTTCTGCGCTTCTCCTCATCCAGTTTACACTCCTCTTCTTTTCTTCAATCTCTCCAGTTTTTTTCCCCATCTTGTCCATTCTCTTGTTCCAATCCCTTTTTCCTCATCATTTTCCGGCCCATGTCCTTTGGGTATAATGAGATTCAGTTCCACTTTCCGTTTTTGAAGACGTAACAAAGTGGCCGAAATTTAATAATTTTTGAAAACGGTCCGTCTTCTCTTTCTATTTTCGGGGTCCTCCGCTCAAAAAGTTCTTCTTCGTCTAACTTTTTTCGTAAAGTTTTCGTTCTCTTCACTTTTCCGTTCACTTCCACGCAACGGGTGCTAAACTCTCATAAATATTTCACCCTCGAGACTAATTAGTTCGACCCTGGACGGACACCAAAACATTTGGTGTCTGGAATATCCTCATCAAAGCATTTATTAGTCTTGTATGGTTATATCCAACTAACTTTTTTTGTTCTTACGATCCCTTGAAAGCTGAATTAATTTCCAACCACCCCCATCTCCTTCAATAAAAAAGCAAGAAAGTGTCAGATTTCATTGGAATCGGAAGAAAAAAAAAGAAACCGAAAACTGCATTTTTGATTGCATCGTATTTGTATAGTTGTTTTATTCACTCCAGATTTCCTAGAAATCGAAAAAAAGCGAACGGAATCTTCCCAAAAAAAGAGGATTCGTTTCCGCTTCACTTATTTTTACTGTGGCTGTTTTTGTTTGGAAGAAGAACCAAACAACTTTTTGGGTTTTTTAGCTACGAATTGTCTGGTTGAGCCGAGAAATGGATTTAGAAAAAGTTATAGCAAAGGTCTTACCTACAAAAGTTCAGAGAGTCCTGGAAAGGTTTCGAAGTCATTCTGGGTTTTAAAAGTTTGCGAGAAAGAAATATGGAAAATTGAATCTTTCTTCTTTTTCGCGATTCCTCGACTCCTACATTGAATTTTTTTCTCATAGCTTGAAGGCAGGTAAAATCGACCTAGCATCATACAGAATGGGAAACTGATCCGAATTGCTCCCATAAGTTGCAAGATTGAGAAGGAGAGACCTCTCCAAATTCGTGTTCATTATTTTCTCCAGATTCCTAACTCTTCCAGATACCCAGATCCTACACTTCCTGAAAGTTCATCTTGCCTGCAAAAGTAAATATACTCTTTCGTTTTCTCGCACAAACTTCTTCTTCTCCTTGTTGCATTAGCATCCTTCCATCTTCTTCTCCTTTTCTCTCACATGAATTCTCACACCATTAGCATACATGCCCTTTCCTCCTGTTCTGTGGTCCTCTCAATGCTCATGCCGACAGTACTTGACATAATCCGTGTGGGCAAAAGCCAAAGAGACAAGCTCATTGTTCTACTACAATAACAACACAGAAGCTTTTTGCAATCTATACATACACAGGAGAGGGATAGGGGGAAGAACCCGCGCGGGCGACGAGAAAATAGTGCACCAGATGCACAAAACAGACGGAGGCGGTCAGGAGAAGGGGAGGAAGTGGGTGTGTTCTTCGCCAATAGAGTGACCTCTTTTACCACGAGAAAAGAAGAAGACACACCCGTGTGCACCAAGAAGAAGAAGAAGGACAGGATGAACAATTTGTAACTTCTGTTCTTCTATCTCTTTTCTATCACTATGCTTTCTGCGCATTTCTTGCTTTTTAGCTTTTTAACGAACTCTCAAGTGACTCTCGCTTTGGGAATACGAAGCTATCTTGGTCCACACTTTGCTAATTTTCTCACCGAGAGTAGTTCCACAGTGGGCTTTTACTTTCGCCGTAAAAACTGAGATGAGATTTTGGAAACTCTCGAAATTCAGAACGATGTTCAGTTTTCGATCCATTCACTGAAAAGCGTTTAAGATTTCAAGTTACCGAGGGTTTCATAGGACCCTAAAGTTTAATTCATGTTCGAAATTAAGTCTCGTCTTGGAGATAGAGAGCCATGTCATGTTATAGGAAAACAACCTTTGTTTTGACTAAATATATTTCGGTTCCTATCACAGATACCAAAATTGAGTCAACTAACATATCATTGTTCATGTTGCCAGAAACGTTTTGTTAATTGACCACTTCTTGATACTTTTCACAGGATTCAGAATATAGATGATGGAAGAAGCTGTAACAAATGAGCTTACATTTTTGGATTCACCTATTCCCTGTTTAACATTCTTTTAGTTGACCATACTTTGATAGCTGTTACAAGAACCGAGCTACATTTGGTCAAATCAGATGTAAAACTGTATGCTTTAATGTTTTTTTCTTACCGATTTTCAGCTCATTCAGTGACACAGCCTCAATATCTGAATTTTTATTAACTCCTTCTTTCATCTACCAGGCTTACTGTATTCTATCATCATCATAAATTCCGCCTAAACAATCCCCAATCCTTTATTCATTTTCCCCTTCTTCCTGTGAGCTTTTCCCGTCTCGAAAGGTTCTTCAATGACCCAAAAGCATGCACACCGCCCGTAATTACATCCAATTGTTATTGTTTTGCCGCCATTGAGACGTTCGAATGATGAATTACGAATTGCCTTTCCCTCATCCGGCCTCTTTTCTTCTTTCCATATCGAAATAGTTTTCTCTATTTACTCAACTGTTTCGTTTTGATATCTCTCGATCTTCTCTGGTAATGAGAAAGAAATAAAAACTAATATTTACTCTCTAATTTTTTCTCACTTCCATTCTTTTTTTCAGACCTACTTCACACATATGCTATCTGGATTCGAATGAGACGACGTGGCCTTTGCCTTCTTCTATTCCTCATTTATGCTGTTCCCGAAAGTGAGTTCTAATGAGAGGAGCGTTTAATTTCATTTCCATCAAGACGAACGGACACCAAATTCTCCGTTTCTCGTGACTTTTGACACCCCCTTAATAGAAGACGAGGGATTAGTTACTCTTCCCGTTCGAAACGTTTCCGATCGTTTCATTGGATAAGATGAACTAAAAGCCATAACTCAAACATTATGATCAAAAGATTAGAGAAAAAAACGAATGGACGGCAGGTGTCATTGGACACTAAATCGTCCTCCGGGGACTATGAATAATGAGTGAAAACAGAAAACCATCTGTCGCTCAAAATGTGTTCCATCCTAAACGTTTTTGTGATGTATACACAACGATGTCTCTCGTGTAGTAGCGGGAGATTCTGGAGAACCCTCTTTCACCGGAAATTTGTAAAATTCAAGTGGTTACTCATTTGAGCGAACACGGAAGGCTACAATTTGAACACGCTTCTCGATCTCTCTCAAGTGGTAACGAATTCTTTTAGGCTGAAGAGTTTTGCTGTAAAGTAAGACGCCTAGGGTACTAGCCGTACACTATCATCCTGAGTGGATTTCGGGGAACTGCTAACTGATATAATTACTGGAAAAAATCGAGACAAATGTTTTAACGAATGGAACTGGACCTGTTCCATGGACTTTAGATGTTTGATGAAAAACAAGTTTTCGACTCTGTTTATTGAGAAACCCATCAGTTGCACTCAAAACTTATAAAAAGAAGATGCCTTAAAACATGTGATGGTGTTGCACCCCACTCACGTTCCTCCGAAAACATTTATCTCGGTTCAGTCTGATTTATTGAAAAAAGTGTTCATTGATGAAATTTAGGTCTTATTATGACATTTCAGTAGTTGGAGGTTTTTTCAACGTCTTGATGCGAATCGAGATGAATGTCGTTGAAATGAAGCGAGGGGTGCTATACTATAACAGTTTTGACGGTACCTCGCCATTTTGGAACTTCTTGCTCTTATTTTCAAATTCAATATCAGTCTCTAATTAACTCCAGCCTTTCATCTTTCTTTGTCTGACACCCAATACAACCTTCTGTCTAGTGTCCTCTACAAACCATAATTCGATTACGTAATGTGGCTTTTCTTCCAAACCATAACCGTTTTCCACTCTCGTAAATAACCCTCTCGTCCGGACCCGAGAGTCATCAGGAATCTTCTCCAGATGGTCAAACTCTTCATACGCCCTTCCCCTCCCGAAAATAATCCCGTTTAGTGTAGACCTCCCGTTTTTACACATGTCTCAAAAAGATCAAAAAGAAAAATGGAGGAATTGCAGGCTCAGCCGAATGCAGTGATGTCTCTTTCTCTTCGGTTGCATCAAAATTGGACGGTTTGAAGAGGGTGACACGTCTGTCGGTCAGTGGACACATCTCGGCATACCACGTCAAGGTTTCCATTTCGGATGACGATTTCCAATGGGTGCGAGTATCGAACGGGAACCCACTGGTAAGAGATGACTACTCTCTGGGGACTCTTATCTCACCGACAAAAAAGGAACCGACACAATGTCGCCGGACGTACAAAATCCTCATTTTGAGAGGAGAAGATAAATGTGTGAAGAAGAAAGAGCATGTTGTTGCAGGTCCTTTATTCAACGTTATCGAACACGCCATCGTGGACACATGTCGACTTTTTGGCATCGGAAGTCAGGATATTTCCGGCTTTTGAGCAGGCAACGGAAGATGTTAGAGGTCCATTGATGATTCTGACCGTTTGTGATTACGGTGGGTAGAAATGAATGGAGTTGTGGACATTTGAAGATGAATTTCAGACACCCCAATCACTGCATTCGACGACTCTTCCTACACAGTTGAATCCCATCATGCTGGACTTGTGTCCATGTACGAAAACGATCTTTGTGTCGTCTTCAGAACCTACCGATCAGGGGTTTTCTTCTTTTCAATGGCAGATCAGGGGGATGTTCTCATCGCTCAAATCATTCATGGAACTGTTCATGTAATCTTCGACTTTGGATCATTGACCCCCTCCCGAATAAGTGCTGGTAAAGCTCTGGACGATGGGCGATGGCATGAGGTAGTTCTCCGAGGTCTTCCTCTTTTCATGTTCTATGTTTCAGATGAGATGGCTCCATCAATTCGATTCCGTCCAACTCTCGATAGACGGTGTTCTCCTGAATCAAACTGCTCCGACGGGTCTCTACCGAAAATTGGACTTGCATAGTGTGGTAAGTGCACTTCCCGTCTCGAGTGTAATTGTTGAATGAAATCTGAGAAGCGTTCCGGTGTAATTACCTTTTATATATCTTTGTGGGGGATTGGAGACCACCCGTTGCTTCTTGCTTATTTGCGGATTATCGCTGTGACTTGTAGGTACATATTGGAGGCAGACCGGCAGATGACTTCTCGCAAGGGATTGAGACAACATTCACTGGTGAGTATCAAACGGAAGTGTATCGAATGAAGGAGGATTCCCAATAAACATTTTCTGAAACTTCTCTTCACAGGTTGCATTGCCCGTCTCCAACTGAACAATGCTGATCTTCTCCAACTGTCTCCCAGCGAAGCGCACAGTCAGTGCCAGATGCCGAAACCTCCATCATTCACTCTCCATAACGCTTCTCAAGCTGTTCTTCCATTCACTTTCCTTCCGTTTAGCTTTGAATTCCGAATAGTTCCTACCAACGGACCTCTGGTCACTTTATTGGATGCTGAGAATGGAACACTTGTGGATGTGGTGGTGGATGATGACCGGAAGTTGCATCTCGTCAGCAATATCACTAAATTCAAGCAAGCAGCCAATCCAGGTAAGAAGTTTCCGAAAAAAAAATCAAGGCGCATCAATGGTTTTTTAGCAATCGATGTTGCAAATGGTGGCTGGCACAGTTTCTCTCTGAGAATTCGAGGAGTCCGAATGGAAATTGACATCGATGGATACACTGTTTTATGGCTAGAAGGCCACGAAGTTCGAAGGATATCGCAGCGACTCTCTAATTTCATTCTATCAGCCAGTGGATGCTACAGAAGTGCGACAATAGACTTGACGAGTGTCCGAGTGGATGGAAATGTAACAAGGGGAGAGTGCACATTTCAAGAAAAGTGTCTTCCGAATCCATGTGAAAACGGAGGAGAATGTGTTCAATCAGCACTGGATGACTACGTTTGCAACTGTAGAGATGGATACAAAGGGAAGAATTGTCATACAAGTGAGTTCTTGTTATAGACGTTGTCATTCATTAATTCCTGTTTCAGCGGATCTCCCACATTCCTGTGAAGAATGGGTGTTCACGAAAGGAAACAAACAGAAGGCAGTCCAAGGAAGAAAAGTGCTGATAGACATTGATGGAGGCGGAGAGATGCAACCGATCAATGTGACTTGCAAGACTGAAAGAGACGAGCTGGGAGTGGATGGAGTCAGCACCATTCTGGAACATGACCTCGTTCGCCCTATGATTGTGACAGGACACAATAAACCGGGAGCTGTTAGATACTCACTGACTTATGGGATAAGTACAGAACAGATGGATCGGTTGGTGGAAGGATTCGAAGCATGTAGTCAGTTCATGAGGTATACATGTCGAGGAGGTGTCAGATTGATGACTCAAGGCGACGAAAGAAGTCCTTCTTCCTGGTATTCGACGAGAAGTGATAAGCATGGATTACAATGGGGAGAGGCTCCTCCGTACTCGAGAATGTGTTCATGTGCAATAAATGGAAGTTGTCTACATAACAGAATGTGTAACTGTGATAGTGGAGAAGATTCAACTGATGAAGGTGTCAATCCGTACTCCCAATTGCTTCCAGTCACTGGTCTTTTCCTCGGGGGAACCACCAAATCTTCGTCGATCGAAGTAGAGATAGGACCATTGAAGTGCAGGAATCGTGCCACATTTGATCCAGTCACTTTTTCTGATCGGAATGCAAAACTGAGTGGAACTCAGACATTCAATCAAAGAACTTTCGATGTATCACTCCATGTCAAGTTTTCTCATTCTCAAATGTCGATTCTTTCATGGCATTCGACAGACGATTTGCACTGGTTCCATTTGTATGTGAACGATGGAAAAATTGTTGGAGAAGTTGTGAATGGAGGAGAGAGTCAACAAATTGTATCGGACCATCGGTATGACGATGGAAAGTGAGTTGAAAATAAGCGATTCTACATCTTCTTATGAATACCTTCAGATTCCATGCGATATACTGGGAAGCAGACTCGACTGGAATGTTTTTGAAGGTTGATGGACAGCGGAAATCACTGAAAACTTCATTCGTTCTCCCTACCGTATACACTTGGATAGTTGGGTCACGGACCGAAAAGGGGTCCACTGGATTCGCTGGAGTCATAAGAAATGTATATCTTTGTGGTGTTGAGCTGGCACTTGGTCAGTATGCGAGGAAAGAAACTGAGCGAGGAATTGCCATTGGAGACGATGGATACTGTAGGCCAGATTTATGTCAGAATGGAGGACAATGCATTGACAAATATGATGGATACGTTTGTGACTGCAGTATGACTCCATTTGGTGGGAGTGATTGTTCAAAGGAATACGGCATGATGGTTCCTGCTGGTTCGTCTATCCAGATTCCATGGCAGAATCCAGCCCATCAAGCGATGTGTCATCGGATCGCGATACAAACCGCATCCAGAAATACGACAATCTTGAGATCCAAAGCTCTCTTCGCTGATTCTACATTCAATATGACTGTGGATGACAACGGTTAGATTTCATTTCTGTTGGTATTCAAGTCCAACTATTACAGGAAATCTTCAAATGATGGCGTACGATGGATTCTTTTTCCATTTCAAACGAAATTCGAATCATCATAATTTGAGTGACGATGTGATGCACGACATCTCATTCTGTGCATCGAAACATCACTTCAATGTGTCTGTGGATGGAATGCAAGTGATCACCATCGAAGGAAATTGGACGTTCTTCGAGAGTTTCAATGTTTGGCATTTCCTCGATGAGAGTAAGTGAATCCCTCTTTCCGGGACTTCAAGATTTCGAATTTTCAGATTTCGAAGGATGTGTTTCTAGAATACAAACTGGATCAGCATTCCCATTGAAAAGTCCCAAGACAGCAAGACTCAACTATTCGGGGAAGATTCGATTTGGAACTTGTCCGGTGGAGGCAGTGTAAGTTCTTTTTATCTTCTGAACCTTCGAATATTTTTTCATTCAGATCCCGCCAACAAATGTACGATTTCAATCCACAACAGGAGGCAACCACATCCACGGTGAAGACTTCGACGGAAGATATCAAAATATTCTCGGTTTCGCAAGCCAAGCAAGATATAATGTCGAAAGCAAGTGAGTTAACTGGTTGAGCGTCTCTTGAAACAATATAATGAAACTTTCAGTAGTTTTTGGTGGCATATTTGCACTGTTCATCTTCATAATGTGTATGAGTACTCTGATATGCTACATGCGGTCTCGACCCGAAGGTGTCTACAAAACCAATGAAACAGGTTAGTAAAAATTAAGTCTAAATTCCAAATTGAAAGGTTACAACTTACTTCATTTTATAGCCATATCCCACTTGCATAAACACTCGTTTCCAGGTGAAAACTGTTCTCCGAGTCGAAGTGAAGAACCATTGGTACATAATGTGAACAACAACAACACTCCGATGTATGCATCAAACAAGGAATATTTCTGCTAAATTGACTTCTCAACCTTGCCTTTTTCAATTTACGGGTAATCATCTTCTCACTTTTTCTTCCTTTTTCTCTTCCATTTTCTTATGTTCTGTCTTTCAAATGATGTTTCTCTTATGGGTCTCATATCAGTTCAAATGAATTCTTATTTTATTTTTAAAAATCTCATAAATTATGGAAGAAACAACAATGAGATGGTAATGCGAAATGAGTTTCAATAATTACAAACAATTGGGTCATGGCTCGGAGCAATGATAAAACAAACAAATCGATGGAAAAAATCGGGGAGATTACTTTCCAGTGTTGAAGACTGGGTTTCCGTCTTGATAGCTGCTAGGAACACGGATTGGAGCACGAATGGCTTGTCCGTTTCTGTAGATGGTGTCTGGAATGGCGATGTTTCCTCCGTTAACAGAGTTTCCGTTGTTTCTGTTTCCAATAATAATTGGTCGTTGTCCTCCGAAGAAGTGATGACGACGACGTGGGAACATGAATCTTGGTCCGCAAGAGTTTCCGAAGCACGGTGGTTGAGCGAAGGCGAATCTTGGAGCTCCGCATGGTGGGGAGAAGCATCCTGAGGAGTAGGAGTTGGAGTACGAAGGGATACGGATCACTTTGATTGGAGCAGTGTTGGAGGTGACGATTGGAGCAGTTCGGATGGTCACTGGGATTGGGGTCGTGGTCTGAAAAGTATGAATGAGAGAAGGTAGGAGCACATGATAGTACCGTGTAGGTCGAGGCATCATAAGCTGGAACAATATTGTTGGAACCGACAACTGGTCCGTTGCAGTTTCCGGTAGAGCATGGAGAAGCTTGAACTGGTTGAGAGGCGGATCCACAGTTCCCAGAAGCGCATGGTCTCAAGGTGGGCGTGGCTTGGCAGTTACCAGTAGAGCATGGAGATTGTTGGACCTAGAGTAAGACACTAGAACAGAGAAATGAAGATATGGGAAAGTACCTGTGGTTGCTGATCAGATTGGAATACGATTCGAAGTTTGAGTGGACCGGCATTTGGGTCCAGACTGATTTGTTGTGATTGCTGAGTTGTTGACTGAGCATAAGAAACTGAGAACAGCAGAGCAATAAGAGCAAAACAGCGGGACATGGTTCTAAAAAGTTTAAAATTTGATGGAAGAGTAAAAAGAAAACTCGAGAGTAGAGAAGAAAACCAAAGAATAGAGATTTGAAAAGGCTATAGATTTGAGTGAAGAGATATACCTGTCATTTCGATCGAAGCCTCTTTTATAGTCCTGCACAAGATGATGCCACGTCGAGTAAAATGTACGTGCCCGCCCTTCCTCGTTTGTTTCTAGCTCCTCCTCTTACGAAGATTTCCGCGCGAGCGGCGCCCTGCGGACACAGACACAGAAAAAAGAGATGACAATGGCAGAGAAGAAAAAAGAAGGGACTACAAAGTACGACCTGTAACATTTCAACTATTGACTCAAAATGAGTCATACCAGATTTTTGAAGTCTTTTCAGGTTTTGGACTGGCAACTTTGAAAATGTTTGACTATGGCAAAGTCAGTAATTGAGGCACACCATTCACCATCACTTTGTTCAAAATTATCTCGATTCCTGTAAAAGTTATAAAAAATGGGTCAACTAACAGAACTGAACATAACTCGAAGAAAATTTTGCTAGTTGACCAATTTTTGATATCTGTTACAGGAATCGAGATGAATTCGGACGAATTGCTTCTATTGTGCTTTTATTTCTGTACTTCTATTTCAGGTTTTCCGAAACATACCTGGTGACCCTCGCCATGTCTAGGCCATAAGCGGAACTTTTTTCTCCCAGAAGTGCGGAGCCTGAAGTCTTGGTCAGTATTTCGTGTATGCAGAACTCGATAGACGTTCGTCCCAAGTTCCTCTCCCAGACTATGTGGATTTCCCTATCTTGCCAAGAACATTCTTCGATTGAAAATACCCCCCAACTCCTCAACCATCCTTCCTTTTGTATCATATCCTCCATTTATTCTCAACGTGCTTATGAATATAAAAGTCCTCATGCATTCTAAAGGCCGGTCCGAGACGAAATTCGCCAAGTCTGACCTACACCCTTTCATTTTTCTTCTCGACCCCGAAGTCCACTATATTTGTTTTGTTTTTCTGCTGAACATTTTGTTCTTTTGCTCTCAAAACATATGGTTTAGCAACTTCCAGTTGCTCAACATGTTCCTATGCAAACGAATTGTTCCAATAACTTCGAGGGGGCACAAGTTGACTTTTGGTCTGAAAGTCAACATCGCCGACCGTCTCGGAGATTTGAGGATGAGCTCGCACACGTAGTACTCCGGTCGTCAAAAAAGTGTGTCTGCTTTCGAGACACACTCATTTGCAAACATGCACACACACACACACACACACAAAACAGGACAGGTCAGTTTGGCGTGGGAGCAGAGGCATTAGACGGCGGCGGATCGCGGAAACAAGACAGAGACGCGCCAGTATTTTTGAGTGATTGTTTTACCCGTTGAAATAATCCAATGTTAAAGTTGAGGTTGATGTGTCAGGCAAAGTTATAATGACATCAACGACGAAGAATTGGTAGTCCGACAGGTTTTTTTGTCAAGAGCAGTGGGAAAAGAATTACATATATTCTCAGATTATGATTCAGAGCTTTATGAGTTTATCTACTCAGCCGCAAATTCTGGTTGGAAATGGGGAGGGGTTCAACTTAAGTTTAGACCTTCGTCGGTTTTGGTCAAAACTTGCAACTCAATTTTTGCGGTAGTTCGGTGTCTACCGTATTTCATCTAATAGACCGGCAAATCCTTCTCGTTACTTTGATCAAATTTATTTTGGTTCCAGTTACAGCTATCAGAAAGTAACTAACCAACAAAGTGCGGATGATAATCAGAAGATCATTTCGTCAGTTGTCCACTTTCTCGTAAATGATACAGGAACCGTGAGAAATGGTTGGAAATAAACGGGATGGGATGTCAGTCTATTGGAGGAAATCGGTAGTCGGATTTAGCAGAAGTCTTGTTTGGAATTCGATCAATTTCCGACCAACGATTTCCAGCTACATCCGAGTACATTCTGCTTCTTTTCCAGAACATGTTCTAGAAAATCTGAAAATTCCTCATAAACAAACCGAACCCATTCATGATAGCTCATATTCAGACAACCCTTCCAGAATGATCCAAATCTACCTCTCACGACAGTTCATCATTAAAGCAATACTGGAAAACACTTGAATTAAACTTGTATGGTTTCTCTAAACTGTTTGCTCTGAAATTACAGAAAACCTGGTTGTGAAATCAATCTGGTTCCAATTGTTGCTCCGAGCAAGTTCTGAATTTGTATGTACACTTGAAAATTCGTCATCCGAACGTTTCACATTCCCAAATCATGTCGTCATTTCTCGTTCCAACTTTTATCTGGTGCTTGAAAAGGCGTGGGTGATCATGATCGGAATGCGAGTGTTCGGAAAGTGACCGAAACACGTTTTCAATTATTCGCCCTCGTATCAACAACCATCCGATCGTCTATCTTCGCCGACAGACATCACTCATTTTCATTGTGCTTTGCTCAAATGGAGCTCAAATGGAGCAAAACAAAAGAACGACTTTATTCATTGATTTTGGAATTAACAAGAGACAGTTTGCACCTGCAAGAGCAAAGAACGGAAATGATAAGACCGGAAACGCAGCATTTCGAAGGGGGATTCACACCAATTGTTGCGGTGGAAAACGAGAGAAAAAGAGAGTCAATATTGGAACAGATTGCAAAAGCATGACGCACTTTTCAAAACTTTTTTTTCTTATCACTTGAAACGACAGTTTTTCAAGCATGTTTCAAGAGTCGATTAGGTTTGATTGTTTATGAGATACACTAAGGAATCGAAACCTCAAGGATAGCTGAAATCCTGAAATAGAACACTTTTACGAATACGGTTTGTTAGATACTACGGGACCCAAGATAAATTTGGGTAAAGTGGCAACTAGGAGAATCGAAATCTGTAAATTCGGAGATATAGATTAGTTGTGAACCTTCTATCAGCATATCCTTTTCAGTAGCTTTTTAAGTTTAAAAAAAGGAGAACGTATTTCATGCTAATCGTTTATTTCAAATCCATTCTACAACAATGTAATTTACCGTAAGTCCTGTAATATAAGCACAGTCGGGTGCTTGCTTTTCTGTCAAAATGTTCAAGTAATAAGTGTTTATTGTAATAAAAAAAGCCTATGTTATTAAGAAAGAAAGATTAACAATAAGAAGCGAGAATTTGAAAGTTGAAGCAAAGACAGAACAAATTGAATTTAGAGGGTACAATGAAGCAAGGAATACATTGAATCAAGTATGGTATTTGTTGAAGAAGGAGTAAGAGTGAAGCGTTAGTACAATGAATTTTGTACAAATCATTAAACATTCTGAAAACTCTTAGCGATCGGCCAACAAATTAGGAGAAAACTCTCAGCGAGAATTGGAAATATATTGCATGTAGGCAAAAGATTGAGGGTCGTAGTTCTGCATGATTTCACAGAATAATGGGTCCTGGATACATTGACGTACGACTCTCTCGAACTGAAATAACGCACTGGTTATATTGAGGAGATAAATTGAACTCGCCTGTTGTGATGCTTCCACTTCTCTTCGAAGACGTCTTATTTCCTCATCTTTTTGCTCAATTGCTCTTTCGTATTCGATGAGTGCCATAGCGTGTTGAGGTGGTGGTGGTGGAGTAGAAGGAGCATGTTGAAACGGCACATTGTTTCCGTACGGAGACATTCTGCAATTTTTAGTGTTCATTTCTATTTCACACATGGACACTTACAGATTGTTGGATCGGTTGCCATAACGACTTGGATGGTCATTGTACTGTGAGTGTTCATGTGTTGGGGGCAAATTGGACGGTGGGCTTCCGTGCATCGGAGAAACCTTTTGAGTGGGTCCTGGGGGAGAACGTGGTGGAGATTTCAAGTTTCTGTCTTTTTGTTGGTAGCTAAATATCATTTTTTGTTATACAGGCTGAAGGTTTCTACTATCTTACTGTGATGGTTCATCATCGAGAGGTGTTTCATTTCGGTGAACGGGGGCATAGCGTGGTCTATTTACAGATGGAACTGAAACAAGACGTCCGTTTCTATTTGAGGAAACGCGGTTGTTTGTCCCTCTGGCTTGATTATTTGGAAGATGTTCGTATCGGTGTTCAGGTGCGTGATTCAACGGTTGAGCCCGTCTCTCTCCGTGAACCACAAAGTTTGGCTTGTCGACAAAGTTATCCAACACCTCCAACCACACCAGTTGGTTTTGAAATTCGTGAGGACCGTCTGAAAGAAGAACGATACAATTTCATTTGAACCATCAAAGCATACCGATGTGACTGTTAGGATCAGTCACAGAGTCATTGTAAACAGTAGAAATCTCATTCTGACGTCGAGAGCACGGCATTTCGATCTATAATTAAATGCCATAATGTTTGAATGGATCGGGTTTCTTACCATGAAATTCGCTCGCGTTTTAAACTTGTCTTGTGGGTAAGTGATTGGTTTGGTTGGATCAACTTCCTTGTTGCTGTTGATTGTGAACTGAACCCACCTTCCGAGTACGTCTTCTGGATTGAAGTTCCTAAAAATGAAGTATAGAAAACAATCCACCTCGGTTCATTACGTTTGGTGATTTTCAGTGCAAAAAAAAAATCATAGAGTGGTTGAAAAACAATGACCCGCCTTTTCTGACATTTGGTGAGCGTAGCAATCAGCTCTAGATCTATATTTTTGTAGATGACCAGTTTTTTTCTGGGACTGCAATCGAATAAACTTCAAAAAAAATCGGATGACTGGCCACTACTTTTTCGACTGTTCCAAGTTGACAATTTTGCAATAAAAAGCGTCAAACAAGGCAATTTTGAACGGTACTGTATGATACCAACCTTGATTTTTGGAGTAGGAGATCCTTTTTGTATCCCGGAACATAAACCCTTGCGTTCCGGTTGAATGTATGCAGGGCGTAGGCGAATCCTACGACGTCGGCGCTGGTGTTCTAAAAATATATGGTCAATCAAGATCATGGAATATTTATTGCTTACGTTCTCATCGGCGTGTTGGATCTCCCAGTAGGAGTGCCGTTTAGTTTCACAATACTTTACAAAGACTGCTTTGTCGATGAATCTGTTGACATTTCGCTCGCCAGGTTTCGCCATGACTTCCTGAAATGTGAATGACAATAGTAGAATGAAATTTCAGCTTCAAATCTTACTCCGAAAAAGTTGGTATTGCAAATAATACGATTGTTCCAAGTTTCATCCTGAGTTCCATAGACAAGAACTTTGAGAAGCACGAAATCCCCGCCGGTCTCTTCGAATTCAAGCACCGGGTACTGTTTGCGGGTTATCTCGTACGCTTGGTACGGCTCCACTTGATTCCTGAAATCAAGAGGAACTTACTGTGAACTGGCATTCAGAAGCATTAAACTCACGTTCGAAGGAAAGAAACAGACTGCCCAAGCTTGAGTGAGTGGTCCATGTCAGCTTCGCAGATCTGAAATCATGCCTTTATTAACCACTGAAACCGGAAACAATTTAATAAGACTTACCCCTTCTTTGGTTGCAATCACATACTTGTTTCCAAAAATGGCAGCAACGATGCCTTCCTTGCGCTCCGACATGATTCTGAAAAAAAGTGGAGACTGGTTAAGAGGGATAGTCCGGGAGGAGCAAGTAGTGCAAAACGAAAAAAACGAGCTTTGAAACTGAAAGAGTCGAAAAGAAGAAGAAGGGGAAGATGGATGGGGACGCATCGAAAAAAAGAGAACTCTTTTTTTTCTTGTTCGTGGTGCCTTGCACTACCACCGCAAACGAGAAAGAAGAAGACGAAAAAAGAGAAAGGAAACATCACTCAGCTTCAGCATCGAATGAAAACGAGAGTCGACACGAAACGTTATAGTGCTGGGTGAGGTGGTTGCAATCGATGTATTGAGAAAACAGCGTTTATGATTGACTGTTTCGTGACGTTTTGGAAATCGGAAAGCAGCAAGAAGGGAGACCATAATTTTTTTTTCATTTTCTGGAAATCATGTGAGAGGGTGGAGTGGTCAAAAGAAGAACACTGGAAGAGATCAGACGATAATATTTAAGGGTTTCGTTCGTCGTAGATTAATTATTACATTATTTGGATTTGAAGGTGTCAAAGGTCGTAAAACCGAAAGTGCAATGAGACTCTTATTGTCTGAACAGAACATAGGGGCGACACGGAATAGTTGGTTAAATATATTGGAAAAAGACAACTTTAAAAATAACATGAATGGAGTGGTATCGATTGGCCTACAATAGACTAGTGAAGAGTAATCTGAGATGTGAAGATTATTATGACAGTCCATCATCTACAGAGGTGGCCTCCTGGGGAGAAACGAATTTGCTCAGTCAATACATGAAGAGGTCAAATCATAGTTTTCAACCCCTATCGACCGTAACCAGTAGACCTCAATAGTACGATGGGACTCTTATGTTCTGAACAGAACAAAAGGGAAAAAGTGGAGTGTAGAAACTATTGGAAAACGAGAAGGATAAGTTTTAGAATGATTCTATTTACGTACCAATATGGCTACGCACCATCTATTGAATTGTCCTGGGAAGAAACTAATGTGCGCTGAATTGTTCTACCTGTATTTAAGACCTGTAATAGAGGCACGCTAGAAACACGTCTTCAGAGAATCTTTGAGAAATAGAAGCGCACCCCCTAATAGTGGCCCACCCTGTGATAGAAGCACAGTCTGATGTGCTGTGTTTCATCGAGGTGATCGCGGACTGCTTCTTTTTTGGATAATTTGAGGTGTTATTACCAGAAAAAAACATCAGAAGTGAGTGATGTGGAAATGATAGACCATTTCTGCAAGACAGATACAAACTAAAACTGTCTCAATATGATTACGTACAGTTGACTGAATTTCGCAACAATAGACGAACTTATACATGTGTCCATCTTCTACAGATTTTACGGTAGTTTACAACAACATGTGTGGCTCTCTTTTACAACCGGATATCTTTCAATAAAAAAAATATGTATTACTGGTTTGTAACAGACTAGTATACATGTTTCTCTTTTAGAATTGAATCTTATCCATGTTTCAATTCTAAGAGAAATATTGTTCGTAGTATTTACAATCAAACTCTAGATCGTGAATCCTTGAATCTTAAATAAAAGGAAAAAATTTTCAGCTTTAAAACACATTAGAAAGATAATTGTATTGATGGAGCCCTCATGCTAGGGAAAGGGGTGCATGCAACCAAAAGGGGAATCTCAATTATAGACAGTGACCAAAGAAAGGATTGTACTCAGACAACAGCTATTATATGAAAGGGACACATCAGAACATACGATGAGGTCACATCCTAGTTTACAACCCTGTGTGTAGCACTCTTTTACCTTCGCTTTGCGACAATCAATAGATAAACATCTCCATTATTTGTTACAGTTTGAGAATTCACAAGCATCTTCGGGAGTAGTTTTATAAACTGAATTGATAAGCCAAGTCTTGAAAAGATTTTCATCTCAAAAGTGTACTGTAGCTAGAAATATTGGAAGTCATATTAAGTTTAAAAATTGGAGGAATTGAGAAACATAGTCTGTATTCGATAAGAGCCGACCTTTGAGGCAGCTGTTGTTTATACAATATGTGTCTGTGTGTGGAACAGCAGGGGACACCACGGACAGACACCACTGTGTGCTATGGGATACAGGCAGAACCAAAATTGATGGGGGACATCATTGGCAGTGCAGATGAGGAGAACCGTTGCTTCTGGAGTGGAAACTGTCACGTGTTTTTCAGGATGTTTCAGAAAATCAATAGATGACACGAGTGGGTAGGATAATATTTATGAGGTTTACCTGAAATAGGTACCCGACTGACTTTTCTTCAGACTTTCCAGTTCCTCAAACCTCCCCCTCCCTGTTTCCGTTCTTTTCAAGTACTCTGTGCTGAATAGACCAATCATATAACTTGGAGAGTCATTGCACTATTACACTAGTGTATGGCCATACGTATGGCAGAATCGGCGACAGAGCGAGGTTGCGGCGTTGCTTTAGGAAAAAGCAGGAGGTAACCCGAATTCAAAAAACAGATCTGTTGTCGAGGCAAATGACATTGTGATTCATCAGAAATTTGTTGCCAATTATTTTCCGAAGCGTTTTTATTCAGGGTCCATCCAAATAAGATTCGTCACACAATGGCTTCAACAAAAAATGAGTGCGTTTCATTCGATAAATTTTTTTGAGTGAAAAAATTTCGGAACCGAACATTTAGTTCGTTTTTTCGGTCATTTAACGAAAAAACTCAGCCAAAAAAAATTTCTTACTGTACTATTGAAGGCACATAGAAAACGTTTTCACATTCTCGACTTTCGGTATAAGACCTTTGAAGAGTTATTCGCTTCATTTTGACTCTTTTTTTTCTCGCAAAATTCAAAGTTTATTGAAAATGTGTTCACCCAACTGATTCTTCAATGTTTCATATGTTTTCTTCTTGATCGTTCTTGCTTTTAGTCTTCAATTGCAGGTAATGGCAGCTGTAAAATGCCCGCCAGTTCCAACCGGACCTCCGAAGCTGTGCACATTGATGCATGATAGAATGAACGAGCCACCGCCGCAGCCAAGAATTCGGAAAATAACAACAATTATCAACACATTGGGAGTTATCGTACGAGACAGTGCAACTGAAATCGTGGTGTGGGTCTGGACGTCATGTGAAGAGAAATCCTTCCCGAAAACGAATCAGCACATGTTTATGGTAAGAAGACGAGTTTTATGACGGATGAATATTGTTGGTTCCAGGGCTTTCAATTAGGAACATGGCTCATTGTTGGCATTTATCCAGACGGAACGATCGCTTCGTTCTCTCCGTGGTCTTTGGTCCTAAAAGCATGCGAAACCAAAGTGGTACATGACCAAGTGTTTATCAAAATATGTTCTTCTGAACTGCACCATGAGAAGGTTGGATCGAAATTTTGTTCAAATGTTTTCACTTTTCATTTGCAGACCGTGCGTTACATTGAAGTGGTTAGCCATGTCTTCCATAGTATCACCCATGCACCTTATCTCGAGGTATGCCAGATAAATGTTGTTCGGTCTGTTGATCTTTTTTTTTCAGTGCGAACCACATCTTACGGCCGAATTCTACACGGTTCCCGGCTTCGGACGCATTCTCGTATCGAGCAATTTACGGCAACAGGTGGAAAACAACAACTTCAATTTCTGGGCCCAGTACTGTGAAGGAACCGTAAAAGGCTGCAGTTGGATTATGAGCAGCATGGAATCTACGTCAGAAGATGCTGGAGGAGTTCAGGAAAAAGATCTACGGACTGTAGGAGAATATATAAAAGAGAAACGTTCAAAAGTACGTTTACACTGCAGAATTCCTCTTTCATATTACCCATCTCCCAGGCCGAAGTCATACTGTGTCCAGATAAATATGCGTCTCGGAATCTCGGCATTGTGTTTGAGATCCATGGAAATAAGCAAAATCTGAATTGTTGGTCACCGTTTGGCCCTTTCGAAGCAGATCACATTGCGAAAATTCCCCAATCTCCGAAACACCGTGAATTGGACAGCCCTATGCTCGATCCTGTCATTGGCCAGTGGATCCAGTTTGATGTGATCTCAAGGGATCTAGATCGATACATGGGAAAGAAGCCAGGCTATCGGTTGAGTATTCCAGAGTATCTTCCGATCAATAGCCCTTGTGGAATTGGAGTTATCAGTGCTAATAAAACGATCAGAGTAAAATTTTTCTTCTAGAATTCAAACAACTTTCATATTTATAGTTGGCTATATCATGCATTCTCGTGACCGGAACAGATCATCCCTTTCTATACGAACTACCAACGTTCGGATATGTGATTGATCCGAAATCCTCTTTAATTTCGGGTGCCTACATGCAGTTGATTCTGGAGAAGACTACATCAAAAATTCGTCGATCTAGTGGAGTATGCTGGAAACTCATTTCCTCAGTAGTTGTCGATATATCCGATGTCACAGTGGAGAAAATTAAAGATATCCGGAACGAAGCCATTCTCCTTAAAGATTCTATGGAGGCGTGCAAACTGATACCAGTGGAGAAGCGTGAGTGTTCCGAGTGAAACCATTATTTTCATACCACTACCCCCAGAACCCTCAACGACGCAGTCCAAAGGATATTCTGCCCAATCAACTATGACACTGGTTCCGACGTCCGCTCTCACAGGTGTCACCACTCTGAAGTATCAGCAACCGCAACATCAGACTCCGTATCACGATCCTAAGAAAGACTACTATTCTGGAAATCAAATTCGGTTACCATCCAACTACAGTAGCTCAACACGCAACAGTCGATACGTCCCAAAGCCCGGTTACAATAAATTGAGTGCCTATAGCGAGAAAGTATTAGTGAGTTTTTCCGCCCTCGATTCCTTAAAATACCATTTCCTTCAGGAAGTGCACGGGATTGTTGAGAAGGTCAATGATTCAAAGTCAGGAATATTATGGCTTTTCGATCATTTCAACACTAGTGGTATGGAGTTATCCTATAGAAAACGTTTTATTCTACCCCGATTTCAGTTCACTTCATTTTCGATGACTTTGGTTTTGCCATGGGCAGCTATGTGTATGCTACACTCGAAAAACATCAAGATATATCTGCGAAATGCGGATTCAAATGGAAATGGATTGGTGGAGTTCGAAAACCTGCACCTTTTGTGTGCCATGTGTCCACAACTAACATTTTCGTTAGTTGTTCCCTTGAAATTAAAGCCCGTTAGTTGTTCTTTTCAGATCGAAGTTGAGCTGGAATACAATACCCAAAGTAGTATGCATCGACATCATCAATATAGATCGAAACACTTCCCATTAGTTTTGGACTTAGACGGTCACATTCCAAACCCAGTGGTATACCTTCATGGATCTTTAACATACTCACATCACATTGTTTTCAGCCAGGAACGAGTTATCCAGCAGTTATATTGCGCAAGAGATTGCCTGACTATGAAACCTCCTCTGCCAAATCGAGATTCTATTGGACCATTTATTCACTTCAAAGTCCGTTCTACACACCAAAAGATTCGTTTCCTCATAGCTACTCTCGAGGTTTCGGCCACAAACAGAAGTCAAACATTTCTTCGATGCCAGGTATGATAAATACTTTTTCATTCTAAACTTATTTATTTTCTTCCAGAAATCAAACGATCTGCATCTTCTGATCACTCTTCTGTATCTCCACCCATAAATTGTTCATCTCTGCCTTCTTCCGAAGAATAACCACTTCGTTGTTTTTTCCATGTTTCCATTTAGCACACTTTCATATTTTACATGTTTCCTACATGCCATTTGGAAATTCCCTGTGCGTGTTCATTGATTTACCGGTTTCATTCTGTGCACGGTTTCGTTTTTCTTGACTTTCTTCTTATTTATTCAAGTATTTCATTATATCGATAAATTTCCTTGGTCCGAAATAGCCTAAAAGGAAGTGATGTTGGGGAGATATACGATGCATGCCGAATAAAGCTCCCACGCATTGACGAGTGTTGGATCCTTCACAAGTTGACGGTTATCAAACCAATGTATTTTATTCTTCACCGGAGCATCTGAACGCACTGGAATTCGCGTCTCTTTGACAAATTTTTATTTTTTCTACATTTCCAGAATGAAAAACACCGACCTAGAGAAAATAGGAAACCTACCTGCTCCCCTCGATTCAAAAGAGAAGCCAGAAATCAATTTAGATGCTGCTGAAAATAGATCAACAGAGGAGGATAACTATAGATACATTATTGGCTTTGTCACTGGAATCAAAAAAGAAAACAACACGAGATTCGTCGCCTTCAATCTCACGTATCCTGGAATGGATGCGATCATCTGGTGCAGTAAAAGCCGTTCGGTGAATATTGGTGATTGGGTGGAAGCGAAAGTCAAAAATACCGACTTTGCAAAATACTTCCCGCCAAATCCTGTACCAAAAACTCCAAGGGCTGATATCAAGTTTTGGAAACCGATTGAGACCCCGAAAAATTACTCTGTGGTTAAAACGGCCGGAGGTCTGCAAGTGAAGATTACAAATTTCCAAGTTCCAAAAAATCATAAGAGCGGAAATTCGATAGAAGATCAATTCCTGGGTCAAGTTGATGATTCGAAAAACATACCGAATGGATCAACCTTCGTAGATCTTCTCATTAAGCATTGTCCAGTATTCAAAACCTCTAATGGAAATCTTTCTTGTTGGTCTGTTGAAAAATCAGAGAAGTCGGTTCAGGGATCAGAAAGCGTAAGTTTGAATCAATCGAGATGTCTTGAAGGCGCTTCTAGTTACAGGATGGAAGTTTCTCCGAGCATTTAACCGCGCAGAAGGAGAACAAAGTCAAGAAAAGGCGAAAACCGAAACAATCGAAGAAATCCGATTTAACGGAAACCAATAAATGCTCTTCACAAAATTTCCTCCCGTGTGAAACATCTCTTCCATCATCCTCTGGAATTCAGAGCCACCTCCTTGTTCAAGAAGCTGATCCAGCTGAACAATTTCGGAACGAGATGATCAAACAACCAGTAAGTAAGATCAGTGCCTATTCTCCAAGTACTGAGAAGCATTAGAAACAGCTTGGAAATCTGAAGTATTCCAGAATTTCAAAGAGTTTTCATCTTCCAGATACTCAAAAGAGCTGTGGTAACGTCGCTCAGGTCGAACGATAAACGGAGTAAAAAACGAAAAGACCAGATTGCATTTTTGTGGTTATTGGATGATCATCAGTGAGTTGGTTTTATGGTGTGTCATTTAATATGCCGCGATTCGCGAAACATAAGCAGAAATAAGTAGAAATTTCATTCGGCATTCGATTTCTGGTAGTCTACATCTGCGCTATTTAGCTTCGATCTCACATAAACCTTGAATACTTGAAAGTAACCTCGAAGCTAATACAAATTTTGTAGTTTTTCAATTATTAGGCCTAGCGATTCAGAGGCCATCGACACGAAAGCAAGGTTACGGTAGAATTCAAATGTTTTCTTGTTGCCTCATGTTTTCTAAAATTTTCCCAACTGAATCACCTTTCCCAACTGAATCACCTCATTATTTTGACTTCCGTTGAAACAATACAGCCTTTTTGTAGAAAAGCTGTCTTGCTGACTTCTGAAACAGTTACTCAAGAGAAACACTGTCTGAAAACGAAACTGTATCCCGGATATTTTTTGGAGGGGTTATTTCAACAAGACACTCGAGGTAGATGGATGTGCACGGAGCACATAAGAAAACTAGGCAAGCTCATGGATTTCACGGAATACAATGGTCAATTGGAGCTCCAGTTCGTGACTGATAAGATTGAGCATGTGTCAACTGATCGATTTAAACCAGAAACATATCATTGCTTTATTGGTAAAATTGTAAGTGAGAATGATTGCTTTAAATTTCCATTTTGGCTTTTAAGATTGATAATGATAATAAGCTGCCAACTGACTGTTCTTCGGGTGTCAAGATCAACATTAAATTCTCGTATATCTCCTCGCGAGATGCTTGGTTTTGGATTGTTTCGAAAGTCCATAGATCATCGGTGAGTCTGTCTTGAGTTAGTTCCTGTATGCGATTGATCATGCTTCAGAAACATGTTCAACTTCTAACGGAATTTCACCAGGCATGGCATGTGCCTGGAATTCGCGATTTGATTCGTCGAAAATGCTTGACAGAGTTCGTGAAGATTCAAAATTTAATGGATACATTAGCAGATGACGTGTCCACTAATGATCAGAAGCCGATCGATAGAAAAGAACGCAACAAACAACTCTGGAAGTTTGTTTGGGTTATTAAGCACGATGAAGATTCCGTCGATGTGATAGTTTTTCCACGACTCGATAACCTAGAAATAGGTGGTATGAAAAAGAGTGTAACCAATGAACTGGTTTATCAGTAAGTGCAACATCTCGAACTTTTCGATATAAGCTTTAGAATTCCAGAAAGGTTCATAAAATGGAATCATACAAACTCTACAAAGCTAACTTGGATGATAAAGGAGAAGTAATTGAGATGATCGACTGTCCACAGTATTTTTACTCTGATGAATCGGGAAACATTGAGTTCACATTTGTGTGCTGTAATGATATCATTCTGGCCAGAAATGTCGCCATTGTCAAGCCGATCGGTGTTCCTGAATGGCTTGGTAAACTCATGTTCGCTCATAACCGCCCTATCGGAAATGGTAAAAAGTTGATGAAAACAACATTCAGACTTCTCGATGATCAAGATTTGTTCGCGAACGAGAATTTCGCTCTGCACCATGGAGTTTTTTTCGTAAACACTGGCAGTTCCGTTGAAAAATGTAAGCTTTTGATATTTTTCTCCAATCTCTACGTCGAATCTCAGTGCCGAATCAAGACCTCGATGAAGTTCTGCAAGATGAAAGAAAACTCACCGAATATGAGATGTACGAGCGTAACATGTTCAAAACAAAACTGTTGAATCTTCACCCCAACAAGGAAGTGTTCCCGATGTTCCAGGCGGTTTGTTCGATTCTTAATAATAAGCAAGTTGCGGATGAAATGAAAAATCGAGGAATCGACACGAATGATCTCATGGACTTGCAGTCGTCTATTCGGATCTAGATATACGATCAACTTCACTTTCAATATATTAAACTCCAATGAAAACAGATTTAATGATAACTATCTATTTTGTTGTTGCACACACTTTGTTCCACTTTTTGTTCTTTTCTCATGTCTGAACGTGCGATTGCTTCATTACAAATAACGTAAGAATGATATGAATCCAGAAGTCATTGACCCTGTGCACTTGATCACATGATAGGGAGTAACACTTCTGCTCGAATAGACGAAGGCTGAAGGTGAGGCTTCATTTGAAAGGTGTACCAATAGTGTAAAATCTGCGTCTCTTCCATAAACCAGATTTCTAACTTCCTGTAGGCGCACCAAATGACGCGCAAACGCAGAAAAAAAAGCAACTGTCGATCTACCCAGATTCCAGAGTTTTTCTTTCTTCTCTTCGTTTCTTTCTGCGTCTTCCACAGTTCCTGAGAAGATTCTGTTCCCTCGAAGACCATGGGGAGTGAGGTATACATATCCATAATAAGCTATACATTGAAAATAATACTTTGTTCAGGATGACCATTGGTATACAGCATACGCCATGTCTACCGTGCAGAACAAAATGTTTTTCGTGATCATCGAGAAAGGAATTTCTGCAATGATCGAGAACTGCAAAATTATAAAACTCGGCAGCTTTTACGAAGTGAAATATGCGTATGTTTGGAAAATAATAAGACGTTTTAATCTGTCGAAGTCGCTTGCAGTCACAACAGTTCAGCCAGACCCGATAATAGAGCTCAGCATCTCATCACACAGTACAGACCTATTGCTCCTCTTGCCGAAGCAGTTGTGAATACTGATGAAATGGGCAGAAAGCATGTCACCGTAAGATTTAATTATTTGACAATCCATCACATCGATGGCATTACTTTTTCTTCAGGTAACAACAACAGCAAAATGTATTGGTATGGTTAACTCGAAAGGACACCAGGTCGCCAAACTGTACAATGATACATTCGGCAACTTCATAGATTTGAAAAATGTAGTTAAAGATCGAAACAAAGTGGTGGAGTTCGAGTTCAAGGTTTTCATCCGAATTCAACGAACAGGAAAGCATTCGGAATTTCAGAGCATCGCATCACCAGCGGATCAATACTCCTCAGTCTTCGTGCCAGTAAGGGTTCTCAACTATCATGATATGCCTGAGGAGCCTACGAATATGCTCAAGGAACCTAGGAATATGCCTGAGGATCTCACCGAAGTAGTTGGTGTTGTTTGTCAGGAACTGAATGGCTCAACTTATCTGTGGTCGAAACAGCTCGATAGAGATGCATTCGTGGACGGAAGCAATTGGTGAGAGGAATTCAGTCATAAAATGTGATAAGTATGATTTAGGCCCCAAGAAAGAGATATGAGCGGTTATTGGGTGAAGGCTGCCGTCGACAAAACCAGGAACTGCGTTGTGGGACCAGTTGAGAGAATAGCCGACATTTTTGCCGGCAGAATGATGGATGGCTCTAATGAGGTTGCGTTTGATCATTCCTGTATTTCAAGTTTCCGAACTCACTTTACAGATACTCGTGAGTTTTCGCTATCGCGGGTTTTCTGACGACAAAAACTGTCGGACTTTTGAACACACCGACTTCCCATGTATATTTGATACTCGCAACAAAGTCCAGTACACTCCTCATGATGTCTTCTATACTGGATGGCTTCAGCATCAAAGAATACGTGGGAACAATGGTTTCTGGTTTGTTTCTCATCAACAACCCATGGTCACTGTGAGATTATGAGATGTTCAATTTATTTAATAGCTTCACATAATTCAGCCTCGAGACAACTATGAACGACCGGAATCCAGATCTTCAGACAGATCCTCATTTCAACCGACATATTCAGTGAATGGCGATTCACAGCGGTGGAATAATGATTCAAATCACTACGGAAGCCAAAGTTTCGAACCTCGACAACAAGGTGCGAATTCATCGAATAATATTCGTGAGAGATCTCGCACTTCCTCGCGTGTTCAAACTACATCTGACGAAGAAAGCGAACGCGAAGAAAACTCTAGAAGAGAGGTTACTTCTGCTCTCAACGATGTTGCTCCTGGCCGCAGACGGGCCGTAGGTTCATCGAGAAGAAGCAACACCAGTTCTAGAAGAATTGATTCTGGAAGTGATGAAGAATCTGACAAAGTCAGAGAACAATCTTGTTTGGTAATATAGTTAAATTCTCTATAAATCAGAAGTTTATCTCGTTACAGAACCGTATCTTGTCACGACGCCCCGTTGTTAGAAGCAAAAGTACATCAATGCGGGAAGACAAATTGCGATTGGTAAGCCCGTCGCTTCTTTCTATAGTGATATCGTTCTATTATAGATTTTGACGAAGTTGGATGTGGCAATGAAATATCTCTTCAATGGAAAGCTAGTGGTAGACGAGATAAAGTTTTACGACGGAAAACTATACCAAGTCCTGGAGAAACTGCACTCACAAACATCATCTTTAGCTCCGTGGCCTCAGAAACCCAGTCAATCTACAGAGGCTACGGAGGAGGAGAACCGAGTATTAGCCAGAGTTAGTGAGCTCAATGTACTTTCATGAAAAACGAGCGTTTCAGCGTTTCCAAAACTTATCGAATGCTGTCAGTACGTGGTTAGATAACCAGTTGATCCGAAACGCTATGCGAGACTACGACCCTTCAGAATACGAGGAACTTCTCGAAAGCTTGAAACTTCAAAATGAGGACAAATCGCAATCATTAAAGCAAGAACAAGACGCTCTGAAGATGGTATGTATTTTCATAAAATTTGTGCTTTATAGATGTGAAAATTTTAGCAATTGGCCAATTGTTGTCTTCTGATAGAGTATTTCACTGAGGATGCGGAAGTTTCTGAAGCTATGATCGGGATTAATAAGACAAAGTACGAGGAGTTGATGAAACGCGTCAAGGATATATATGCCAGTCTTTAATCTATTTTCCAGCTTTATCATTCGCTTCAGAACTATGATAGAACTGTTAAATTATGAAAGTTAGCTGATCTGATTTTAATTGTATTGCATTAAAGTTCAGTTTGAAACATACAAAACGTTCTTGCCTTCATTCATAAATAACATCGGTAGTTGCAATCTGGCGAATCTCTTTTCTCACAACGTTCATTGATGGTTAACAACCGTCGACTCTATTATTTCATTCTGATCTTTTTCGTTGGCTCTTTAACGATCTTTCTCTCAGCACGGCTGTTTACGGTGCCTGCTATCTGAAAGCATTGCTCATGCTTATTTGAAACATGTCTTCGGGAAGATTGATTCATGAAGAGCTACTCGTTGTAACGTATTCGGAGCGATCAGAAGCATTTTATGGATTCTCGAGCCGATATCCTCGCGATATCATAATCGACTCTCACTTCGGGTATTTTTCCAAATAAAAGAAAGTCATTTGGACTCACCTTTTTCAGTGCGAAGGACTTGGTCGGGAAGTGGGTCAAGGTACCGCTGGACGAGAGAAAACGAGCACGTGCTAATGTCACAATTATTGAGGACAAGTTTCCAACAAGAGTTCGCTATAAACAAATACAGGTGGTTTTTGTTATTCTGATAACTCCTCAAAGTTGATTTCAGGTCAAATGTAAAATCCGATTCGATGGTCGTGGTGATGACAATACAGAAATGTTCCATCATGAATATTTCGGAATTATTGGTGATATTGACCGCGTTTTGTGGACGATGAAAGAAGGCACAGAATTCGATGTTTGGATCAGTCGTTACAAGGAAGACAGACTGGGCTGCAGATGGAAAGTGGCTGACGAACAAGATAGCATCCAACCGTGTGTTCGAGAAAATGTGGTGAGTGGTAGGTGGTTTCAGTTAATCTTATGAATTTTTTCTCCTTCTAGGATGATTACGGAGTCGGAAACTCTGTTCGTTTTGAAAAAGTCGAAGGAATCATCACTGGATATTCAAAGATGAACCGTTTCTATTTAGTGTGGTCTGATTCTAGACCGATATCGACGATATGTTTGGACCCAGATTTTTGGTAAGTTTCTTTCTTTATGGGTCAATTCAAAAAATTACAGTCCTCAAAATGGGTCCACAATTGGAAGGTGGGCAGAAATGGAAATAGATGAAAATAATCGGGTGCGCAAACCAATCAGTTTTGTCCACGAACGCTACGAGACTCGTGTTAATGCAGGTTCAGCAGAGGTCATTGAATCTTGTTTATACAACTTTCAATAAGTTAATTCAGATGTTTGTTGTATTCCAACACATCAAACGATACCAGCAAGAGTTCGAGATGTTTCATACGGAGTATTTTGGAATGATCAGTGACACGGACTTAATGGTGGAAAATTTGGAGAAGGAAGGCTGGTACAAAGGGTGGATTCAGTACTCTCAACATCTTGGAGCAAGAACCTGCTGGCGGCTCTCTTTCAAGCAAATAGTTCAAGGACCTTTTGTATGCCTGGCTCGATAATATTATTGCATTTCTTGTATTTCAGAAAACTCGTCCAGGTTATTCCCGCAATGATTCAGTTCGCGGTTTCAACTATGAAAACGAGAGACGCCATCGATCACCGTCTCCAAACTATGTGGCTGATAGGAACTCGCGAGCGTCTTCTCGTAATCTAAACGCACCATCAGAATCTCCCAGTCATCTTAATGGTGAAACTATGGAAAGGAGATCGTCCTATGGGTCCAACAAAATTAAAGACTCAGATTTTGTTTATGTGCCGAGCGGTATTCCATATGTGGAAGAAGAGGATCCTCAGCCGTCAACTTTTTTCTCGAACGATAATGCGAGACGTCAACGTTCCGATCAATACGATACTACTACTAGGGACGCTGATAACGATAACAGACCAAGAAGATCTTCGGTTAGAACCATGTCGCCAGTTAACAAGGACTCTAGAAGCTCGAGTACCCTCGTGAATGGCTCTGAAATAAAGCATGTCGACGAATCACTACGGAATGGGAAACGATTCGTAGACTGTGAAGATGTTGTTAATACCGTGGATTCTACACAATCTGCTACAAATCTCAGCAAGGAAACGATGGAAGTGGAGCAGGTAGTCAAATACCTTGCCATTCCAAATATCCATCTTATTTTCAGAAGCTGTCAAGGATCAGCAACCTCGTCAAATTGTTCACAGATAATGAATCTGTTTCGATTTCTATGAGCCTTTGGAGTTTGGACGATTACGAAGAATTGAACGCTTTAGTGAATAATTATATCGAAAAGCGTCGTTAGAAGTTTTTGCATTGTTTGATTGTAGCACCATGTTTAAACATATCTAGACTGTTTCTTGTGCCTTAATGAAATTTAATTTTTTTCTGATTATCTTTTTTTTTCATTCCGTTAATCTGCGGTTCATATGTATTCTTTGATAGTTATATTTAAAACATTCAAGATTTTAGTTGTTTTTACAGAAATGAGAAGACTACAGACTGTAACTGGTTTCGTCGTTGAGGACAGTGGAGATGGAGTCTACTATGCATGGAGCTCTACGGTTCGCAACGATTTGTTAATATATAGTAAATCCAGGTGATTCATTTTCAGAAAATGCCGCATGCTATTCTTTTCATTACA
This sequence comes from Caenorhabditis sp. 40 LS-2015, assembly GCA_900536305.3. Classification (NCBI taxonomy): domain Eukaryota; kingdom Metazoa; phylum Nematoda; class Chromadorea; order Rhabditida; family Rhabditidae; genus Caenorhabditis; species Caenorhabditis tribulationis. The sequence goes on along the minus strand of LR546131.1, from coordinate 26,011 downwards.
GACAGAACATTCTTGCCAAATGGGTTGAACTGACAATCGATGAAAATGGAGAGGTCTGCGAACCAGCGATCGTTACTGGAGATCGCTATGAATACAGAATTGATGGTTTATTGGCTGAGGTTATTTATTACTATGTTTAAAATAAGCCAACTGAGAATTTCAGCTGCTACTCAATGTTCGACATGACGGTTGTTTCCGCAACAGAATGGAAATGTTCAAGCACCCGGATCTGGGCGCAATTTCTGATCCAGATCATGTCGTCCGAAATGTTCAACAAAATGCGAACTACATGGTTTGGGTCGTTCCAAACAGAATCGAAAGTGAGACAAAATCAAGATGGGTTGTATCTACAAGAAACGGAGACCCTCAACCAGTATGCCTGCCAATTTTTAATAGCAACGATTTTTTCTGCCTTCAGGACTCTCAGAGAAGCGGCACACGATCACCAAGCAACTCTTATTCTCAGAGAGATAACAGACGTCCGAGTTCTCCTGGTAACTACAACAACACGCGTCGGAGATCCCAGTCATCCGAAAGATCGCAAAATTTGAGATACGAGGACTACAATCGCCGAGGCCTTGATTTTCGGAGCCGTGAGACTTACGGGTACAATCCGGGTCCACCAACATATGATAATCGCCGTCCCCGTTCGCCAAGTCCCAGAAATTACTACCAAGATGACAAGGCTTCCATTAGAAGTGGTATCAGTGAAAGAGACAGCTTCAATTCCTATCGTACCCAATCACCTGTCAACCAGCCGCCTGCGTACGGAAATTCGGGTCACTCTTCCCAAAATCGTTACCCTCAACATCGTCGTCCAACTACACCGGAACTTGATAACCGAAACAGAGATTTGCCACGTGCCAATAATCGTCGTCTATCTCCACCTCCTGTTCAACGACCGGTGCAGCGAGGTTCAAATGTGGAACAGCCTGTTCAGAGACAACCTCCTTTCGAGGGCATGCAGACTCAAGTTCAGTCCAGAAGAGATTGTTCCCCAAGTAAAAGGTCTAGAGCTGAAACGACTTCTGAAGAAGAATCTGCTGATGAAGATCACTCGAAGAAGTCAGATCTTACATCAGGAATCCACTTTCAAAATAATGAGCCCACACTTGTCGAAAAACGAGCAGATAACATTACTCCACAGGTTTGAGATTTCTTAACTATCACCAAAACTCTCATTGATTGATTTGCAGGTCATCGCTCCTTCGAACGCATCGAAACCAAATGATCTGGACAAAGTACAGCCAGTTGCGGCCAGTCGACTTCGTTCCGTCCTTAAACAAACACCTGAAGAAAAGGAAATGCATCATCTCCGATTGGTATGTAAATGATTTATCGTCAGCTCGCAATATTCTGATTTCAGAAAGTGAGTCAGATGAAGGAACTGGTCAGAAAATTAACTCGAAACGAAGATGTTGCTCTGGCTATGCGACTGGCTAACATTGAAGAATTCGAGGAGCTCATCAAAGTTGTTGAACAGAAGTGACAAGTGCAAACCTCATTCTAACTCGGGTTCTAATTCGTTTTCTTTATCATCATTGCGACTCGATCTTCTTATTCCTATGAAGTACCAACGGTACTGTATCCCTAAAATAGTATTTTCTTAATTAAGGAAAAAACTTGCCGTCCCGGGAAGTAGAATAAACCACATGTTCTTCGTTGATTAATATTCTTTTTCGATTCGTTCATTGCTCGATGTTAATACCTGCAGTTTTCAGATCGGATTTTGGTACACTACTCTTTTCCAGGTTATGATAGGTCGGCAGACTGTGAAGGCGTTAGTCATAAACTATGATGATGAAAAAGGGTCGTATGTCGCCTGTTGCAACTCGATTAACAGCGATGTCATTATCAGCCGCAACTTTGTGTGAGCAACGTATTCGTAGAAAACCTAGTAAACTGGCGATTACAGACCTTCCAACATTAACCTGATTGCAAAATGGGTATCTGTCGTTATTCAAGAAAAGGAAGCCTGTGATCTTGTCGTAATAATTGATGATCTCTTCGAGACTCGTGTGATAGATGGAATAGTACAGGTTAGTTGTGAAAGTTCTTCAGGTTTTAGAACTAATTTTTAGGTCAAAGCTGAAGCGACGCGTGTGCAAAGGGAAACTCACCTGTACCATCAAACTTCGAAGGCTCCATCATTTTTCGGATTTATTTATGATCAAGATGACTTGATCAGCATGAAGAATCAGCCAACCTACTATCTCTGGGTCACGCCATGGGAAGAATCTAACTCTCGATGGAAGGTTTCGGGAGAGCAAAAAGTTGTTGTTTCAGCTGAGGTACGTTTGAAAACTCTCGTTCTATCAGCAGTAAAACTTGTTTCAGGGCGGAGTGCACCGAACGATTGAAGGAATTATTTTCCACGATTGCACAGACAGCGAAAAATATATTGCATGGACCAAATCAAATCCTGAAAAGGAAATAGTCGTGGACTATCGGAAGTGGTACGCTTAATGTTCATGACACATTGAGAATGGAGATTTTTCAGCCCTGGAAGAAACAGTATGCTTGGAACATGGGTAGAGATGGCGGTTGACGAGAACAATTGTGTTGTGAAAAATGTAACTCAGATAGACGACTTATATCGGACACTGACAAGAGACGATGTTGTGGAGGTCGAGAATTCGAAGTCGAAATTTCTTTACAATTTATTTTTCAGGTTAACACAGACTTCGACTGCATTTCCAAAAATGGTGAACCGGTTTTTTATAATTCCTATTTCGGATATATTTGTGATCCAAATCAAGTATTCCGGAATAATCCAAAAATTGGTTCTAGATATAATGCGTGGATTGCAAGTATCCGCTTTCCCAGTACTAACGAGCGATGGCGACTCGCAGACAATCCGACTATTTGCGAGCAGCACCCAGCACAAACCACAGACCAATATGGTCATCCATATGCTGACAGATCGACACATGACTGGAACCGAGGGGACTATTTTCCATCCTCTCGTTCTGCTGGGCGTTCGGATTACACTTTTGCTTCACGGAGAAATGAGTTCCGATCACCGAATCCCCGATCGAGAACTCCATCGTCGAGAGCTAATACTTCTGACTATGAACAAATAGACTCGGACGACGAGTTCTATGGGATTGCTCCATGTGTTTCGCATAAACCGAATAACGAAGAGAGCCAGCAAGTGATGTTAACGCAACAGGAGTATCGAGGTGATAATTCACTTTCAGTCCCTGAAATACGAAAAACTGAATGCTCGGAACCTTTCCAGGTGAGAAGCCTTATTATTTCTCAGCTAACAGAACTTCGTTTCTTCAGAAACCAATTTCTTCTCATATGTCGCCGGTGGTTCCACAAGAGGGTTCCAAAATTGACAATCGAGACAAACGTCCGAAGAAGCAGAGAACATCGGAAGAGCTCGAAAAACTGAAGCTTCAATGGGTAATACCTTTTAGTCCACTAGTCCTTCTTGCGAGAAAGTGATTTCAGGAGCTGTTCACCATGGAACAATCGCTTTCCATTCTATTGAAACATGAGGAAGTTGTCGATAGATGCAAGACGACGGACATTGATAGCTACGACTCCGTCATGGCACACCTGAGAGCCAAACATTAACATATATCTATATGTACTTAATATCTAACACCCCAAGTCTAATTTTCTAATCATAATTTCGTTTTGCAGTCTTCATGACATTTGATATTGAGCATTCTAATAGTTCTCTTACTAGGATTAAGTTTGTAATTCTGTTACATTTTATTCATCTTGTTTACGAATCATTCCTGTATCAACAATAAGAGTTTTATTACTATTATTTCATTATTATACTTTTCTTGTTCTGATGTCGTTGAATTTCGATTTCTGAATGCTTCAAATATATACCGTATTTTCTCTAATATACCGGAACCCCTTCCCGTCACTTTGATCCAATCTATCTCGGTTTCTGTAACAGTTCTCAAAGAGTCGACAACTTACAAATTGTTGAATAAATCGTAAAGAATATTTTGTCAGTTAATCCCTTTTTCACAACTGGTATGGGAACTGAGATTAATTTTGTCAAAATGACGGAAAAGGGGTGTCTATTAGAGGAAGTACAGTAGCTGAATCCTAAATTTGTTCCACAGATCACATTTTTCAGGCTTCTTGGTTCATTAATACATGCGTGAATCGAAGGAACAGCCAGGGTAGTCACTCAGTTTGCGATAATATGAGTCGGAAAACGGTAGATGCTATCATTCTCAGTCATGCTCCAAATGTGCATGCTTACTTTGCGTATACGAATCAAGTATCGCGGGATCTCATCATTAGCTACAACTTTATGTTGGTAATAAAAATCACAAAATGAGAATATTTATGTTTTTCAGACCCCCCGGAAACGATTTACTAGGCAAGTGGATCAAAGCTGAAGTACGAGATCCGAACTGTGTTTTTCAACCAACTAAACTCATTAATGATCTGTTCGAGACAAGAGTAATAAATAACATTCCCGAGGTAATGAATTACTTCTCTTTCTGTTCTGAACTTCAAATTTCAGATAAAAGTCGAAGCTGTTTACGATGGTCGCTATGAAGACAAATTCAATGTTTTCTTCCACAGATATTTCGGGATAATTTTCGATAACGCGAGTGTCATTCGTAATGTTGAAAAAAACCAACCTTATTCATTATGGATTACTCGCTTATATCAACCAAATGTTCGGGCGCGCTGGAGAATTTCAGCGAAACAGGTAAACTATATTCACTCTCACAAAATCCATAAACATTTGTTGACATTCAGCATCAGTGTCATTCGGACAATCTTCGGACAGTGAGAGCAATTGTGCACAGTCTCGCTTTGGATGGCAGAAGATATCTAGCATGGTCGGAAGCAGAACCGAGAGACAAAATTAGCATTGACGTCGATAAAGTGTAAGTACACCGAATTCATAAAAACCTAGTTTCGATGATTTTGGAAATTGCAGTCCTCCTACTCCCAGCCTGCTTGGAAGGTGGATTGAAGTTACGATAGACAGTATCAATTGTGTTGTGGGTGCTGTACAAATCATTCCTGATGTTTTCGAGACCAGAGTTAGATTTGGAATGACAGAGGTTTGAAATCATCCATTTTGTCATCAGATGTATGAGGTATTCCAGGTCCTGGCAAACTTTGAAGATACAGATAACAGCTCAGTGATGCTCTATAGCTCGTACTTCGGAAACATCTACGATGTAAATCAAATGATCTATGAAATAAAAAAGAACTCGTGGTACAGAGGATGGATTGTGTTCTTCTACAAAGCTGAAATAGACACGAGGTGGAGGATAGCAAAAGGGCAAACTGTTGAAGGGCCATTTGTAAGTTTATTATAGCGAATCTCAATATTGCAAATTTTTATTAAAGATCATTGAAAGATATCTGGACCAGCACTACCCCAATGACCGCCGTAACTCCTGGTATGAAAATGATGAGCGTCCAAGTAGAAATCAAGCCGCGGATTCGAGTCAGAATAGAGACCATTTTAACAACTACCCAATGGAATCATACAACACTCCTAGACATTCATACGGTACCGGAAGTCGTCATAACTACGATGGTTCTCATTCAATGGAAATTGCAGAACCAGAAAAAATGAATGAGACCAAAAGCATCCCCGTAGACAATCCTGACAGGAATCGCCCGAGCCACCAAGAAATGGCAAACTTTGATTACAACAGACCACTTTCACCTTCCTCCCAACGATCTTCATCCAATATCAATCAGAGAAACCAGCCTGAAAATGAAAGTATCAACCATGTACACAGCCCAGAAAACGCTTCTAAGGTGAGTATCTGTCGCCCGTTTCTTCCTTTATTTCACCGAAAAAGTCAAACCAAGGGAATCTATATGATTCATTTTCAGGGAGCTGTTGTTGTCAAACCCGAATCAACTTCCAGTTCCTCGAAACTTCGCAGAATCGCAAAACGAGACAGGGCAACAGAAGAAACCAACCTTCTGAAGTTGAAAACAGTGAGTTTGTTAGAAGGTTTTAAATGTTTAGTTGATGAATCTGGCAGATTTTGCGAGTTCCTGTTGAGTCCCATGATAGTCCAATTCAACAAGCCTAGAGAGTTTGACGAGAGGAACTTTACTGGCGATCTTCATTTCGTCTAGTGCAGTAAAATGCTCTTTGTTCGAAAAGTTGTCGATGCTCTTTTCCTTCTTTCTCTTGTTCTCTGCTCCTCCTCGATTTTCGCAGTTACTTCGGCAAAGGAAAAAATCCGTTTCTTACTTGTGTTTCATATTTCTTTTCGCCTCCTTCTTGAAGTGATAAAGGAAGGAACAGTCGACAGATGTTCACTTTAGAAGCGTTTTCTGGGCTGTGTACATGGTTGATACTTTCAAAACGTTTATTCATCAAATGTTGAGACTTTAAAATAAGTTTTCTTTTCAGGACCTCGCACGAATGAGCCATCTGGTTCAGTCTCTGACGAAGGATTGTTCAGTTACTGAAATCATGAAATCCGTGAATAGCGATGGTTATGAAGAATTAATGAAGTTAACAGCATCGAAATAGTTTGAATAGTTCACTGTTATTTCATTTTCTCACATGAAAGCTTGTCTCAAAATAGAACATTTCGTGTTTCTTCTTTGTTCCAGTTCCATTGTATTATTATCACAAATCTTTTCTTTCAATCGCATGCACAGCATAAATTTCAATACTATTATTTCTCTGAATACGATTTATATTTTTCCACCGTTCTATCGCGTCTCTATCTTTTCCTATTGCGTTCATCTGGTCGAGTGTTTTCTTAGTTTTCAGATGAAGCATTCTCTCAAATTGCCTCTCCTCATTGGTGTTGCTGGTGGAACTTCATGTGGAAAGGTGAGAATTCTGATCATATACACTATGTTGATAAAATCAAAATTTCAGTCGACAATTGTGGAACGAATCATCGAGAATCTGGATGCCAACGCGAAGCAAAGCGGAAGAGTGAGTAGATTTCTACAGTATTTCCGTTTCGGATTCACTATTCTGCTATTATAAATTCGCAGTCTGTTGGCACTCTTTTAAAGGCGCACAGACAAAGTTCTCAGGATATCTCGCCGCGCATTTGATCTCTTTCCAGTTCAATTTTGTGGCGCGAATAAATATTAATTTGGCGCCGCGGAATTGAACTAGGAAGAGATCAAATGCGCGGCGAGATATCCTGAGAACTTTGTCTGTGCGCCTTTAAAAGAGTGCCAACAGACTGCGAATTTATAATACTGGTTCTCAACCATCTACAAATTTTCAGCAAATCGAAATCGTTCACTTGACTCTTCACTCCTTCTACCGAGAGCTCAGCGATGAAGATAAAGAGCTTGCCAAAGTGGGAAAATTCAACTTCGATCACCCGGATCAAATGAACTTCGATCTTCTCGTGGAGACTCTTCAGAAGATGATCGATGGAGAGACAGTTGAGATTCCACAATATGATATGGTGACCAGTTCAATGTTAGTTTCTTGAATTCTTTTTGCTCTTTCTTCCTCATTCTTCTTCAAGGTCTCAAAGACGACTATTTTTCATCATCTTGAGAAATTCATTATGACCGTAACTGTGTGTTGAATAATCCCAACAAACCTTTTATTCCCAGGGTCGGAAAGGAACGCCAAGAGCCGGCGAAAGTGATCATCATCGAGGGAATACTCCTTCTCTACGACGAGCGTGTCCGCAAGCTCCTCTCCACCAAGCTCTTCGTCGAGAAGAATGCCGAGAGTCGTCTTCGAAATAGAATCGAGAAGTACATGCGCGAATACAATCGCAAGGCACTAAGCATCATCGGACAATACACCGAGTTCGTAAAGCCTGCATTCGAAGAGTTCTGTCGGCCAACTAAGAAGTATGCCGACGTCATCATTCCGCGCGGAGCCGACAACCACGTGGCCACTGATCTGATTGCCAAAAACTTGCAGGTAAGAACTTCGATGCGAATTAAATTTCAAAATGGATTCTAGCAAAAAATTATACTTTTCAACATGAAGCACACTTAACGCATTCGTTCACTCACTCTGCCGTGTGGAAGTAACAACAGTAAGACTTTCTATGTTGAATGAATAGTAACAGCCCTGTAATATTTCTATTCGAATCTGCACGAAGTCTAGTTATAGCTTTCCCCTAGACAACAGAAAAACTAAGCATGGATTTTTCGACACACAAGCACTTTAAAAATTGAACAAAGTTTTTCAGGAGACGTTCCGCAAGATCGTAGTCGATGAAGAAGAGGATGAGGAGAAGGAGAACGATTTTGTCAAACAGGGCAGCATCCGTCGCCCCTTCTCTCGTCCACACTAAATTAATTTTGCTGTGTTCGATGTTCTTTTTTCTCCGTCATCCTTCGTTTTCACTTTGAACTCCATTAAAGTATACAGTATTCATCTTCATCTCGTTAGTTTCAATAATTTTCCCCTGTTCAGAGCTAATAATTCGATATGTTCACTTCATTAGTCTTACCCGTTCATCTTCTTTTCGTTTCCCTGTTGTTTTTTTTTTCTTCTTCTACTTCTTACTCCCATGACTCTAACGCTTTATTGGTGCCCTCAGATTAGACATAATAAAAAAGCGAGAGTTTTTGTTTTTAATAATTTATTATACAAGATATTGTGCTAGAGGGGACGGTGCATATAATATGGGAAAGTGCGAAAATTCTTGTGAATAACACGTGCAAATAATGGGTGGAGAGAGTGGAAAATGAAGAGATCTGCTCAGATGTCAGGAATATTAGTCGATCATGATTTCGTCGCCAGCTCGCATTGGCTGCTCCTTCAAATCGATTCGCTGCTTCATGGCGAACTGGAACTGGCATGATCCCTTGCTGACGAGACGAACGACGCGGTTTTGATCAATGCTCACGACTTGCTTGACCTGGAAGACAAATTTGTGGTTGCATTTTATTGGGATTTGAAGTCTAACCTCTTTCTTGCAATGTGGACTGTCGAGCTGAGCACGAAAGACCTCAGCAATCGCAACACGGATCGGCATTATGAGAGCATTGTCACGGCGTCTGGAATAACGATCTTTCAATATTAAGACAACTTTCCATTTTCTTTTCCACTTTAGGATAGATGAACAAAACGAAATGTTCTTTTCTCCCCCTAAAATTGACATTTACTTTTACCAGTCAATCTGGTAAGTTGCGGCGCGCAATACAATGCGACCCTATTATTATTATTTATACTATTGTATTCAATAAGTGGAAATGGGTGAATGGTGGCGACCATGACATGACCGGATTAGACGCCCTCCTGGGGAGTACAGTAGGCATTTAGGTTTTTTCGGTGTTCCAATATGAATCTAAACATTTTCAAACAAACCTTCGAATCGAAACAACGACAGTTCCGGAGAGTCTCGAAACCACGGAATAGCTTCCTCGATAGTTCATTTCCTCGATGATGATTGATGCCTCGGTCATGTAGTGTGGAGGGACTGACACATTGCTGTCAACTCCCCACGAGAGGATCTCGGTTTGGCAGTTCTCGTTGAGATTGTTGAAGTGCATCTCATGTTTGAACCCGGCTTTCAGCTCAGCGATTTCGCCTGGAAACACGACTTTCCTTTTTCATTGAATGCTGCGTCCGGCACCAAAAATTTGTTTTCCGTCTCATTTTTTCACCAAATTTCGCTACGTTTCAAGGTCTTTTTTGTACTGAGACAAAGAGAAAACAGTAATGACTTACACGGCGTTTTGAGTGTCAACTCGGCTTCCGCACCGATTGTGTATCCTTGTTCGCGTGCCACTGAACACAGCGATTCGGTGGTTCGTTCTGTTTTGAATGAGTACTCTTGCGGTCTGAAACAAACGTAGATAAAATGATTCTGTAGATTTAAGGATTTTATTGAATTTGGAAAGATGAAGAGCATACCGTATTTTTAATAAACCGGTGCCACATTACTCTCTCTTTGACCAAATTTATCTTGATTCCTGTAACAGATATCAAAGTGTGGTCAACTAGCAACATGTGTTTTACGTTGTGTTCATCGTTTTGTTAGTTGACCACACTTCGATATCTGTTACAGGAATCGAGATAAAATTCGTCAGTCTAGAGGACATACAGTATCTACAGTAACCCAAAATGTTGAGAATCAAACTCACCGGTTGGTGCTGTTGGTATAGATCGATTTGAAGAGAGTGTATGGCTTGGATCCAGCTGGCTGGAAGTGAGAGTACTGTGGATCCTCGGAAACAACAACAAGATGTTTCCGGTTCTGAAAATATTCACACTTTTTCCCTTTCTTCCTTCGTATTTTCGTGCTAAACGAGTTTTCGCGAGTCTCGAAAGACAACACGATTGGCTGAATTCCCACGAGACCATCTTCTTCCACTTCTTTTTACTCCCTATTCGGGAGAGAAAATGTGCTCATCATCAATAAACGAGCGACACATTGGGAGAGAGGGGAAGAGAAAACACTCATTTCGTAAATGGACCGGAAAGGGGATAAGAGATCATCTGGTTTTTATGAGAATGACACAATGATCGACTTATCAGATGGAAACTTTTTCTTCAGAATGAACATATTTAGATCACAAGAGATCCGACTTAGAAAGCTACGAGAGACGGTAATTCTGGAATCAGAAATGCTATTAGTTGTCAACTAGAAAACTCTAGATCAAAAAACCGATCTATCGATTGATATCAAGAAATTTCATCTGCTTCCTGGTACTACTGCCATCGGCTACACAGACAGAATAACTACTCTAGTTACAGAATAACTACTCTAGTTTAGACCAGCGCCAATATTTTAAACTGCTCATTCTCACAATCGATAGATTTCATTGTGATCTACATTTTCCCTGCGACATATTTCAGTTCGATTCGGGTTACTGTAGTTACAAACCTTGTTCGCCTATTTTTGAAAACTTGAGTGTTCTGAAAGTGAACATTTCACAATCCCTCTTGAACTCTTTCTCACCATGAATATTTTCCTCGCTGCAAGGCTTGAAAATTCAAGAAATATTTTTCCCTAATCCCACTTCTAATTTCGTTTTTCCACAACCACCCAACGTCTTCTAATCGCCTTTGGGGTCGTCTTCTTCCTTTTCCTTAATACCCCCTAAAATGTATGTAAATATGTCGTCCTTCCTCTTCTTCTTGGTTTTCTCCATTTCCCATTTTTACTCTTCTCATATCAATCAATTCAACCACAAGTACACACCGGCCCGGAATGAGAGGTCACTCTTTAATTAGAGGGTTCAATTCGTCCCGACATAGTTACAATGTGGAGAGAGAGAAGGAGAGATAATGTTGACAGAGACTGGCTCATTAGCGCGTTTCAAAACCACCCAAAAGAGAGACTAGCTTTCTTTTGAATTTTGAAAATAGGAGAAAGCGAGAAGAAGTCGAAAGAGAAGAAGGGAAGATCGAATTACCGGATCTATAATATTCTTGGGGACTCCTGTCTTCTCTTCCCAGCCCACACCCTCCTTCCGTATATTTCGACATTTGGGCTGAGTGGATAGGGGCACGGAAAACAGTGTGCTCGTTGGCACTTGATGTCAAATCAGCTCGCAAATATAAGCCTGAGTCTCCACGAACATCCATGCTATTGCCGAGATTCACACAACCAAGACAACAAACAACCGGTGGTTTTGAGCGCACTTCTCGGGTTGAATCCCCCCGAAGGCGGCGACACGCGTCATATCATATGAAGAAATCGGAAGAAGATGTGACTGTCAAGAGGGTCAGATGCCGTCGATCGATAGGCGTGAAGACATCGACGAATTTCGGAACACCACAGTTTTGTTTCGGGGTGTCGGGTAACCTCTAGTGTCCAAGCTCAAAGTTATGTCATTTTTAATCAAAACGACTTGCTGAGGGCAGCTAGCTGGGGTTAATCAAGTTTCTTTTGATTCGAATTTCCGCCTAAAGATTTTTCCCTCAAACTATTTGAATCGCTCTTGAGTTAAACGGTTTCTTTTCTTAATCGGCACGCGCCCTTTCACAACAATAATAAGTTGGTATGGAGCGAGACAATGGAGAAATTCTAGGGACGAGGATTTGTGTGGGAAAGGAATTGAAGATGGCCTTCGGATTGAAGACTTCTCAAGTGTTGTGTTGTGACTTACGATCACGAACTCGCAGTCGTCTCGATCGATTCCACGGAAATCATCGATTCGAGTCTTGCGAAGAGATTGAACATCCTGGAACTGGTGCCAAGCGTAATCCTCCAGAATCTGATCAACATCGACGTGGTTCATTTTTTTCTGAAAAAAGGAAACTTGGATATCAAATGAGAGAAAATGTTGTTAGTGAATGAGAGTCAGTCAAAAGTAAAGAATTCAGAAAGTGAAAGAGAGAGTGAGAGAATGAGAGAAGTGAAATGAAGCCAATCAGTGGCGAAGAGGAATCCCTGGAGAAACTCTTTTCATCGATAAATGAGAGACTCCTAGAGAAACAAAGAGAAGAGGGAAAAAGAGAGTATAAAACTAGAAAATTACACAGATTATCAGGTCAGCATCGATGATAACATTACGGTTGAGAGAACACAGGGTTTTGCTCTCCCGGGTTGCTTACAAACATGACAAAGAAGTTGTTGAAAAGGAAACCGACACAATAGAGCAAAAATAGGGGCCGAAAGGGGAAGACAGAATAATAGAAATGGTCGAATATTGAATTTTTGGAGAAGGACGGAAAGGTTTTTGGACCTCCTATTGAGTTGAGTGCTAAAATTCAAAATGCTGAATTGAATTTTCAGTTAAAACCAGAAAAATAAGAATGAACCAGTTGTTGTTGGTTGTTAGCTTTTATAGTTCTAAGCTTTCCCACGGTATTCTACCGGCGGAGTCTTCAATTTCCTCTGATTTATCACCAAATCATAGGATGCGTGGGAAAAACTATAGTCTGATATTTCAAAATGAAAAGAGGTTTTGATGTTATGAATGGAGTTATAAAGGCTACCATCTCTGACGTCACTTTTGTGAGCCATGTGTCAAAGAAATTTCGAAATCAACAACACGGAATCAGGAACCAGGTACAGTAACCTTCAAGGAGTGAATAAGCCGTCATGAATCAATAAACATCGAAAAGAAATGAGTCACAACTCGAAACGCGCCTTTCCCGCAAAGTGGGCGGAACCAATGTTTAGGAATCGAATGGGCGGAGAGAGATGTTTGTGAGGGGGTGAAGTGAGGGACGGGGGACTCGACACTGCGGGAGATTTTCGAGTCGATAACGGAAGGAAATAGTTCGACTGAATGAGAGATTTAGATCATTCACTAACCACTTTTTTCCTCCATTTTTTTTGATGGGTGGCACTGTAAGGAAACTTCCGATTCTTTGTGAGTCATCGTAAACGTTTCTGACTATTGTTTTGCTCACCAAAGTCAATCAGTTCTCACTATCTACGATATGGAGGACTATTTGTGAATGCCGTCATTAATCAAATTTTGGAGCAACTAACTTCAAATTGTTCGAGTAGAGAACTTTGAGAACGTACGATTATTCGAAAAAAGATTTTTATAAGAATGAATTTCTATATGAGTCTAAGCCACCACAAGTTATCACAAATACGAGTTCTTGGATTGAACTTTTTCTCATAATCAGGGTCAAGGTGATCGACACCACAGACTTCGATTCTAGAATAAAAAGAAGGGAAATGCTTACGTCATTCGAGTCATTATCTCGCATAACCTCTCAACCTTCTATACCACTATATGATTCAACTTTGCAAGGTATTAACTCGAATTAAATTATAATTTTGCTGATTTTCACTTCAGAATCTGAATCCGTAGGGTTTATTTGTCTGTGTCTCTAATTATGAGAACAAGTTCGACACCAGGAATTCAAGAAATCTTCTTGTCAGACCCAAAGTTTCCTAACCACTTCACCTATTCCGTCAGCTCTCTCGTGACAATAATTCACTTTTACGTCGCCGATTCCAGGATCATTAGGCTATGAGCATATCCTAGAGAGCATTTTGAATGTGGAGACTTTTCTGCGTCTTTTCTTCTGCTGTGCTCACTCACACGCAAATTATAACGGCAAAGCGGAAAAAAGCGATTCAGAGAGACATGCAAGAGGGTGAATAGAACGAATTGGCCGGAGAGGTTCCCGACCAAATCCTATTACCTGTTCAGAAGGTATTGATTATAGTAACCGATAAAGTTCTTTATTGTCTCTGGGACTCAGATTCCTGAATAAGAACGGAATGATTCGTATCAAAACACAGTAAGACTATTAACAAATAATTATTACAAGAAGTGTTAAAAATCCGCAGTCTGTTGGCAGACTTTTAAAGGTGCATGACGTGATTTTCGAGGTTATCTCGCAGCCCATTTGATCTCTTCCCTATACCGATTCACACCGTGAAGTTGAACTGGGAAGAGATCTAATTCACGGCGAGTTATCCTCACAATAAGCGTTATGTTCCTTTAAAAGTGTGCCAACAGACTGCGAATCTATAATATAAATAAGAACCAGTACATACATGAAAAGTATGATGCAGTCATTGATCTTTTTTCTCCTCCGACGAGACCGTAACTTCAGTCTTCTCGTCTGCGCTTGCAGAAGTTTCCTCGGTTTTAGGACCATCGTTGCGTTTCAGATTGGTAATTTCAATAGGAAACCATCCCTTATTTCTGGAATCTGATTCTCGGTAGCCATACACCCAGCCGGAAACTCCACGTGTGGCAATGATCGTTTCTCCCGCGGACACTTTCAAACACTTTCCATCGATGATTGGCTGTTTCATCCAGATCTTCCACCCGAATTTTCGTGAAGCGCAACACGTTCCACTAAAGTCTTCTCCGATGGTTATGATACGAGCACGACCTCGTTTTGATTGTTTTTGAAGAAGTTGGTCTATCTGAAACCGTCATAATTTCAGACCAGGTTCAAATCTTATGATCTAACAGTGAATGTGAATTGTGAACATCCTTCTAGAACGGGCCACCATGTGCCGTTTCCTTTCGTTCTACCATCGAAAATACTGATGAAAACTTCTCGAAGGTTTCTTTTCCAACCGAGATCGTACGGATATTTCCATTCTCCCAGGCTTTTGATCCACTCGATCTCTTCTGGATCGTCTTCGTCCACTACTTTCCTCATATTTATTGACTTTGAATCTGTAAATGAATCATGGCTTTCAAAAGGCTTACTGAGTCTTACGTATGTAATCTTCAATTCCATTTCTGTTCCTAATCACATAACGAAGCTGGGTGAAGAATAAGAAGGTTAGTGCGAGAGCCACTGCAGTAGCCATGGCAATCGCGAAAATCAGAGCAATGAAAGAGAGGGGAGTCAGGATTATGATTGGCTCCGTTCCATCTCCATATCTCTGATACCAGCCAGCGAAAAATGCATGATAGAGAGCGAAACCATCGATGACTGTAGCATGAACGCAGCCAAGGACAGAGAACAACAGGAATCGGAGGAAGTATTGGTGATTTCGATGTCCAACGCAGTTGTTAATCCATGCTAAACGCTATGTTTTAATGTTTTGAGGAAAAAAACTCACGACAGTGATGGTCCATCTTCATACAACATCGATCACATTTCGAACAGTGGTGAGATCGAGGAACTTTGAATCCGTCACACGGGATACAAAACTGCAGTTTCTTCTCGTGCTCCTTGTTCGCTGGTCTCCAGCCACGCGGAACGTATCCAGGACCGAAAAAAGAGGCATTGAACAGATTTCCTATCGTCAAATAATTCCATAGAAGAAATGCAAGTGTGTTGAAGAGACCGATGAAAGAGGTTACAGGCATCCATTGAAGAGCGAAAAAAGTTGTGACGGCTCCGATCTAGAAAATAAGAAATTCTTCGAACTGAAGCGCAGATATTCAATACCATAGTGATTGTCGAGAAGGCGAAAATTGTGCCAAAGTGAACCATTCGTCTAAATACCGTTTTCTCTCCAACTTCTGCATCTGGAGCAGGCCAATCCGGAGCTTTCACCACATCTCCACTCATCGCAGCTAGGAAAATGGGATTTGATAACATTATAATCAAATCTTTCTTATCGATATTCTCTCATCGAAACCCGATCTTTCTCACAAAACAACAAGCTCAAAAAACGGTCTCGCACATTTTATTTTTCGAATGATTTGACAGGAAAAAAAGAAATAACAGAAGCAAAAGATCGTTAGAGACTCGGGGGAGGAGAGAAATGAAGGAAATTTTGTGAACGATAGTTGGGAAAAGGGTAGCTTGTAATAACTTATCGAATTATTAATAAAAGTATCTGGTGGGGGAAGAATTGATGTATAGAATGTGTGAATGGTTGAGGGTCTTAACAAATATCAAGAATTCGAGAATGTTCAAAAGTGATGTACGATGAATATATCGATCAGTTCAAGCATTGCGCTTGGCCATGTAGGCTTCGAGTTCAGCGTCGAGTTCGGCTTCAGTCTTCTTCGGCTTCGAGTCGCGATCTCCTCGACCGCCTTTGCGGAATCCACCACGTCCAGCTCCGCCTCTCTTGGTGTCTCCTTCATGAACTCCGTCACGAAGAAAGTCTTCTGGCTCTAAAATTTTATAAATGTAGACATGAATGGTTTGATTGACCTACTTCTGTTGAATCGACGTGGTCCAGACTGGAAGTCACGGCCTGAATTGCCCTGCGACTGGCGTGGTCGGCTTCCGAAGTCGACTCTTCCGGCGATGTTGCTCGAGTCGATGACAGCGAACTTCATCATCTGAAATAACATCCCAATTAGTATCTTGATCAGGAGAACGAGTGAGATTATCAATTAGGAATGTTGAAGTCTCGAACCAATCAATTACTGCGTGGTGTCAGCAACGGATGTCCAGAAATGTTCCGGCTCCATTCTCAGCCCATCTCAGGAACCCTTTTGGCCATTAAACCAGAGGTGCTTGATAGGATGAACGCTGGGAAGATTACAGTGGAATTGTGGTAGAAATCAGAAGCGTCCAATGGAGAACGCATTCTAGAAACAGGATTCAGATGCCCCAATTGGTTGTTTTCGATGGATGTGTTATTGATTTGAAGAACTGTGTACCTTTCCGTCAAGAGCGACCCCCGTAAATTTCGAGACGAGTCTGTCCGCATCACGCTTTGAAAGCGAGATATCGCCGGTTCCAAGAGATTCGCCTGGAAAATGTAACAGTTTTACGAAATCAATCAATCAAATTTTCTTACCATGTTCGTTGAAGTTGACTGAAACCGTGTGGAGTTTGTAGTCTGCGAACAGCTCCTCCAAGTCGCTCGAAATGACGGTTGGAGCAAGATTCGAGATGTTGACGCGAATTATTTTGGTATCTGCAAAAATGTACTCAGTAACTAATTGAAACAAGCTTTAAGCGCACCACTTCCTCTGCTGGTGATATCGTGATTACGGACGTCGTCGAGGTCCTTCCATCCGCCGCTACTTCCTCCCGAGCGACGTGGAATTCCGGTTGGTCTTCCGTTCCCGCGTCTTGCTCCGCCAAACGGTTTTTTCTGGATGCTGCTGCTTGTTTTTTTGGTTTTCGAGATGATATCATCGAGAGACAAATCGACATTGTTAGCCTTCACCATTTTTTGATTCGGGAGCAAGGCTGAAAAATAGAAAATACAAAAATATGAAAGGGAATAGAAAAGGAAAGATTTGAAGTTGAGAGAGACGTTGCAACATATATAATTATGAAAGGTTCAAATCAAAAAACAAACCAATAAGTGCATCAAGGATTCGATAAAATGGCTCGATCTTATTGAGGGATACAATGAGGTGCAGCACCCTTCTTGAGAACGACCGCGACGCAAACGCAACGCGGCGAACGCCACTGAGACACAGTGTTGCTGCGCAACGACTGCGAAATCATTCAAACGAATTCATTGATTGCTGATAAAACTCAATGAGTATCTCTGCTGGAAAAATATTTACAGACAATTTAAAGAGCAATACTTACAAGCTTGCATGCAAGTGATGAATTTCAAATTCCTTTAAATTTGTCGTTTTGATACCGTAATATTAAGAGTCATGCGCGTTTTCGCAATAACGGCATCGAGGCGAAATAACATAAGTACTGCTTTTCATCGTGTACAAACGCTAAAGCAAAACATATTTTCTTAAACTGGATCAGTGAAATCATCTCTAGCTTTGTAGGTCTAAACTGATTCTCAAAAAATTTTTGTTTCCAAGGGATGAACTATAACAAATCCAGCGCAATGGTTTCTTAGAAATATCCTGAATGGAGGTTAAGCCAAAGTAAAGTATTAATCTTCATTGTTTGAATAATCGGAGTTGTCATCGGAAACTTCAACAGAACTGTTAACGTCTTCTTCATTAGATTCCATGCCATCTGTATCATTTTCTGGATCTTCCTCGATACCGTGTTCTACACCTCCACTATTATCCTGGTCATCATTTTGAAATCGAATTCCTTCTCGTTGAATTCCGTAAAATCGTGCTGGCTCACGAGTCATGCTGATATATTCCCAGCCGAGATGCTGATGACACCCTTCGCATTGAATGATAATCCAGGCATAGCTAAAAACGTTTAATTGAAAATAATTTCAATTAGTGAAGCAGATAGGGACCCCTAATAGACTCACTCCGGGAACCATGTAAACTGATACGATGGAGCGCTGGCTCTGGCGTGATTTTGGATTTCCGAGAGAAGTGTGATTTTATGAACAAATCCATGAGCGTTTACATGTGTCATTGTTTGCTCCGGTAGCCTCATTATATTCTGATTGTGAAATATGGGTAAAGAGCATCTTGAACATTTTCCAATAGATACTTTGCAGTATTTCAGAGCAGCCGCAATGCGAGTGTTGGCTGAATCTTCTTTGAGAAGACTGTATTCCGTTTTACGGTTTGAATAAATCTTTTGGGAGATGAAGTAACTGAAATAGCTTAGTCCTCTGCTTCTTGCTTGGTTAACAGTTTCTTCTCCTAGCATTTCCTTCAACTCGTTGCAACATTGCTCCACGTGGTTTTCAGTAATATTTCGAAAAACATCGAAAGGATATCCAGTTATTCGAGTAGCCAAGGATCGCTTTTCATCAATAGAGCATCTGTTGATATATTTTGGTACATGTTTTGAAAGCAGAGATGGTTCCTCGACTTCTGGTAGCAGTTGAATCAACGCCTCTGCTTCTTCTCTGAATAATAAATATGAATAATGCTCAAACTAAATACAAGAAACCTACAGGTTGTAGGATATAACTTTACATCGACGAACACCCATCAGCTTCATACTCAACGTCAGTGGATTTGCTTGCACGACTCTCGTCAACGTGGCGATGTATGGAGGCTCGATGCATTCATCGATATCTGATGGGAACACGACAACGAAACCATTGGCACGAGCACTTGCTACCAGTCTGTCATAGAGTTCTTGCTCATCTTCGTTGAACTTCATCGGCAGTTCCTGTTCTGAAAAATGTTGACTTTCAAAAATATAGGCTTAAAGAATTTACCAGGAAAACACACTGCTCCAACGCCACATAAAGGGAACCAATTTGTTCCATAGTCTACAAGATTGGCACTTGTGTCGTAGTTTTGACGATTCTCGTTCTCTCGTAAAGCATAATCAAAGTTCTGTCCAAAACCCAATCTTTCTTCATGTGCTTGAGCTATTCTATTTTCGTTGAGTTCCTCATTTCCGTTTTGATCCATTATTTGAGAAGTTGCGATTGCACAAATTCAGTTTTTACTCGAATTCTTTACTTCAGAATTGAAAAAAAACATGTGAGAATAGCCAAAAAAATGAGCCGGATTCGACGCTCTACTGGCGCGTGTTAGAGATAAGAGACGCAGACATTATTCAGAGTGAAAAGGAGACATTGGCCTCCGGAGGCGCGAAGTCGATAAAGAATATATTCTTGAATATTATTCTCTCGATTTTCAGCCAGAAATCGGAATTCAGTTGACAACTTCACTTTTTTCAGTTTTCCACAGCTACTATCCAGATGCCGATCAGTTACTGCGTTTCGGCTAGGAAGGCGTCGGTTGTCACAGAATCAGTGGTGGGAAACTTCACAGGTACCTACAACTCGTTCCTTTTTCATTCAACTGTTCAAGTTGTACCGTTCAGGACAAGACAGTGTTGATTTGTTGATTGCAAAGGGAAATCGCATTGAGGTGAAGCTAGTCTCTCCGGAAGGACTCAAGAATCATTGTGAGATTCCCATCTATGGACAAATACTCACGATTGCACTTATCAAATACAAGCGAGAGGTGAGGTTTCTGGAATTCCAGGAGGTCGAGATTAATCCGTGTTCATTCAGTGTCAACATTCATTGGTGGTTATCACGGATAAATTGAATCTGTCCATTCTGGGTTATCGCGATGGAAAATGCTTCACTCGAGCAGCTGGAAGCATTGCTGAGCAAAGTGGACGTACTGTGGATAACACAGCCAGTATCACTGTACATCGTAGCGGACTTTTCGCCTTGAAAGGGTTCGATGGCGTTGTGAAGATCGTTCACTGGGAGCCAGGTTCCGATATCCGACATTTCAACGTTCGATTCGACTGGCCTTCTGTGGATGACTTCAAATTTGTAGACACTGGAAATGGTGAGTATTTCTGTTGCTACAATATTTATGTTGTTGTTCCAGCATCTTGCAAACTTCTAGATCATTTCATCGTGTTTCAGATGACACGATACGTGTCGCATTCCTCTACGAAGACGATCATGGCAAGCATATGCAGTTCTCCGACCTGAACATGCACGATAAAGAGTTCCACACCTTTTCCCGACAATCCAGCATCGCTAACGACTCTTTCCGGCTTATTCCAGTTCCAGCACCGGTTGGTGGTGTTATTATTCTGGCAGCAAACTCGATTCTTTACAAAGCGTAAGTTCAGACATCACCGCACAATTATCAGTTTGAATTCAGAAGCGATGTGAACGGAGATGTAGTTCCATACTCATCTCCACTGCTCAAAGAGACTGCAATTACTTGTTACGGTTTAGTGGATGCTTCTGGTGAAAGATTTTTACTCGCTGACAGTGACGGTCGACTTTTGATGCTACTTCTTAATATTGGCGAGGGAAGAACTGGTATCTCAGTAAAAGAAATGCGCATAGATTATCTCGGCGAAACAACCGTGGCTGAATCAGTCAATTATGTTGATAACAGTGTTGTGTACGTGGGATCTAGACTCGGCGATTCCCAACTTATCCGTCTTATGAGTACGCCAAACGGAGGAAGTTATTCTGTGGTGAGTAGAAAAAATCAGAGCTAAGGAACAAGAGGTTTTTCGAGGTTCTGGAAACGTATAGCAATGTAGGACCAATTCGAGATATGGTATCAGTAGAGTCCGATGGCCAACCGCAACTCGTTGCATGCTCGGGAGCTGACAAGGATGGATCACTACGTGTGATCAGAAACGGAATTGGAATCGAAGAGCTAGCCAGTGTCGATTTGGCTAAAGTTGTTGGAATCTTCCCAATACGTTTGGGCGCAACCACGGATAACTATCTTATTGTGTCTCTTCCTGAGGAAACTCACGTTCTCCAAATCTCAGGAGAGGAGCTCGAAGATGTGCAACTTCTGGAAATCGACACAGAAACCACTACAATGTTTGCAGCCAGTTTATTCGGACCTGACAATTCGGATTGCATTCTACAAGTCACAGAAAAGGAGTTGCGGTTTATGTCTTCTCAAAATCAATCGAAGTTTTGGAAGCCGACCAACGGAGAAGCCATTTCGAAGGTTTCTGTGAATGCTATCAACGGACAGATCGTCGCGGCTGCCAGAGATACAGTATACTACGTGAAGTGCGCTGTTGATGAGACATCTGGTCTGGATATTCAATTGGTTGCTGAGAGAAAATTCAATGCCGAAATTGCTTGTCTAGATATCTCGAATGAAGGAGATGATCATACAAGATCAGGAACCTTTATGGTGTTGGCACTGTGGGGTTCCTTTTCAATGGAAGTGGTGCAGCTTCCAGACTTGAAGACGGTATACTGGGATCACATCATTTATTAAAAATCAGTTTCATGCAGGTCTGCCAAACGTATCTTCCATCGAAGATCGTACCACGTTCAATTGTAGCCACCTGCATTGAAGAAGTGCACTATCTTCTCGTTGCTTTTGGAGATGGAGCACTGATTTACTACGTATTCGATATCAAAACTGGCACTCATGGCGAACCGAAGAAGTCTAGCGTTGGAACGCGTCCACCAAGTCTCCACCGAGTTCGTAATAAGAACCGTCAACATCTTTTCGTGTGCTCTGACCGTCCAGTCATCATTTTCTCTGCGAACAAAAAACTCGTTTTCTCCAACGTTAATGTCAAAGTCGTCAATACAGTTTGCTCCCTGAGCTCCGCATCTTATCGGTAACTCTTTTGAAAACGCGTTCTTCCAACAATCTATTTTTCAGGGATTGTCTTGTTATCTCCGATGGCAACTCAATGGTGTTTGGAACAGTGGACGATATTCAGAAAATTCACATTCGCTCTATTCCAATGGGGGAATCTGTACTGCGAATTGCCCATCAGAAATTCACTGGGACGTATGGAGTCTGCTCCTCACGTGTTGAAAAAAAACCCGATCAAGTGTGTGCTTCAAGAAATGCGATTGGCAACTCGCAAAGCAGAATGAAAAGTATGTTTGATATGAAGAAAACAAACTAATTCTCATTTTCCAGTTACCGGAAATCGTAACGAAACCGAGAGCTCACCGACGTCAACCAGCAGTTTCATGATTCTTGATCAGAACAGCTTCCAAGTTCTCCATTCCCACGAGTTCGGTCCGTTTGAAACAGCTGTCAGGTGAGATATAAGCAATAGTACATAGTCCTTAATTAACTTTTCAGCTGTATCTCAGCACAATTTACCAGCGACCCGAGACACTACTACGTCGTCGGAACCGGTCTTATCTTCCCCGACGAGCAAGAGACGAAGTTAGGTAGAATCATCGTCTTCGAGGTGGATGATATTGAAAGATCAAAGCTGAGACGTGTTTCTGATCTGACTGTTCGTGGATGTTGTATGGCTCTCCGAGTTCTCAACGGAAAGCTGATTGCCGCAATCAATAGTTCGGTTAGACTATTCGAATGGACCATAGAGAAAGAACTTCGCCTCGAATGCAGCAATTTCAATCACATTATGGCTGTAGATTTGAAAGTCATGAACGAGGAAGTAGCCGTGGCCGATGTGATGAGGTCTGTATCTCTACTTTCGTACCGAATGCTGGAAGGGAATTTCGAAGAAGTTGCGAAAGATTGGAACAGCGAATGGATGGTGACTTGCGAGTTCATCACAGCTGAATCGATCCTTGGAGGGGAGGCTCATTTGAATATGTTCACAGTGGAAGTGGACAAAACTCGCACGATCACCGACGATGGTCGATACGTGCTTGAGCCAACTGGTTACTGGTATTTAGGAGAGATGGTCAAAGTGATGGTTCGAGCCTCTCTAGTGGATCAGCCAGAAGACGGAACCATCCAGTACAGCCAACCAATTATGTTTGGTACGAATCAAGGATCGATCGGAATGGTGGTTCAAATCGACGATAAATGGAAAAAGTTTTTGGTTTCAATCGAGAAAGTCATATCCGACAATGTGAAGAACTGCATGCAAATTGAACACTCCACGTACAGATCGTTTTTGTTCCAGAAAAGAGTTGAACCGGCGAGTTCTGCTAATCATTGCATATTTTCATATATCGAGTTTCAGCCTTCTGGATTCATCGATGGTGACCTGGTTGAGTCGATTCTGGATATGGATAGATCAGAGGCGATCGAGATTCTCAAAAAGGTTTCCGATAAAGGATGGGATGCTAGTGAGTTTTTATGGCATTCGTGCACATCTGAAATTTGTTTCCTTTTCAGGTCTTCCAAGAGATCCAGTTGAGATTTTGAAAGTAATCGAAGATTTGGCCAGAATGCATTGATCATTTCATAACTCGCTATCCATCACCCCGCTCTGTACTATGATTCTCAAACATAGTCATATTTCCCAAGTGTTTTTTTCCTGTAACTATTTTAGTTTTACGAATCCTTTCCCGGCAAACTTCGTCTGTTGCAGCCCTTTGAAAACCCCAGTTTTTCCTTGTTGTTGTTTTTATCCACCTTACCTAAGTTGTTTCTTCTTCTCGCTTCCTCCCTATCTTCTCTGTTGTGTATACATCGCTATCGAAATAAAACCCAATTTGTGATTCAAATGTTCAATTTGTCTTCCCACTATCTGCTCCTTTCATCCTTTCCCCCATCCCTAATATATTTTCTCTGCGTCTCTTCGTCTTCAGTGCTCTCTTAGTTCAAGATTGGCGAAAAAAACAAAGCACGTGTCGTCACATTTCATTCAATTTCTTCTACTTCGTGTGCTTTCCAGTATAGCATCGTTTGTCTTTCTTCCTAGTTTCGTTCCGAATTCATTGCTTCAGATGACACGACAGATAAAATCCCCCATCTAGAACTAATCGTAAAGCAGACCTTTTTTTGAAAGATGTGTACATCTCGGAGAGAACTGCTTTTGTGTGTCCTGGCTCTTCAAGAGAAGTAGTTTTGTTGTCTTTCTCTGACTAGAAAATTAGGTCAGAGCATATTGACACCCATTCAAAGATAAATGGCTCCCGCTTATTCTCGTATTAGGTACAAGTACTCTTCTTCTCGAAATTCACTCTTGTGAGCTCGAAAGAATTTTGGGTTTATTTCTGCAAGAGGACTAGAGGAGAGACCGAAATGGACCTGAAACGCATGCGTTGAAATGACTAAAAGTGTTTCCATTAGCCCAATTTGGTTAAAAACTGATAGAACTACTGAGCAACTCTAGATCTCCATTTCTGTAGTTGACATTTTTTCTGGAAAATTATTGTCAATTGAGTTATGACGCATATCAAATCTTGCTTGATGTATTCGCAAACTTCCGGAAAAATCGGTTTCTTGTAAACATGTATTCGAGCCCTGAAACCTTCTAATCGAGCAGAAATTGCACTGGACTGTTGTTACTCGATTGTTTTATTAAGATGCCAATCTTCTTCAAGACTTTTAAATCATATTTTCAATTGAATCAGTTTGGTTTTTGGATCATCTATGGAAAATTTCAGGGCGCACTGACATCTATGAATGATATGAAACTTCAAAAAAGTCTCTCCTCTTTTTTGACAAAATAATTTGAGAACAGTGGATGTTTCTTCTCACTTACTGTATTCTCATTATTCCTTCTCGAAAACACCGTTTTTTTGTTCGTTTCCTCCCAGTTCTCTTGATGATTTTCGTCTGAAATGTGTGACTTTCGACGCGCCCAGAATGTTCACACTCATCCATCAAATACTTGTCGTTTCTATGTCTCTTGAGCTCTCGGAGAGCCGGCCACAAAGTGAAAAAAGAACATTTGATGAGGTCATGAGAATGGAGTCATGGCCTAAGAGCCCTCTCTTTGCTTGTCCGCCCAAAAAATGGAGTCTTCTCATTTCATCTTCTCATCATTTTCTCGTTTTTCCTCTTCTATGTTTCTTCTTTTTCCTTTACTTCATTTCTTTTTTTCTGATTGCTACAAATTGACAGCTGTTGTTGCCAAACGGGCGCCACAGATTTCAGGAGGAAGCTCCTCCCTAGAGTTCTCCTTACTTTTCTCTTTTTTTTTCCTGACGTCAATAGTATCTCCTCCAGTTTCACATGCACTTTTTTGGAATGGTATAGATTTTTTGTCTTGGTTTATAAGTGAAAAAACATCTGATGAGTTCTACTCCATCTTCAAGAGAATTCACATCTCTCGACACTCCGAGAGAGCCTGCCATCTAACTCCTCAGAATGTGACAAACTGATCACTTTTAGATGTGGTTTGATCTCACTTTCTCGTTTCTTGTTCTGAGGCTTTTGCTTTCTTCACTTCAAACCCTAAAAACTTCAGTTGTATGGGAAACAAACGAAACATATAATGTATGACAAGTTAGAAAAGGTTCCCAGTTGGAGCACTCGTCAAAATGGACGATTCGGATTAAACGAACTAGAAAATTGTATAAGTGACACCTTTGTGTTGAAAACTGAGGATTTCATGTCAGTTTCTCAGAGCCGTCGTGAAACGTTCTGAAATCATAATACAGTACTCCACAAAAAGATCGTTCCACTTTGACATTTCACGTGTAGAGCATTCTAGGTCAACATTCGGACTAAAGTAGCATCATGAAAAATGTTCAGCTCC
>LR546130.1:46656-69241 GCA_900536305.3 Caenorhabditis sp. 40 LS-2015 | reverse complement strand
AAAAAAAAAAGGAAAAAAAAAAAAAAAGGGTGAAGGGGGGGGGGGGGGGGGCAGTTCCATCCAGATGGAGTACACCAATCGAAGATGAGTACTCGTTCGGACGATCACGTAGTGGAAGAACTGCACGACCCCCAAAACCTTCTTCCCGGGAGAAGCACTGTGACGTCAAATTGTGTCCTTGAACTTGAATAGATAGTGACCATACTGCATGTGACTGTGTGAACACGCTCTTCAGATGGATGTGGTCCATCTGGCTAAAACTGTTTCTCACTTACTGTCTAGTCATGTCATACCTCTAGGAAGCAGAGGGGGATAGTACGACTGGTAGGAGAATGGGAGATAAGCCCATTCAAGTTCAAGGACGACGTTAACGTCACATTGCTCCTCACAGGTAGACGGTTTTGGGGGTCGTGCAGTTCTCCCACTGCGTTACTGTGTGAACCAGTACGCTCCTTCAATTGATGTGCTCCATCTGGATGGAACGTTTCAATCCATTGCTTTCTATTCTTTTCCCAAAAGTTTCCTGCTTTAAACCTTTTTAATGAACCAATTTATACAGAAGACACGAAAAAGGGCGGGCTGACTTTCAGAGTTGCGTTTCACTCTGAGTGTCGTGACCGTAGAGTCTCTACGGCACAACTTCAATACTAGAGCACTTCTAGAGTGACGTCACACGTCACATCAACTATTATAACTTTCTCAGATAGTTATTCTCCGTGACCAATCCTATCTTCCATCGCCCTGGCATCGACCTTGACCTCTGGAACAGCCCCACAACTTCGCTATATAAGGAGGAAGATTCGCCAGGATAGATGTAGTTCCTCGGATTCTCCCTGGATTCTCCCTGGATCGCCTGGACGTCTTCAACTGCTGTCGCATGGACTCGAAGGCACCGCCGGATGGAGCCTCACTGTCATAAAAGGAGCACTCTCTAAACATCTTAACGCCCTTGTGCTGATGTTCTCATTGCCTCCCGCTGACTCTCATTACTCCACCAATCGCACCGCCGCTGCTCCAACTACTTGCCGACGAAGACTCCAGAAGCTCCAATGCCCAATCCTGCCATGGTCGTCTCAAACCGGATCACGAGATAACTCTCTAGAATGTGTTAATAAACTGTTGTTCCCTTCTCCTTGCATTTGACTCTCACATCGGGCTCACCGACCCTTTGGTGTGGAGACACTGAGAGCTGCGTTTCTCTGCTCTAAAATTGTTCCTGATAGTGTTTGCGAAGTAGACTCTGTTCTAATGTAAAAAATTTACATCACAGGAGAACCTACAATAAGCATATAGATGACGTAATCCGAATGTTCTACTGGAAGTCAACAGAAGCTTCAAGAACCAAAATCTTGCAAAATGAAGAACACCTAAAATGGTCTCCAGAGAAAACAACACCTCGTTTGCAAATCTTCAGGTATTCTTCTGCATTGTTCCTTACGCCTCCGCAGCCTATTTTCAAAAGATCCAAATTTCTAATGAACTGTTGTTATTGAGCATTGTTCCTGAATGCGTCATTCTTCGTCTTCTTCTTCTTCTTCTTCTTCTTCGTGTTGGAATGAAAATGAATGTGCAATTTGAAGAGCAAAAACAAGAACGCTAGGGAATAAAAATTTCAATTCATTGTTTTTCGGTTTCGACTCGCGAGACGAGACTCCGATCAAAATACACGACACCGACAAGAATGATGAGATTATACAAGGGGGGTGGTTAAAATATGAAAACGAAATTGCAAAATGAAATATAAAAACGAGGATGTTGGGGGGTAAGGGAAAAAAATGAGGCAGCTATTTAGAAAACGAGATGAATATCGTGGAAATAAGGATAATTTATATCTATGAGCAATCTCGCGGAAGAAAAAAGGGCTCCGACGGAATGATGTTTCAGAAATGAGATTAGGTTTGAATGAGGGGGGGACACTATACAGTTCTTGGGGGGGGGGACGGGGGAAATAGTACCGAGTTTGTCGTCTTGTTAAATTAAATTACCCATAATTCGAATTAAAACACAAGTTTTGGAGGGGGAGAGTCAATCGGGTGTTAAGGATATTTGAACAAAGAAATAAATAGAGACAGTTTTAAGTATTCGAGACAAGATTGCACGTATGGTTTGAGGATCCTTGGGGGCATTGACTTGAGACATTTGGCAGAATGTGGAAAGAAAGAGAAGTGAGTGACTGATGTGAAGAAGAAGAAGACGGAAGGTTTGGAGCATCGTCTAACTGCTGCTGATTGGTGGAACTGCCAGCGAGGAGATCGGAGGTGGAGCTTCCATGTTCGGGTCAACTTTGTCGTTGGTGAAGACGATCAAGAGGTATCGGGTCTGGAAATTAGAGTGGGTTAGGAGACGTGGGCGTTTTGGAGTTCCCTACCTCGGTGTTCTGAAGATAGTCGTGGAGAGAAGTGGCCAGCTCGGAGAGGTACCTGTTGACAATCTCTCCCGGAGCGAAGACGTGGACTCGGGCGCTTCGGAACTTCTGCAAAACGTGGTTGGATGAGAATGGGAGTTTTGAGATTTGAGTTTCAAATTAGAGTTCGAAACTTTGAAGTTTGAATTTGAATTCCCGAGAATTGAGCTCGGAAAACTAGAGCTCAAAACTTTGATTTTTAAGCTCGAAATTTAGAAACTATAAGATTTGAGTTGAGAGCTTCACGATTTGAATCCAAAACTTTAAGAACTTGAAATTTTGGAGTTGAACTTGCTGGTCGAGAATTGAGTCGGAATTCCGAAAAATCAGATTCAAGTTCATCCTCAATTGAGATCATTGAAGGAATCGATTCTCATAAACTTCGAGCCATATTTCCATTTTTGGAGCTTGTCAATTTCCCCAAATTCGCCATTTCCCTTACCTGTTCGATTTCCGTCAAACTCGAGACGCCGGCGATCTGCTTCTTGGTCAAGTAGTCAATGAACGAGGCCTTCAAGCTGGCCTCATTCTTCGCCAGATCTCCATAGCTGGTGCACGAGGAGAGCGCCAAGCAGCACGCGTATTCCGGGTTCGTCAAGATTCCGTAGATGTCTGGAAAAGAAAAAAATTCGTTTTGCATACTAATCAAGAATCGTATATGTAATATGTTTTGCTCTTCGTGTGTGCGTTCTGTTTTCCCCCCATTTTCCAGGTTCCTTGTTTTTCTCCTTCTCCTTCAATATCCCCTTATTTTGTGTACACGCTCCCTCCATGCAAAATGGAATTGCAAGATGGGAGAAGCACACATAAAAAAGGCAAGGCCTTTCCGAAAAACATGAGTCAGTGAAGGAGAAGAAAAAGCGAACGAAGGGAATACGGAAGTCGGTCAGATGCGGGACGACGACAAGGGACGACGATGTCGAAAACAAAAAGTGCAACTCTCCTCCTCGTCGGGGTCCCCCTTCTGTGTCCGTCTGAGTGACTCGTTTCTGGTTTTCGCTTCTTTTTCGGAGAAACCAGCAAGTGACTATGTATGTAAGGGTCAGCACAAGTTGAACCACTTCTCTCGTGATTGTCGTAGTAAACAAGTATTCGATACACTAAGAATTGGAAGTACACAGCGAACAAGGAAATTGATTGTGTGCAAAGTTTCGACAACTTTAAACGTAAACAAGATAAGAGAAAAAAGTGGAGTTTCAGCAGAATGACTCAAAGATCAGCAAGAAAATGGTGATATTTCAGAGAAAGTACTCTTTGCACTGGATGAGATTTTGGGTCAGGTTATAATTGGCCCAAGAAATTCAAATTCTGAACTTGAATTGGGCGGAAATTTAGACCTAGAGTTGTTTGATGATTCAAGTTCTCAAAATTGATCATTTTGCACACTGAAAATCACTTTTTTTTTTCTGGCCAGTACTGTAACAAAAAGTACAAACTTTCGATTGATGTACTCTTTGTTTTTGTTCTTTTTGTTGCAAAAAAAACAGTCATCATCCGAATTAAAACGAGTTCCCCTGCACTTCTCGCCTTCTCTATCAGCGCTCAATACACACATACTTACAGACACGGACACTCAGTTCCCTGACAAAACAACTACTAAAATCGGTTTTTTTTGAAGACAGACTGACTGACACTGTCCTGGGGGAAAAACAACATAAAAAGTGCATTCCTTGTTACTTCAATTTTTCAAGTTCGCTAGCAGAAGCCAAAACTCAAAACTCACGTTCAACTTGTCCGTTGTCGAGTCGAAGTCGTTGGAGGATCTTCACCGAGTCGCGTCGTGGATTCTCATCGTTCAGCTGTCTGCCGAGGACTCCGTTGAGGAAGGTCTCGGATCCGTTGATGAGGTGGAGATTGATGTTGGTCTCCGTCGATTTCAACGCCAATCTTCCAGTCCATACCATTGGGAAGTTCTGCAAACAAGATGTTACATAGTTTAGTCGGATCCTTCAATCTGATCCTGATATCCTCTCTTCAACATCTACTTTCCCCTATTATTATTATTTTCGCCCCACGCGTTCGCTTCAGGTCTGGAAGAAAAACAAGCTCCATGTATGCTCTCTATATGTATACGTGCTAATGAGAATGCTGTTTTTGCTCTACACTGTGAGTGACTCATTTGTTTTTCCAACCATCGTCGTCGTCTTCTTCGAACATCGACGACGACGACCACGACGACGGCGGAAAAAAAAGACGGAAGAAGTAGAAGGAACCGAGTTCAAAAACAAGCTCCTTCGCTCTCTCTCTCTCAATACTTTTCTCTTCTCCCAAAAACCGATTTCGCTTTACAACAAAGATCTTTCTATCCGTCGTCACTCCACGCACTTTTACATCATTCTGCTGGGATATTGTTGTGCCGAACTAGAGAAATGCGGACATATTACACTCGTATCCTTGGGGTCGTGGAGAAACCCGGGAAAGAACTTTTTTCCCCTCGCCATCATTTCCTTGTTCCCCACATTCTCAATGCCATTTGCGGCAGTAGATGGGTGGATGTAACACAAGCAACACACACAAAAAAGTGTAAACAATTTTCGCAAAGTGAAAGTGCAACGCATGAAGAAAGACACCTGACTCGCCAAACGGACAAAAACCAACCTGTGTCAGAGCGGCTTCATCCACGATTTTAGCAGCGAGAGCTTCGGATCGAGACTCATCCCGACGCTTAGCAGCGACGTTCGTCAGCATTTCCAAGAACTCAGAACTCAACGAGTCACCTTCAAGAGGTGGCGAATCTGGGCCACTAGATAAGGAACTGGATGTAGAGGGAGTGGTGGTACGGGAGGCTGATGGGGAACTGGAGTTGTTTGCCGTAGAACTTTCCGATGGTATCCTACTCAAAGCAGAGGTATCGCAAGTGATAGATTCTGCCTTGGTATCATCCACATCTTCTTCAGAAGTCAAAATTTTGCTAAGATCTGGCTTCACATCTTGCTCCTCATCGTCGGCGCCTAGTTCTTCCAACAAAATTATATCGAGTCGTCGCAAAATCTCCTTTCGGAACTGCTCATTCTTCTCTTTCATCTCGGGTGGCAAATTCTCAAACATCGATTTCGGAGGAGGCGAGGGAGATTTGGGTGGTAATGGAGGGGGTGGCGGTACGACCTTTGTCACAGGAACAGGTTGTTGAACCATGGGTGCTGGACAGGGTTTTTTACGATCTGTCATGTTCTGTGGATCCTTGTTGCTCCTCTTCAGAGA
The DNA here is from genome assembly GCA_900536305.3 of Caenorhabditis sp. 40 LS-2015. Taxonomy (NCBI): domain Eukaryota; kingdom Metazoa; phylum Nematoda; class Chromadorea; order Rhabditida; family Rhabditidae; genus Caenorhabditis; species Caenorhabditis tribulationis. The sequence continues at coordinate 63,636 of LR546130.1, read as the reverse complement.
CATCGGAAGTCCTTGGGGAATCGCAAAGCCACCCTGCGACACTAATGTTTGTTGGAGCTGTTGTTGTTGTTGTTGTTGTTGTGGTTGATTGACTTGAGGGAGTTGAAAAAAGGATCCATTCTTCGCCGCTATCAAATTCATCAACGTTTCTTGCTGGTTCAGCGCGATCAGGTCATTGGTTTGCTGATTCGCTAGCAATTGTCCCATATTCATCGACAGCAACACTCTGGCGATTCCTTGATAGACAGGATTGGCTGGATTCAGTTGGGAAGTCAGAGCCAACATGGATAAAGGATTGAAGGCCGCTGCTCCAGCTAGATTCGCGAGTGATGCCGTGCTGAGCAAAGCTTCCAGATTGGCTAGAGGACTCGGCGCAGACGCCGTTGTCACCACTGGGACATGTTGAGCCGATTGTGCCGCTTGAATTTGGTGAAGAATCGTGGCCAGGTCTATCGGCGGGGTCGTGGCGGCAACCTTAGTCGCCGACTCGTCACAGCTCATATTGCTTGATCTTGCATATGATGGAATAGCAAAAATGATGTGGTGGTAGATGACAACGAGATGGAGAAGAATAAGAAGACAGGCGGGCCGCTTCGTCCTCCCGAGGTGTCTGTTTCCCTCCGCTCGTTCGGTGCTATTTCACGAAGCGACAGCAGGCAAAATCAACAACAACCGACGAGAGACGGCAGAGAGATGGTGATGATCGCGAAGAATAGTGCGGGAGAGACGTTGAAAGTGCAATCAAAGTGCACGCGTCAATCGAAAGTGGTATCGAAAAAATATGTGGATGGCGGGCACCCGAAGAGTGTGTTGGGTCGGAGGACGTCAATTTGAGAGCCTGACGGAAAGAAGATATCAGGCAATTCCAAAGTGACAGATAAGACGGAAGAGTGTACTTTTTGTTATCAGCAGCAATGGTTCAGCAATGGACCGAGTGTGTGTACGTATGTGCAGCTTTGAACAGGGGTTTGAAGAGGGAAGCGGAAGATGGAAATGGATACGGTAGAGGTAGAAGAATAAATAGTTACTGAGATGCGTTGAATAATAGGAGGAGGTAGGTCAATGTATGAGGTAGTTCAAGTATGGTTTTCAGATGAAGAAACAATTTAGATCATGATCACTTTCGGTAAGAGTACCAAAAGAGTGTAGGAGAGTGCTTCCTAGTCCTCGGGGCGCTGCTGGACTGACTGGAAGCTGCTGCTGCTACTGCCGCTGATGCCTGCGCCCTCCGAGAAGTGAATGAGGACGAGAGAACGACAATCAACAGTGGCCGGGGACAGGAGAGCGCCAGAGACGAAACGCAACAACACCCCGAATAGTGGGCGGGACCTTCCTAGGAGTGAGCGCGGGGCGCGCACGCGGGGGGCGAATGAGCGTGCGTCGCTCCAAAACAACACAGCGCCACGCATGGAGGCCGCGAAGAAGAGAAGGGGGGCACGACTTATAGTGCATCGTCTCCTTCTTCTCTCTCTCTCGGGAAGAAAACGAAAAGAACACGGTTAGACCTATCGGCGGAGACCCAGAGAGAGAGTAAGCGAAAAGCGCCGCGGGCGCGATGCTGCTGGCCTGGGAGGGCGCCTCCAGTACACATAGAGTCAGAGAGAAAGAGAGGATGTTGCGAACATCGGTTCTCTGCGCCTCCAGCTCCTTCTCCCTTCTCGATGTCTCTAAACTCTGCCCGTTCGCCGGGGCGCCAGCAGGAAGAATGCTGGGGGCACCAGGCACTGATTGACACCGTGTGGCCGGCGTCCTGACCACACGCCGCCTCGCCCCTCGCGCCTTGTTATTGCTCCATGACAGGGGTCCGCCACCAGGCACCCCAATGGACGACGACGACGTATCGAGAGGGGGGAGAGAGATGGGAAAGAACAGCATTCGAATCGGGGCGTAAACAAACAACAAAATGGCACTTGGGTTCGTACTAGGGCCGGGACAGAGAGAACAAGAAACACTTTTCATCGCGGGTCTATTATCTCTAGCATGATCTTTTTGCGGTATGATTGCGGCGACGAACAAAAAAGTGACGGGATCTTGATTTTGTTTTCCACAATGAATGCAAAAGATTTTACTCTCGTCCAGAATCGAACCCACGATCGTGCTCGAGCCGCGCACGGCAGACCACCGTGTCACCAACTGAGCCACACTTTTGAACAGCAAGGACACTTTGGTGTTTAAGAAATTGAGAATGGCGGCCAGTAACTATGGTTTTCAAAGTTCTAGAAGAAACAAAATGGTTGGAGAAGAAGAAAAGGAGAATGATGGAAAACTGTTATTGCAGTCAGACAGAGCGACGAAAAGGGGCGGGACTCGTGGGAAACCACGAAACCCATTTCTATACGAGAATTCAATCAGAAGAGGGCGCTACAGTAACCATCGCCCATCTTGCCCTTTCTCTCCCCTTTCCCCTCCAGATGAGATGGGCGTATTGGCACGATGCCAGAGGGAGAGAAGAAAGAGGTTTCATTATTCACGAGGGGGCGCCCCATTCTTTCTCCAAGATATATTCTAGTCCATTAGAATGTGTACGTATGTGTGTTGGTTGTCCTTTCCCTTCCCTTAGTGCGACAGCATAATAAAAAAAAGAAAGAGAGGGGAACGATTCAAACCATTCGTTCGTTTTTGCGCGGGGACGAATGCCCGTAAATATTTACCCAGATTACACCAAGTTCAACGAACTCCGTTCTTTTGCATTACCACCCCGTGTGGTGCGCGCAAAAAGTTAAAGTCAATATTGGAGAAGAGGGCAAAAGTGAAAAATAATGGAAGAAAAAAAAGACTCACATTGTAAAACCATCGTTGAAATTGGGCGCCGTCCTCCGTGCGCGGAATCTGATTCACCGGCTGCAGAGGAGTCCTCACTGATGTCGTGGATGATGCGGTGGACGATGGACGAGGTGTTACTTGGGATGAGGATCCGTTGACGAGTGGAGACTGAAAAAATAGAAATTCTTGAAGATTACTGTATTAGGCTCTATCTCCCAGAGGCTAGATTCGTCATATGTTCTTTTCCATTCATCCCCCTCATTTTGTTTGTGTGCCCTCTTCTTCCCCGCTTTTCACCCCCTTTTTCTTCCTATTCTCCGCGGCGCCCAACACAAACTGCAACATGCGAGAGGGTCGATTGCGTGTGTAGCTCTCCGGGGCGAAAAAGTGAAGAAAAAGGAAAAGAAGAAGACGGGGGTTTATTGAACCCTTCGCCGTCTTTCTACTTTGATCAACTTGTAGCAAATGGTTGCTGTGTCATGTGAAATTGGATTCAGAATTGATTGGGTAACATCGAACGGAATACAACTCTAATTCATCAACTACAGATTCTCTTTCAAATTTGCCGATTTCGCTACAATGTAGTTTTGATTAAATGTTTTGGATATTTATCATCTTGTACTTTTCCTCAAAATCGTTCTCATATGAAATCGAATCATCTTTCTTCACTGGGGAAAAGGGCAAACCAATCCGATGGAAATTGGTATCATCAGAAAAGAAGAATGGGCCAATTGATGATTTTCTGAGGGAAAATTGTCATACTGAAATTTCAACTACAGTAACCATAAAATCATGGATCAAACTGGGGAAAGAGTATGGAGCTAGGGGTTGAAATGGGCATCATTGGGAAGAAGAGATTTTGAGAAGCATTTTTGCACTTTCAAAATCTGCTCAAAACCATCAAGTCGAGTCACGCTCCTCAAGTTTGAACCCTTACTTTTCTCACAATGTGCACACTTCAGACGCCATAACTCGGGTTCTGTCAACTTCATCAACTTATCTTGGTTCCTAGAACAGTTATCGAAAAGTGATCAACTACCGAAATTCTCATCTGTTTATCATGAATATTTTGTTAGTTGACCACTTTTTGACAACTGTCACAGAAACCGAGATAAGTGTAGTAAAAGTGTCGTGAGGTCTTTTGTACTTTTTGGAAGACCCGATTTCAGTCAACTTTCTGAAAGAAAATAACCTACCTGAACGCGAACTCCGCCATACAAATGTCTGGCCTCGGCGGGCATCAGACTCATCAAGAACGCCGCACTCGGTGCTGGCACAGTCTGCTGGTTCTGAGCCTCGGCGTCACCATGCGTCTCCTGACTATCCGTTTCCATTTTACGACCGGGTTGTTCTCGCTGTTGTCGCTTCATGTTCTCCTCTTCCGCCAACTTGTAACTCTTCACCTGTTCCTGTCTCGCTAGAGCGTTCTTCGCGGCCATCTCGTGCTGGTGTCGAGCCATCAGCTCCGCTTGAAGCTTCCGCTGCTCCACCGGCAACAGGTTGGCCGTTTCCGAATGAAGGCAGAACATTTGCGCGAGCAAAGTTATGGTTTGTGGATTGAGTCGGTTACGGAACGTGGGATCCTCGTTCATGATCTTGGCCACTTCGTCGAGTCGACCGTCACTCAGAAGCTCGATCACTAGCTGCTGTTCTGATTTCTCGACTGCAGGAGACGGTTGTGGAGGCTGCACGACGGAGATTGATTGAGCAGAGATCGGAGTGACCGCAGGACGTGGTGAAGGCTGAATCACTTGCTGCTGATGCGGTGGGACGACGACTTCGAGAGGCTCTTCGGGTGGAACAGGTGCTCCAACATTCTGTACCTCTGGAGAAACGGGAACCGGTTCTGGCGTTTTCTCTGGAACCGCCTGTGCCTCCTGAGCCTTCTCGGCTGGCACCAAATCCGGTGTTGGTGTTCTCTCCGGCGAGGATTCAGCGATCTCGAGTGGCTTGTCTCCATACTCGTCGTCACTATCGCTCACGTACCGACTAGCTTGACGTTTTTCTACAACCGTCGGTAAAGAAGACGTGGATGGGACTGCATCCGGTTCCACAGAGCACTCGTCGCGATCCTCCGATTTGTCGGACATCTTTTCAGTTTGAGATGTAGATGTTTTGGGAGACATGAGAGTGTCCACACTGGAACTCTCTGATGACATCGTTGACCTTGAAGACTTCTTCCCGACGGACGCTGGTTTCGAAGGCACCTGAAACATTGAACATGAGCAATTTCTGGGAATGCGACGATCTACCTTTTCAGGAGCCATCTTATCATCATTGGGCATTACAAAGTCCGGATACTGTGGGAACTCATCAGCCTCTTCTTCGTCGAAAATCGACTGTACAGCTTGATCGGTTTCCTAAAAAAACCACAAACTGAAGACTTTGGAGAGCCAAAACATGAATATATGTCTAACTACAAAGCACAATATCTATGGAACTCTTGGAACAGAAAGCAAAGAGAGAGAGAGAATGAAAACCTCTGTGCAAATGGAAACTACTCTCACAATGTGTATGATGCATGCTTTTTCAGCAGAACTCACCTGATCCGAAATTATAGTATGAGCTGATGGCGAACAGCTGCTCTCTTGGATTTCCATCTGTTTTGGGGATGGAGAATCGGAGGTCGTCGGCTCAACTTCTTGGGGTTCTGGGACTGGCGAAGGAATCTTCTGAGGCTCGATATCCTTCGGAACGTCTTCAACTCCTTCCTCCCCTTTCTCAACTACCTCTTCAGCTAGAACCTCTGAAAGTTTCGCGACTTCTTCTTCTTCCAATAAACCCTCCATGTTCGCGTCCACCACTTCTGTCACGATTTCAGATGATGGAACTTCTTCCATCTCTATATCGCCGGTCAGTGGTTCTTGAGGGACCTCCGGAGCCTCAGGAGATTTTGATGGCTCTTCTTCAGCTTCTGGCTCCACAACTGTCACTTCTTCTTGTGAAGCAGCTGGTGGAGGAGGTGGCAAGACGGTAACCTCTTCTTCAACTACGATGGGCTCCTCGACGACGACTTCTTCGGCGACAACAACAACTGGCGTCGTCGAGTTGACGATTTGCTCCACAATCGCCGCGTTCTCATCATCCGAATCGTCCTCAGAAGACGACGAACCTGACGACGAAGACGTGGAATCCGAATCCGACGAGTCGTGTGGACCCGATGAGCTGCTCTGCTAAAAGAAACATAAAGCGTAACCAGACCATACAACATGAACAGCTTATGAGAAAACAAACAGCCAGATATCATTCCGAGCATGAGAGAAAACCAAATCAACGACATTTTTTAAAAATCTACAACAAAAACTAACCTTTTTCGGTGGTGATGAGCTGAACGCCTTCATGGCCGCCTTCGTAAGCACCATGGGTCTTCCGGTGGCACTCATCGGACTGGCTGCAGCCGAGGTGAAGTCCTCTCGAGTCGAGAACTCTTCGATGGATGAGACGCTGGTCTTTGCTGTGACCGGGGGAGATTGTTTGGTTTCAGGGACCACTGAGACTTCGCGTTTCGACGTGCTGGCAGTGGAAGACGTGGAGGAGGTTGTCCGGTTTCGAGGTTGTGGGGAAGTCAGAGGCTTCTCTTGCACCACCGAATCGGAAGTGATGGATGGCCGTTTCGACGATGAAGGTTTCGGAGAAATCAGTTTCGGTGAAACCATCTTTGGCGATTGCAATGGAGTTGCAGAAGTTGTCGGTGGTGGAAGAGCCACTCGCAACGGGGTCTTGGCTCGTTTCTCGTTTTTCCCGGAGCTCGCACTGCTTGAGGATTGCCGTCGGATTCGGTCTGCTTTTGGCTCTTCTTCCAAGGATCCTCCTGATGTTAGTTCGGTATCCGAAATATCGACCATTTCGAGCGAGGGAACCTTTTGAACCATTTGTCTCTTGGCTTTTGGCTCCGCCGCCACCTCCTCGGCATTCTTCCTCTTCCTAACATCCTCCGTCTTCTTATGGTTGTTATGTCGGACCGCCTGAAAATTCGGTCTTTCAGAATCTCTCCAACATTCAAAATAGCTCACATTCTCATTCTCCTCCGGCTTCGCTCTCTTCCCATTGTTCTTCCTACTGTACTCATCCGAGGAGTAGGTCAACGACTTCTGTCGCTTCCTGTTCTCCCGATCCTCCTTGGTCTTCTGCTTCCTACTAGACGCCGTATCCTGATTCTCCTCATCTTCAGAAGACGACGATGTCAGTTCACCCTTCTCTCGCTCTTTGTGATTCGCCTTGTTATGGTGATTTTGGTCTTGAGAAGTGGACGCGATAGGAGGAGGCTGCAGGAATTGCGGTTCGGCGTCCGAACTTTCTCCACTTGAAGATTCGGACTTTACTTTGCGGTCTTCCTCGTCGTGTTTCCCGTTGTCATCGTCAGAAGATTCGATGAGCACACGACGCTGAAAAGAGTTGAGAATACAGTTCTGAACAGTGTGGAATATACTCACCGGTGTTCCCGCATGCTCGCCCTTTCGAATCTTGTCCAGCGAATCGTGGCCACCTCGTGGCTTATCCGATCTTCTCCTCGACTTGAGATTCTCAATGATACTTCCTCTCGAAAGAATCATGGCCAACTGATGGTCTTTCTCCTCCTGCGTCATCTCCTTCGCCGACTTCCTCTTATCCAAATCCAGCTCATCATCCGAAGTGGACTCCGACTCTTCACTATCCTCATCTCTCCGATGCTTCTTCTTCTTGAGCTTCTCCTTCTCAGCCTTCCTCCGTTCGCGTTCCTTCTCCTTCCTCCGCTCCTCCTTCTCCTTCATCCTCTGCTTCTCCCGTTTCCGTTCCCGCCGTTCATCCTCTTCCCGCTTCGCTCGTTCCATTTCTTTCCGTTTGTTCCGTTCTTCCTTCGTCTCCTTCTTCTTCATCTCCTTCCGAGCTTCTCGTTCCCGCTCCAGTTCCCGCTCTTTCTCCCGTTTTTTCTTCTCCTTTTCCTTATCCTTAAGAAGCATCGCCTGGCTCAAAGATCCGGATGGAGTGGTTGTAGTTGCCACAGGCGGGTTCGGGTGTTGACTGCCGTGCACATTTTGAAGAGCCGAAGGTTTCTTCTCGATTCTTGGAAGCTTCTTGAATCGCTGACTCGGTTCATTTGACATGATTTGAGCGATAAGATCACTTCCAGCATCACGAACAACGGGAGTAGATGGAGTACTCTTCCTCGGATCCGTCATCGATTGAGATCTAGCTTGGAGAGCACTGGCAGCATTCGATGGTCCTGGTTTGGAGATGGAATCATGCCGTGCTTGAACCTTGTCAGGTCGACTCGTCTTCGGTGTCACAGGTGGATTTCCTTTCGATGTTGTAGGCGGTTCGTAGTGAACCGGGGTTCCAGAAATCGAGTGACGAGGTGTCGAGTGAGCCGAGGAGGATACGGAATGTGTTCCAGTCCCCGTGGCGGCTGCCATTTGAGCTGGAGTCGGTGGCATTGTCGAGAGATTCGGCATGTTTTGAGAGAAGAACGGAGGGCTCTTCAGAGGGACAAGAGTTTCGGAGCTTCTCCTAGACGATGTTGGATCCGACGGAACCGCTCGAAGATCTTCATGAAATGGCGTGAACGATGGTGGAGGGACAGAGAGGTCTGGGAGGATGACACTTTGATGACGGAGTGTTTGAATACTCGCCGGTCGACCCGTGGAGGACATTGAGTTGTGGCGAGACTGAAATTCAAGAGTTTTGGTTGCATTCTTCGTAAGTATCAAATCACCACTGATTATTAAATAGTATACTTTTTGACTAATCAAAGTCATCATATATGTACATATGTAAATCGAGACCACTACAAAAGATATGCCAAGAATAACTCACCACTGGAGACATGAGAACCGGCGGCTGTGTACTTCTCGGAGTTGTGACGCCTGATCCACTCGGAAGAGAGAATCCCGGATGTTGGTTGATGTTGACCTGGAGGGGTTGAGGATACGGTGTGCTCGGCGTCATCGGTCCTATACACAGGGATTGGGATCTTTGAGTCAAGTCGCCAGGATGGTGCGTTGCGTCGAAGGATAGCTGGAAAAGAGATACTTTGAATTTCATATACAAGGTGCGATTATTTAGTTTGTTTCGACGGTCTGAGAAGATACTTAATTTTATTGGCGAATACCGGACTCCGCCCATTTCTTAAGCCACGCCCAGTGGACGAAATATTCAATCAACAAAACTATGAGACATTTTCGAAGTTGACCACGTTTTAATAGCTATTACAGGAACCGATATGAATTTGGTCAAAGTGACGAGAAAGGGATGTCGTTCTAACAGTAAACACAATAAATGGGCGGACCTAAATTACTTCATGAATTTTTAAATCAAGAGCACAGACTGAATTGCTACTCGAGGAAGTCACACACTATTTGAAGCTTCCAACCGAACTCACCCTGTGCCTGCTGGTCTCATCCATACTCGGTCTGCCACTCATGCTACTGCTAATCGTCGAGTGTGTCAGAGACTCCTTCTTCTCGTTCTGCGACAACTCCTTCGAGTCGTGCAACTGATACTCCTGAACTCTACGATCCGCCATCACTTGCTGTCTCTTCCAGTCTCGTATCCGAACGTCAACCTCCCTGCCATTGTTCTCCCGATAATAGTTTCTCGCCTCCTGGATTTGCTTCATTTGCGACCCGACCTCTTCATCTGTGAGCAAGTGCGGTAAAGGTCTACCCGTCCTCTTCTCGTGATGGTCCTTCGCTGAACTACTCTTCGCCAAGATCTCGTCCACTCCCCTCACAAAGCGGTCTATGTTAAACTGCTTGTACTTCGGGCCTCTGATGACCATTTTGAAGTATTGGATAGGTCGTTTGATAGGTGACATCGAACCTTCCATCTTGACTTCATCCTTCGGTTCTCGGAAACTGAAAAATTCAACGGTAACAGTGCTAATCTCTCGAACATCTGCTACACTCACCTTTCAAAAGCCCGAGGTAAAAAGGGCATAAACGAAAAACTCCGTTTCCCCTTCTCCCCGTAACTTGTTCTTCGCTCCTCAGCATACGATGTTGAAGGTTGAGACATTCGACTGGATAGATAGTGGCTCGTCACTGAAAAAAAGAGGCTGAAAATGAGAACTCCCGAAAAAACTCACCTCCATTTGACTCCGGCTGATAGTCCCTAGGCTGTGCTTCTGACTCTCCTTCCGGCTGAGGAACCGGCTCGAAGTCATCATCATCGTGGTAATGACTCGGTCCGGGTGAGTATTCAACCTCCTCATCATCATGCTCCGCTTCAACAGATCTTCGGGTCCCAGGACCAATCCTCGGATCATCAGCAATATCTTCGACTTCCTCCTCTAGACTACCACTAAGGTTAATATTGTTACTACTCGATCTGCAAATTGGAAGGTAATTAGACAACGATTAGATGTTGACAATAGATTGATCTATTATCTTTGAAACATTGTTTGATCTATTATGTACATATGTAGCATGAACCATAGTTTACGATTCCTTGACCTTTTGATAAGTGAGTACCGAGGTAAACCTCAAATAGACAACCGATGGTTTTGGTGTCTAATGTTTTTTTATCCGTTTCTCCAGAAATCCAAAAACTCACGCTTCATGAAGATCATCCTCGTTGAACAGCTCCTCCACCGACGATTTCGGTCCGATCGACTCTCTCCGATTCTCTTGGTCTCGAGACGAAGACTGCTCCCGTCCTTTCAGCGCCCTCTCTCCTTCCTTCTTCTTTTCCCGAAACACCTCGTTCAGTCGTTCGGAGCAATAGTCGACGTTGACTTTGTGACCGGCGAAAGTGAAGTTGTTGCTGAAAAGAAGATCTATTGGTGAACATAAAGGTCTGAATTTATTTGCTATTCTACAGTAGTCAGTGCTTCGAGGACGGAGGACAAAGAGAAGGATAAAATGGGATTACTGTGGGAAAGGGTAACGAGCGGTAGCAGTCGAGAATCGAAATCCTATTTGAATTCTTGCCATTCAAATAATCAGTAGGCATCAAAAATAAGAAGATTTGGCTCTTCTCAGCAACATTTTGGGGCCTTCTTCAACAATTTTCAGCAAATCTTGTTGAGTTTATTTAAAGCAGTCAACATTTCAAACGACAATACTTCAAAAACCACATTGGTCTCTCTTTGCCTCATTTCATAGATTTCATAGAAAATGATATGTTGGGAAAATCTTGAATTGCGTTGAGAATTTCAAAAAAATTGTCGACTGATAAAATGTAGCCCTTATAATGACATTGTAACTCTCTTCAACCACACATACCATTTCTGAAGCTCACACATGAAATGTGTGCACAAACCCGAGCATCGCCTCCAACGGTGGCGCACTTCGGTCATAATGTCGAATAAAAATAGACTGAATGTTGGTGGTGGCGGATGAAGAGGAGGTGCACTGACGGTGTGTGGCGCTGGTGGTGGTCAGGGAGGGCAATAAAACGTTAGTGCAAAAAGAACGTCTCTCTTCTTGTCTTCGTTATTCTGCGCCCAGGCGCGCACAATGACAGGCAGAGAGAGAGAGTGTCCCCTCCAGTACAAATAGGCCACGCCCACCACCGGTCGCCTTTTCAACCGTCCACGCTTGCGCCAAAATGCGTGGGAAAACGGAGAAAATGGAGAGAGAACTGGGAAGCAGAGAAAAAGAGAGACGAATGGCAAATCGGTCAGATGAAGAAGCACGAGATGGTGACGGGAGGCAATAGTCGAAAATATGGGGAAGAAGCTCCGTTTTTAGGGGGGAGAGAAGGCATAAATTACTGCATTTGCCATCGTCTCCCGTTTTTTTTCAATTTCTCTCTTTATCCAATTGCAAGAGCTGACTGTTTCACCGAATCGGATATGTGGAAAAAATTAGATGTGAGATGATCATCGGAAAGAGAGAGATAGAGGGAAAAATATAGCGATGAAGAAGAAATTTTGTATGAAAAAGTTCAAAAATCAAGTTACTCGCCTCACTTTGATGTCGCATATCTCGGTTCGCATTAAGAATTCCGAAAAAGTGTCAACTAATGAAATGGTATTCGTGAATAGAGCTACAATTCATAAGGTGATAGTCTTTGAAATTTTTCATGCGAACTGAGATAAGTGTCTTCAAAGTTAGGCGAAGGGAGTGCGGTGGAGTCCGTTCCATCTCTTACTTCCGTGCTAAACTTTTTTTGCCGAATTTCTAGAACTCAAAAGAGTAATCGTATTCAACTGAAACTAAAATCTGCGTCTCTTCATGAGTGACTGTAACATAATGAAGAGACGCAGACTGCCTCATTTGAGCGCGATTAAAATGCAAATAGCAGAAAAGGTGCAGAGTTGGATATTCCATAAAAGTTTCTATGGTTCGTTTAGAGTCAGAATTTCAGCGGGAATTTGAAAAAGAAGGATAGAGAAATGAAATAAGAGTCAATGATAGAAATTAAGAAACATGACTGAATGATGGAAGAAAGATTTAAAATGTGATGATGGAAAGTTGCAAAGCGTCCATAACAGGCCAAAAACTGAGATGTTTCTCAAAATCCAAGTTTGTTCGTGAAGAAAACAGACGAGAAGAATCAGAACAAGACAAAAAATCTCCGATAACATCATGAATACCTACCCTTTCGAGCTGGACCTCGCAACTTTGATAATCCTCTTGGCCAACTCTTGAGAGTCAAACGTGAGCACTGCCCTCCGCTCGACCCAATCCACACAAATGTCGGCGATGTCATCCGTACATCTTCGTATCGTGTAAATCACGTCTTCCCTCGTCATGCTCGTTGGTATATGGGATATGATGACGCGATGTGTAGAGGGACTGATGAATTGCATTGGCTGAAACGCATTTTTTCATTTCTCTTCTTTTTCTTCTTGTATGAGGGGACTGTAGAGGTTGGATAGTGTGTGTGTGTGGTCAGTAAGTCAATCTAGGTGTGCGTGTGTGTGTGTGCGCGAAGGGAAAAATAGTAGTGGGTAAAAGAGAAGAGACCTGTAGATTGTAACACAATCAATAGTAAGGTAAGAGACACAAGCCAAGGTGAATGGGATTTGTCGAGTTTTAACGGTCAATTTTTTGATTATAAAGTCTCCACAGTTTCATATAAATCTCAAAAGCTCAAATCGAAATCCCTCTCCCTCACTTTGAAACAGTTTATCTCGGTCCGCACTAGGAATTTCAAAAAGTTGTCAACTAACAACATTCAACGTTTATCATGAGCAAAATTTTATTAGTTGACAACTTTTTGAAGTTCTCAATGCAAATCAAGATAAATGCCTTCTGAGGGAGACGAGAGGAATGGACAACACCATTTTGAAAGTAAGAGCTCAAAAAACTCCGAAAGAGCTCAATTGGTAATAAATGAAAAACCAAAAGTTTCCGTCGAAAAGACAACGGACAGTATACCGGTGTATACAGAGGTGTACTCGGAGACGCAGAGGGTAATTAGAATGTTGCAAAATCAATAAAGATGAGTAAAAGAAAGAGAGAGTAGGGTGCACGTAGGGTGTACTGTTGGAGGGGGGCTCGTGTGGGTGGATCAAAAAAGTTCAAAAACCTCCATACCTTGGGAAGAAACTGATCCGAGAGTGCTCGATGGGCATCTTCGATGGTGAAGAACTGGACAACCGCAAAATAATCAGGACCTCTTTGATGCGATCTGATGACAACAGCGTCCACGATGTTTCCGTATTTCTTGAATCGCTGCACGACGTCATCTGGATTCGTGTGCTCCGAACAGGGTACATGAATCGAGATGCTCGCCTTCACCAACTCTTCGTCCGAAAACTCATACGACGTTGAGGGTTGGCAGCCGTTGCTAAAGAAGAAATGGTTAGGTATTCTTAACCCTACTCAAAAAAAGGAGCTCTACCTGGCCGGCGCATAGAATACTCTCTGCTTTGGGGCCTTTCCCAGCAGCAGAGAGCTCTCTCCGTTCAGCACGTCCACGTTGGGTCGTTTGATGAAGAAAGCCGTGAATCGTTTGACACCTGGCGCCACGGTGAAGATCGTAATGTTGGCGGGTTCGCCTCCTCGCTTGGCTCGCTCTTTCACCAGGTTAAACACTTCTCGCTCTGGCGTCGTTCCGAGTTGCACCTCATAGACGATACAGGCGACGTATTCAGGACTCGAGAATGCGGGGGCGGTCCTGAAAGTGGCATCGTTAGTTTTAGCGGCTTGAAAATCAAAAGAAATCTTATTGACGGATTGACATCATCTCTAACTATTATGAATAAATGTATCAACATTGATGATGTTCAGTGCAAAAGAGTCAACTTTGAGCGGTTGAAATATTATGTTCCAATAACTCAACTTTTCTGAAAATCGATGGATGTATTAATCAAATCTAGATATGTTTTCTGTGAACTTTCAGGACCCCTGGTCTTCAACGAGACATAACTCACTTGATTGTGAGTTTCGGAAAAAGTTATCAACAACAAAAATGATGGTCTAGAGTCGATCTATATACTCACAAAGAATCAGAAAAATCGGGCAATGGGAACATACTTTTACAACCACTCAGAGTTTACCATTTCGCACTTTTTGGCCAGTACTGTACAAGATTTCAAACCGTAACAAAGAAATCGACTGAGACTGCTGAACCGTACTATAAAGCTTTACAAGATATATATGGAAAGAAGAGAAAAGGAGGTAAATCTCCCTCTTTTTGAATCGGCGAAAAATTTTTGGGCTGAGAAAGAGAAGAACCGATGGGGGGGGGGGCAGAAGGGGGGATGGGAGGGGAGGACAGACGGGTAAAAAAGTCTGGTGCGCGCGACCCGCTCGGGGTCGTCTTCCTCCCGTCCGCAGCAGTCGCCTTGACGGGGGTCAACAATCTCTCTCCCACTATTTCTCTTTTCCTCTCTCTCCCTCCTCTTCTGATGTCTATCTTAGTGTGTCTTCACCGTCTGCGTTCATCTTGGCGGGAATCTCTCATCTCTCTCCCTCATTTCTTACCAATGTTCTGTGGATTCATGAGGCTTTGGTGGCGGTGGCGGTGGAGGTGGCTGATGGTGGGCAGGTCCGTTCCTTTCAATCTGACTCCTGGAATCAGAAAGATGGTAACTTGGTTGCATTGTCAAACGATACTTTTGCGGCGATCTATGATCTTCGAAATTTCTGGGTGATGAGTTGAGTGGAGGAAACGTTGGCGTCGTCGGCACCGAAGCCATACTACTAGAAAAACAACTTCCATTATCAGATTCAGAATATCGAAACTAACTGTCTGTGAGATGTTTCAGGGTTATAGTAAGTGATCCGATACGGGGTGTCTTTGTCGTACAGGGCTTCGCTTTTGCACGCGACTCCAGCTGATCGAGAGTCCATGAAGGTGATGTGAAGGCAGTCCTTGACGTGTCGAAGCCCTTGTATCGGTCCGAACCTGAAAAAAAGTGGAATGGTGGAAAAAGCTGAAGATGTTTAGCGGTACCTGGCGAAGTATTTTTGTAGGTTCTCATCCGTGATTGTTGGTGGAAGTCCGTAAACCGCCACGTGGCGAGATTCTCTTATTCCATTTGCGACAGGCGCATGTACCATCTCAACATTGCAAAAAGTGATGTCTGAAACTTTTGGGGACTTTGCGCAGAGTTAACACGTGGCAATGCATAATGTGTGAAGAATGATAAAAAGGTCAAATGTGTTCAGATAGAGAGAGAGAGAGGGACAAACGAGGAAGAGAGAGAGAGAGAGAGAGAGAGAGAGAGAGAGGAGACGAGAGAAATAGTGTCAGAAACCAAGAGACGCAGAGGGATCAGAAAATTAATGTCGAATTAGAATTAGGTTGGAAGGGTTTGTTTTTCATGAAATAACAAAGGAAGTTCTCTTATCTAAGCAGTTCTGGGGATGGTGGTGAGAGACTTGGTGTTTGTGACAAGGTGTAACGTTAGATAGTAATAGAGGTGTTAGAGTAACAGAGGTTTTGGCGCGCATCATAAATTTTTGATCTACGACAGACAAGAAGTGGATTTTGATCTACTGTCAGCAACTTTTGATCTACGTTTGGTAAAATAGACTTGCGAAATAGCTTTTCCACTTCAAATTCGAACAGATTATAAAACTTTTAAGTTTGTAAAAGCGAACGAGGTTGGTTCTGCCGCTTATTTTAAGTTTGGTCTACAAAAAGTAATTTTTGATCTACGCTTGACGAAACAGACCTGTCTAGAATCATGAGCAGAACAAGTCAAAGTAACCTTGGAGCTTGCTAAACTTCTACCAATATGACTTTCTGGGTGGTTTCATATTCGTGATGCATCTACCAACTCGTAAATGATATGATCAAACATTCGAAAGTTGGCCAGGGTTCAGTTTTGAGTTCAGCTTTGGCTCATGAGCTCAAAGCATAGAACCCTGGCACTTTTGAGCACTAGCTACAGAAAAAGCTCCTTTGCTTTAAACGTATGGATCATAAAAGATGAGAAAAGACAATTTGCAGAGCTCCCTGCAGCTCATGTGCTCAAAATGGTAACTTTGAACTCTTCAACATCACAAGGAAGTTTTTTAATTGAAAGTTTCACAGCTGGGAGAGTGAACTAATGGGCCGTAAACTTGAAAAATGACTATTTGCAGAGCCCCTCTGCAGGTTCAGATAGTACTTGTTCAGACCCTGTTCAGGTTGGTTTATTGGCGATCCGACCGGCGGAACGCCATGGGGTTTATGGCTGAGAACGGGCAGTCATAAAACTGATATAAACGTGTCGGGAACGGTACGAAAGTCAAGCCGAAAGGGTTCAGTCCTAGGTAAACGGGACATGGCGAAAGAGGCGCCAGGGAACAACGGAACGGTGGCGAAAGCCCCCCAACTGGACACGTCGATTCGAGTGGCCGGGCGTCACAGGGTGGGCGACCGTTGGGGCATTGGCGGGAGGTCGTTTCCCTCTGTCTCTCTCTCTCTCTGTATCTTTCTCTCTATCTCTCTTTAGTCCCTCCAATAGAGTCCCTCTCACTCACAGACCCGCTCAAATCCGCTCATACAACACTCACAAGCAACATGACGCTGACGACGACGACGACGATCGCGCTCGCCAGAAGGGGGGAGAAAACCGAGGGGCCCCTTTTGCCGCCGTCGCGTTGTCATTCACTCGCTTCTGCGTCGTCGCTCCGCTCGGCGTCGCCGTCTGCCCGTCTGCGTCCCAAAGTCTTTCATCATCATCTGAATGTCTTCCCGTATACTATTCCGTCGAGCGTCTGCCGCGACTCTCCACCAAACCGCCCGTCTCTCGTCATTTGTCGCCGCTGCGATATGTGTAGCCCCCTTGTGTCTCTCCCCTCAATGCCCCACACACCAATCCTACTTCCTTCCCAAACAGCACCCCCCCCCCCC
>LR546130.1:0-46613 GCA_900536305.3 Caenorhabditis sp. 40 LS-2015 | reverse complement strand
AAACACCCCCCCCCCCCCCTCTCCTCGGGAGACACATACATACATACGCGCTTTGGTCGTGTTTCGTGTCGTCCTCTCTACTCCTCATTCAGCTTCGAATATACCCTCCACCACCACCACCACAACCAAAAACGCATCTGTCCTCCTCATCCTTCCTCAAAAAACCACCACCATCGAAGACGCATCACTCTACTCCAATTAATTTTTTACAGAGCTGCTCATTATTTTTTCCACTGTTTGGTTTTCTGGGCATACGAAAAAAAAAAACGAATTTTGAATCTTCAGAAATCCAATTGTGCCACGTCATAACTTTCTTTAGCTCCCATCACAATAGCAGTAATCAGTTGCTTTCTCTCTGTGTGTCTGTGTGTGTGTGTCTCTCGGAAATGTATAAGTAGGCTCCTCTAGAAGAGAGGCTACTTAGGAGATTTGAGAAGCTTTAGTTTCCCGTCTCTCTCTCTTCTGAACAAAAAGAAGAAGAAGAAGACGAAGGGATAGTGAGTGTTTTGGTTCGACGGGCCGGCCGAGGGGGGAAGCAGCGACGGGGGGGGGACACAAAACCAACCGACCAACCGCTCTCTGGTCGGTTGAATCGATGTTGTGAGTGTCGGACGAGAGAGTGTGTCGCGGAGGGAGACGCCAGAGAAGCCCTAGTCATGTGACGACGGGTCGCACTGCAAATGTTAGTATACGAGTCGCGGCGGCGACGATGGGGTGTGGTGTGTGTATGTGTGCGAGTGTTTGCGAGGCGTACATACTATTACACGTCACTTACTCGACGACTTATGTGCGCTTTTCTCCGACCTCTCTGAAAAATTTATATTCCACCTGTTCTCATCATTAGACCTCGAATTCCAGCTTCACGGCCAATTCCTCATCATTAGACACATATTCGAAAAGTTACGAAATTTCTTCATACATACATAAACACATATCTAATCAGTGACACACATATTTTCACGTGACGATACATGTAAATGAAAGAGGAAGACATACACACATACGCTCTTGTTTGCATGCGTGTTAGAACTGGAGTTGTTATTGCTGAGGGATGGGAAGGGAGGAGGAAGAGGCGGAAGAAGATTCATTTTCAATATTGAGCCAGGGGGAGCTTCCTCGGGGGACACTTTCGTTGCTTGCGAAACGAGGTTTTTCCAAGGCTCACTTTGTTGAAGGGAGCTTCTTCGGGATTCAGTTTAGGACTCGATCGAAACTTTTGTGGTATGAAGTTTTGGGTGTTTCTTGTGCTATTTTGACGGGCTCTCTGGAGCTTGAAGTCTTACAGAACCATTTAATTTCATAATTGTAGATGGTGGTCGTTAAGTTCTTCTTTGTTCGCTATTCTCACTTCCGGAGCTTTGAGTCTTTAAGCTTCTCTGAAACACCCTTAAAAAGCGAATTCATGGAAATTTTTCCAGTTCATGTCAGTCAATGTCAGATTTCCCAATTGAAAAATATTGAAACTTTTGAAGAAAAGTGGAGATTCTTGTATTTTTGGAACGTTCTAGATCTTACAAGTAGATTCCTCGGCTGGTTGGATTAGACTTTTCCTCAAAATTTGGGTCCAGCTAAAATCGACCCAGTAGATTCAGATTCTCAAAGTTAATATTAGAGGAAGGCAACATTTGAAGAGCCATAGCTAGGGAAAACTTCAAGAAGTCTTAACTCGAGTGTCGTCACTATTTTGCTGATTTTTATTTCAGAATCTGAATTTGCATGGTTGATTTCACTTTGGGTTAGATTAGGAGAGGAAACTCAACACAACCAAGAAAACCTTCTCACCCCTCAGAACTCTCAAAAACCTACTCTAGCCGTCAGGAATGTAGACACAGCTAGTCTCTTCAGATCACATTTCCTTTGTTCTCCCCCCTCTCCATTTATCACCTCCTTCACCACCACCACCACGTCATCACATCATTCATTCTCTCTGCGTCTCTTCACTATTATCGCTGACTCATCTGTGATTGTATTATTGCAGAGGTCGTCCCCTTGTGTCGTTCAAACAAACAGGTGCATTTCATCCCCTCCTTTCTCTCGGCCGTCTCCACATCTGCCGTGCTATTATCTGTTTCACAACACAAATGAGGCCAACGATCAATAAAAAGGCACCCCCTCTCTACTCTGACGGCCTTTCTTTACCTACACCATCTGCTTCGCAGCGACGGCGGCCGCCCGCCCGACCTTGACAGGATATCGGATTGAGGAGGAACACAAAGGGCCAGTCAGAGACCTCCCCCAGAATGTTAGAAGAACCTCTCTACCGAACAATACGTCATTAATTGCGACAAAGGCATCGTCTGAATAGTCGTTTGTTCTTCCCTTCTGTCAGTCCTTTCCCTCCTAAACACCCCCTATATACTCACAAAAGTGCACTGCAGCCTTTTTCGAAGAGAAACTTTTTTCGAAACACGGAATTCGGACGAGAAGGAGATTGGGAGCTGTGAAGTTGGAGCAGCTCTCTATGTACTTTTGAGTCGGAAAAATATAGTTTTTCTGTGGAATTTGGAGAATTTTGGGGCTCCGACAAAAAACTCTGCTCAAAAGTAAGATTTTCAGTGGATTTTGGTATGAAATGATAGACCTTGACAAGTTCTTTCTGATCCATACGGCTAGATTGACTGAATTGAAGTTTTTTCTGCTATACAGCCCGGCCCTCAGCGTCTTACTGGACCACAAATTGACCAGTATCTCATAGGGAATCTATATTATGTTGAGATCTATTGTTTGACACTATAATTAACTGAATATCACACTTTTAAGCCGAGTTATAGGCCGGCCCGTTCGAAAGTATAACTTTTTGATCCCACTTTCACCTTCAAAAAAGAATATGAAATCCTATATTCATTTTCGATGGAGGATATGTCACATGAGATTGAAATTCATTTTCATTCTATCCGACGACTAGGAACTGGATTAAGAAATTCGTACTGGAAAGCTGAAAATCTGAAATGTGGACCTAGAACCCCCCTTGACCAAAATTTCATAAAATACAGAGCCCTAAGGGTTCACAAGTCCAAAACTCGAATGTTTCCCAGAAACGGCTCTCGTCTCGCCTTTTTCAATTATTTTCTTTTTTCATCTCGTCGTCCCCGTTTCTCCAAGCTCTCCTCTCAAAACACCCCTCGCCTCTAAACGTTTTCCGCTCGAGCGTGCCTTCTCCCCTTCATCTTCTTCCCCCCTTCTCATCGTCTTCGAAGCGAATCCAATCGTAAAAAAGAGTAGTGAAGTGTGTGCACTTTTCCGAGTGACGAGAGGGAGCTGTCCGACTGAGTCCATGATTATGGGAGAGTTCGTAATCACCGGTTACAGGCCATAAGAAAAATGAGACGAGGGGATTTTCTGTTATTCAACAACAACGCCGATGAAGAAGACGACGACGACTGCAGTGTTCTTCATATTTTCTGTTTTTCTCTTCATCTTTTTTCTTATTTTCCCCACTCTCCGTCAGCTCTCTTTTATCATGTAAAACGACAGAAGAAGAAGAATAGAAAAAGAAGAAAGGGAAAAGGACTATGATACGTATGACGGAAAGAAAGAATGACAATGGGGAACAGAACACAAACGTTTCTTTCAGATCCCTATCGACCTCCTCAAAGATCTTCAACCCCTTCAATTATCGGCTTAAATTGCGCCACCGTGCCTGCCCTCTTCAGAATTGGCCATGTTCAGGTGGCGATGGTGCAACACGTCCACTTTTGGAGAGCTCTTCCCTTCATAATTGCAGGCCGTTTAGATGCATAATTGGCTATATTTGGATCGACTATTATTATGATGGGGAAAATGGAAAAAAGGGGAGAATGATTCAGGTCTTTTAGGATGAGAGGCGCCTCCAAATCGGAGCCAATTCATCGACGGAAAACGGGAAGCGCTACAGATTCTTTGCAGTTGACGGAACTGATCACAACAATAGAGCTAATCAAGCCTTCTTCATCTGAAAACCTTACTGGTTGGATTGGACTGTTTTCTCAATATCTGGTTCAGGACAAAATCTACCCTGCAGATTCAGATTCTGAGATACGAATTGGCAAAAAGTTCACGTGTTTCGAGTTCATGAGCCATGAGTGCAACTTTGCAAGAGCGTAACTCAAAATACGTTAGCATTTGCCGATTTCCATTTCAGATTCGGGATCTTTGAGATCGATTTTACGTTGTACCAGAATCTGAGAAAAGTTCAACCCAATTAGTAAGTCAAGAGTATTGACTCAAGCCTCCCACCTGGCCGAAAAGGAATCGATTGATACTGGAAAACATATAATTTCTTGACCAACAAGCAGTGAAAAACATGTAATCTTTGGAAGCTGAGATTCCGGTAGACACTATAATTTTCGAAGAGAAAACCCATGAATCTTCAGGGGACGATTCGTCTTAGGAATGGATGAAAGACGAAAAGTCAAGAAATTGAATCATCTGTTTTCAGATTCTGATGGATCCGTCGTAATTTTTAGAGGCACATACTATGTTAAAACGCTAGAACACTCTAGAGCTTTTAGCTGTGCTAAAAATCAAAAAAAGGTACCCTGAAAAGAATGAAATCTCTTATTTCAGATTCTGATGGGTCCAGGAATGTTTGAAGGCGCACGGAGAAGAACATATACATGAGCATTATCGATCTGTTTTCAATCGGTACTCGAGCTCACCTGATAAATTTGATCACGTTTTCCTTGTTTGTTCTGACTCTTACTGAAAATAAGCACCACCACATCTGACGTGCCTTCTGACTCTGATTAGGTATTTTGGTCGGAGCTCATGAAAACATAGAGACCAGAAGATTTCAGGGTGTGGAGAGTTCTAGAAATACATGAAAACAGCGAATCGAGAAAATCCAAGAAAAGCAACCGGATTAACGGAAGTGCACTTTCAGATGAATGAACATTAACAAGATCTATTTTTTCTAGTTTTCTTCCAGATCGTAAATATTTTGATCTTGGGGACTTTGCATAATCACATTTTTTCAAGTTTTTTTTGGATCAAGGTCAATTTAACAAGATTGAACTTTGAAACGGATTCATGCAGGAAACTGGGAATCGAGACTCCGTTAATTTTTCAGTCAACTTAAGCTCTTAATCATTCAAGATTAGATTTTCAAACCAATTTTGTTCTTAAATATTTTCATGTATATCAATAAATAAATTAATTAATGTACCCAAAAGTCCTCGTTTTTCACCCCAAAATTCCTTGCAGTTGAATGAAAATTTCATTACTTTCTTGTTTTCAGCTATCTGTTACATTCGATTTCTATTGCAATTCATCATCTTTTTCTCACCTTCTCTTTTTCTTTTCAAAAAAGTGATTTTTTGCCCAATTATTTTTCAATTTCAACAAAACCATAAACATACAGTAAACCAGTTTTCGAGGAGATTATTGAACTTTTTCTTTCAAAAAAAAAAAGATAATAAAAAGTTTGATGGGTGGATAATGGGGAGTGGAGCTTTGGTAAACTGCTCTGGAGATCGGTATAGACAAAAGAAAAGGGAATTTAATGGGACTCAAGATAAAATAATGACCGGGATATGATTCAATAAACACAATTGTTGTGTATTCTTACACTCTCAAAAGAATGGTTTATTGAAAGAGCATTGTTGTATCATTGACAGACAGACTGTATGACTCATAGAAGGTGTCTATTTTTGAACGTCCATCGAAACACAACAATTTATTGAAAAGTACGCTGATTCAGTATTCAAGAATTCATGTGTGTGTCTGAAAAGGACTGTTTCAAGACGATGTGCATTTCTTACCCTACGATGAGCCTATGATTGAGTTTACAGGGGATGGCTTAAGCAATCCGAGGGGTTTTCAAAGGAATCAATTAAAAATGAAAAATTTCGAAAATGTGATACGCAATTAGCCAACCATTATGATTGTGTAGTAATTCATTGAAAGTGGATGAGAGAGCTGTTAACAACGAAAAAAAGGTATTCGAGCTGCTTAATGCACTCACAAAATTTCAGAAACCTTGTTGATGACAACAGGATTTTCAACCTCAAAGGTTGACAGTTTTCCACTAAAAACGGCCCAGTAATGAATCATGTAGTTTGAGGGAGCCGTACAGTCACTTTGACTTAAGCTATCTCGGCTTCAGTAACAGTTATCAAGAAGTTGTCAAATGTGAAAACATTTTGAATGTTTTAATGAACATTTTGTTAGTTGACCACTTTTTAAAATCTGTCACAGAAACTGAAATAAACTTGGACACAGTGACGTTGAAGTGTGTGCTTCTGTTACAGGAGCGACGTTTGTCGCTCCCGTTTTGTGAAAATTTCATCCTAGAATCCTGAATGCATAGTAATGAAGTAATATTTATTGTGTCATATTATTTATTTTGAATGGACAGCTTTTTGAACTATTTTCGAGTGATTACCAGCTTTCAGGGAAATGCTTTTCTTGATTGTGAGCCGAAAGAAAACAAGTATCCATTCACTTCTGTTCCGGTAAACAGTCCACAATCAGGCATTCGAATACCATCAGTTTCCAGGTGCATTCCAGAAAATATGACGTTACTTACCTTTTAGAACCTATAAATATTCAGATGACAACAAACTAGACAAGCTTGATCTGAAGTTCTTTATCTGTTTTTAAGTGGAAACCGAGCTCCGTGGATCTTCGAATTTCTAGTTTTCAAATGATTATTCTTCGATTTGTGAACAGCAGAAAACCAGTAAGGAAAAACCAAAAACCCTCTTCACTTTTTTTTTATCTCTTCGGTTGACAGTCGGAAACGAACTGCTCGCCATCCGTCTCAGTGTTTGTTCCACGTGTGTTGTCAATTCGAATTTCGTTTTTCCCTTCTGATCTGAGACGAAATATCGGTGATAAATCACGTTTTTGTCTCCCACCTCGTTTCCTCTTCCCATCAGTTTCCCCAAACATCTCCAAAAATGTGTCTATTTTTGGCCCTGTCGCGCTCTTTGAAGATTTTCTCTGCGTGTATCACAAATTAGTACTCCTAGTTGATGGTGACAAGCGTCTCAACTTCCGGTGATTACTGTAGATTTGGGGGAGAGAGATGGGACGGATAGGAAGCGGTTATCATCTTTTTCATATGTATTTATTCTATCACATCGTTGTCTTCTGTTATGCGTGCCTCTTTTATACTTACCCTTCATTTACCGTTTCCATTCGTGGGCGGAGCTTAGTCAGTTTTCAACTTTGATCTGTTGAACGATCAAAGTTGACGAATCATTCGGTTCAGGTGGTTTGGGGTCTCCGCCTCTGAGAAGATTTATGATTGGACGAGCGTAGCCAATTTACCTGTAATGAGACCATCAGAATATCAGAAGGGATGATTGAATTGTTAGAAAGTTGATCTGCTAATAAAGCTTCCAATATATTGGATTCCGATTTCTAGATTCACTAAGAACACAATAGATCCAGTTAATCCAATCCTCGAAACGTCTGAAAATCAAACCATCACAGAAAGCAAAATGAAAGATGCAAATCTTTGACCGCAAACCATCGTCATGACGTCTTGAGAATACCCAGAGACATATTCCAAACGCTAGAAAGTGACGTTTTTCACGATCGAAATGGTCTGTATTCTTGGAAATGGCGGATGATATCATGTATTCTAAAAGTTGTCCATGTATAAAAGCGAGGAGACGGTTTGAGTGCGTCTAGTTTTTGCAGTTCCGTATTATTCCATGGAAATCTCCGCAAAGTTCAATTTTTAGTAGGATAGACCAGAGGATTAGGATTTCAGTGAAAATCCCGTAGAAGAACATTTTTCTGGTCTTCGTTCAGTTTGTGCGACACTCTAGACATCTCCAGTATTTTCAAACTGCTAGCTACAGTAATCCGAAGAGTGACTCTACCAATCTTTGGAGAAATCATATTTTGGAGAAGTCAAAGTCGATTATGTCAGAATACGAACTCTAATTCTAATTCAACTTTTTAATGGAGTCCTCTGGAACGTTCAGTTTCGATCAAAAATCAATTGAGTTCCGTTGTTTTCAGTGCAAAATGGTCAACTTTAAGTGGTTGAAAAAGTACGTTCCAATCATTCAATTTTTTTGAAACTTTGTGAGAGTATAGATTAACTGCAGAACCTCATTTTTGTAATAGACAACATTCTTCAAAAATCACAATCAAGTTAGTTTGAGCAACTCTAAAAGTTTCGACTCTCAACTTAAAAACCTCTTTCAGTTTCGTAACTTTTTATCAATGCAGGAATCCAGCGAACTACACCCTCGTGGAATTCGGTGTGACTATAATACTAGTATGTTATTATTGTCATCTTCTTGGAATACACATTAGACTGTCCGTTTCCAGTTCATCTGTAACTAGTCTATCATAGGACAAGCCGATTTGGTCAGTTCAGCCAATTCTAGAATCCTAATTTCCTACATTCGTCGTTTGTCATTTCTATCTGTTGTATCTGAAAGTTTTGTACCCCAGATAGACCCGTCCTGCTAAAAATAGGATAGAAGACTACAAAATTTGATCCAAATATAGACAATGTCATCTCGATTATTCCACGTGACTCTTTGGATACTGTAGAATTCCTTCTTCGCAGCTACATATAGTCATATCGACCAGACCTCAGTTATTACAGCTTCTAGTTTTTGATTTTTTGACTGAAACGATCACTCAAAAAACAATTTATGACCGTTATCAACAAGCGGCGTTTTTTGCAGTTTTGTATTTACACTTTTTTGTAGACTGCGCAATGATCAAATTATTTGAGTCAAATTCATAAACAAGGAATCAGTGTTTTTGAAAAATTGAATGGCAAACTGAAGAGCCTTCGTCATAACTTATCTGACAGTTTAATGAAGGAAATTTGTCGACTACAAATTTGAAGATCTAAGGTGGCTTTATACACCCTCAAAATGTCAGAAAAATTAGGCCATAAGAAATTAACTTTTTTAACTTCTCAAAACGTATCGTTTTGCACTGAAAATCTCGTACTTTTTGACCAGTAATATGGATGAACTTTCCCAGTCATGAGAACAAAGCCTAGTACATATTGAAAGGCGTACTTGTAAAGGAATGTGACGACGTCGACAAGTCGACAGGATCTTCTTTGAAAGTTCTGAACTTTCAACTTCCATCACCACAGATTACCCTTTTCTCTCGTCTCTCCACATAATTTCCGTCCGCTTGTCATCCATTTAACGCGCTGTCCAATATCAAAATCAACGAATCCAAAATAGAACTCGCTTCCTATCTCTTTCTCATAGAGACATTGTCCGAATGAAAGATAACCGAAGTGTGCTTGTGACGTCGTCGGATGCCTTCGTCTCCGCGCATCACAACACTCTTTCCGTCTGGAATCCCCGATTTGATCTACCAACGATGAAAGACTACGAAGCTCCGCCCACCTCGCTTCCAATTATATTAGGCCCTCGAAACTGTCACTCCTCACAGCCATCAAACTTCCGAGTGGGCTACTGTATGAAATGGTCTTCTGATTTCTCTGATTTTTCCGTGTTGATTTTTGAAGACGCTTCGCGCGAACATTCATTGGTGGGTTCAAAAGACTGACTTTGGAGTTGAGGCTTCGATTTATAAGCACCTCGTTTCTCAGGTTTTCAAATCACTTTTGAAGTCTTGTAAAATTTTGTTTTGAGTTTAACGGGGTTTAGAAATTGTGACAGTATCCTTGTTTTTCATTTTAAGGCTAGAAAATCAGTAACCTTCAAAGTTATTCCGGCTTTTGTGAAGTTGCCAAATCTCGAAAAGTTCCAATTTTTGAAGTTTTAGAATCTGCATATTTCGGAATGTTTTGAACATCCAGTTATTGGAAATTCAGGAACTCGGAATAACCTCAAGTTATCGGAACTTTGAAATCTCGCAGACTCGGAATTTTCGGAATTCCACCTCCATTGCAAACCCACCAACTCAGTCATCACTTCTCATTGTTTTCCCCCAGACCCTGAATGATGAGTCGTCCATTCCCACGCCCCCGCCATCTTATCACCTGCGCCCCCTGCCGATGCTCTGAATCAACTCCTCATAAATACAGTATCCCTCCAAATATGTGGCCTCTCTTTCTTCTCCTCTCGACCACTTCATTTCCATGCCCGCCCTCCCCCCTTCGTCACGTTATCATGTGTAACCTCCACCTTTTCTTATCATCCCTCTGTGTCAGTTT
Source organism: Caenorhabditis sp. 40 LS-2015 (assembly GCA_900536305.3). Lineage (NCBI taxonomy): Eukaryota > Metazoa > Nematoda > Chromadorea > Rhabditida > Rhabditidae > Caenorhabditis > Caenorhabditis tribulationis. The sequence continues at coordinate 36,520 of LR546130.1, read as the reverse complement.
CACCTCTCAACTGCTTTTCCCTCAGATTCTCTTTCTCGGTTTGAACCAGTTACAGACTGTCTTGTTTCACTTTCATCTCTTCAGAATACTCTCGTGTGTGTGTGTGACTTCGTTTCAAAAATTGTGTAATACTTCTTCTCGCATGATCTCGATCTCATTTCAGCTTCTTCTCAAACCCTTCAAACTGACGTGCCCTATATGTTCTCCCTCCTTCACATGCTCATCCTTTTCCTCCTGACGACGGTTTTCGCCGCCGAAGTCGTCGTCAAGATGACTCCGAAGGCCGTCGCTCACGTCTTCAGAAAGGAGATGTCCGCACTTCACACCTCACTTCTTCATCTGAAGCCTCCACCATTCCAAGCCACCTATTTGGGTCTCGAGGTGAAAATCGACCACCTTCAGGTGGTTGACCTCAAAATGCCGAGGCTGACTTATGAGGTGAGTCAGAGAATTATGAATGGAAGGTGATGATAATTCCAACCTTTTGCAGACTGTCTCACCCACCCAGATGACATTCAAACTCATCGGAGGGTCCGCCCGTCTTCTCGGACAATACTCCGCAGTGTACAAGACCAAGCGAGAGGGACAGTTCGAGATGATTCTGGAGCACTTCCACCTGTCCGTCCCGGTGCAAAGAACCGCTCTGACGAAATTTGTGAGTTATTATTCTTCACACTTTTTTTGATAAGCTCTAATCCGCAAAGGAATGTGTACTGATCCTTCTTATTTAGACGGTCTCTTCCGACAAATGCACACTTGAAGTGGACGAATCGATGATCACAATGAGTCCAGTGCTGCCCGAACAGATTTCAGCAAAGATCAAGGTCGACCTAATGGATCAACTTCGAGAGGCTTCGTGTCAGAAAGCCTCCACCCTCTTCTCCATGATGAACTCCCAGCTGATGCATTTCGCAGAAGCCACGGATATCAGTCAAGGAGGACATCCGTCGCATATCGATGTGGAACTTCAGTTCCAGAACCCAACGGCAGAAGATGACACTGCGATCCACGTGGAAGTGTCTGAGTCTGTTGTCAATGCGGAACTCTCCAAGTTGTACTCCACTGCAAACACCCGATTCCTGTGGAATGATGTTCCGGAGATTAAGGATATTCTGAAGACGTGCACGGCTTCGGAATGCAAATTCTTCGAGGATGGAGATATTGTCTCATCGTTCTTCGACCGCCCATCTATCAGAATTCAATCGGATGACAGTATCTCTCTCCGTCTTCCTCTCTCTACAAGTCTCACCTCTGCCAGTGGACAAGAGCTCTTCAAAATCCAAACAGAAGTCAACCTGATTCTCGAAGACGTCGCAATGGAGCAGCCAGAGAATGGAGATGTGCAATGGAATGCCAAGTTCCAAATAAAGGATATCAACATTCTGCAGACTTCCAGCTCCAGAAACTTCCAGAAGTTCGCGACCACAATGGAGTCGTGGATTGACACTCACAAGGGGTTCCTAGAGGTTGGCACACTTATGTTAGACTTCTCTTCTGAATTCATCACTTTCCAGAATCTCCTCAACACCTACATCCGAGGTAGCCTTCCCGTTCACCTCCGATCTCCACTCGTCTGGACCCATCGTCTTCATGCTCGTCCAAACTTTTCCACCTCATCCATCAACTTCCACGTCCATCCACACTTTTCACCATCGCTTCGAGTCCTCGTCTAGTTCCATGTTGATACCGTATCTGTAGTTGTTGGTAAACCTCTTCTTAATTTGTGATCTCCTCATGACCTGATACTCAAACTCAGAAAACAAAACCGGTTACTATTTGCTCGAAACGAACTTTTTTATTCAATAAACAGTTTGACTTTTACACTAAAAACAATGTAACGCCTAGAATCGTAAGAAGAATTGAATTATCCAGTGAATCCGGCACTCGTATCATTGGATCGTAACGTATTCATGATCTCCTTTGCGCGATCCGCATATTTTTTGGCTTCATCCAGATCCTTAGGAACTCCGTCACCTAGTTTGAACATTCTCGACACGTTCGCACAACTTTGCGGAATATCCAGCTCACATGCTCGAATAGCGAACTGCAGACTTTTCTCCATGTCCCGGGAAAGTTGGCCGAGTTCCGATCGGTCGAGCTCCTGAAATTGGTGAATTGTTGACAGTTGTTGGGTATCTTGAAACGTCATCATCTCTATTAACTGTTTTATCGATGTCGGATTATCAAATACCTTCGTGTTTTCAGTGTTCAACATTCTTCTAATTTTTCAATAAGGATAATACGAGCCACGAGGTGGCAACACATAGTAAATAACCATGGGAAGGAAATAGTAATCAAAACAAGCGTCACTGTTTACCTTCGCCTCTCCGGATGCGGTCGTCTTGAACTTCTCCTTGTTCCCCATGTACCATGTGCTCAGCAGCCAACACGCCTCGCCGTCTTCCAGTTCACATGCTCGCCGCATGTACCGCTCCGCCTTCTCCGAATCCGCTTTCCGATCCTTCTCCCCGTTCCAATGCACCAACGAGAGGTATCGACAGCCTTGTGGAATATTCGCATCACACGCGATTTTCATCGGCCGGATCATTTTGGTGAGACTCGTATCGTCGCCTGCTTTTCCGGCCAACATGTACATTCCGTACTTGAAGCATGACTTCGGGTAACTATTTTCGTCGCAGTTCTTCTTGAAAACGGCCAAAGCGGAAGAGAAGTTTTGTTGAAGAGCTTCCATGTACTCGCCGAGCAGCTGACACGATTCTGGACGCTTTTCCTATAGACATTTTCATAGAGAATTGAATCATGGAACATCCTTACTTCATAGCATCCGAATCTGTACTCGATTCCGATGTTTTTGACATATTCGGCTCTCTCGGCCTGCTCTTGCAGCGCCTCCTCGCTGATCTTACCCGGCATCTGCAGAGAACTAGAGTGAATAGGTTCTACAGGATATCAGTATCTAGGTACGAGATCGTTTCAGACTAGAGTCAACACAAGAACACATTGATGGATTCATCGGCTTTCATTTGACAATTGTGGGACTCATGAGGAAGACAATACAATAATTATGTCATAATAAACTCGCTAGTCGCAACGAGAAATTAAACGAATTTAGCATGGGAGAGAAGTACCATGCGAATTTACACAAAATCCCTACCAGTAGCGAGTGACAATCAGTATAAGAAACTGAATCGGGGGGTATTTTTAAATTTATAGACAATGGGGGGCAATTGAGAAGGCGAAGAATAAATTATTTATCTCAGGTGTTCAGTTAAAACGGGAGACGGTTCGCGATGGAATGAGATGTAAGTGATGTAGCTGTTTAGTTGTCTTCATCCTGTAATTGAAAGCGATATGAGCATTTTTTTCTTAAAATGTAAAATAAAAGTCTTACGAAGGATTGGAAGATGAAGTTGATAGCGGCTTCCTCGTTCTTGTCACATGCAAAATACGCCTCGACAACGACAGCTTCTGGGGCGTGCGAAACAATAGCCTTGATTCTGGCAATAGCTTCAGCTTCTTCAGGGCTGAGGTGGATGACGTGACGACGTGGTCCTCTCTCTCCAGCGTTTCCAGCGTTTCCACCAGCAGCAGCAGCGGCTCCTCCGCCTCCTCCTGCACCTCCTCCGTTCAAAATATCCATAAAAGCTTGCTGGTTATTCTGAATCGTCTGCACGAGTCTCGGGTTGACGGCAGCGAGTTGTTGGAGAACAGCAGCGAGCATTTCTGGATTCTGTTGAATCAAGTTTCTGATCTCCCCGAGTTGTGGCATATTAGCAAGCATGTTCAGGTCCTCATTCACATCCTCTTCGGCATTATCAGCGACGTTCTGTTCTTGTCCGAATCCTGGCTCCTGGTCGACAATATCATCCGGAATTCCATTGAGAAGGAACTCAACAGCGCGTTCCGGATTCCAGAAAGCTGCACGAAGAGCGGCGATTGTCTGTGTTCTATCGTACCCCATACTCGTGATAGCGGTAACATTCTCTTCCTGCTCTGGAGTGATCTGGTCTGCAGCAGGAGCGGCTTGAGCTGGAGCTGGATCGGAGGCTGGCGCTTCGGCTGGTGCCGCTGAGGTGGCGGCTGGCTCGGCAGCAGGGGTAGGAGCAGGAGCCGGAGCCGGAGCAGCTTCTGTGACCTTCTTCTTGGTGAGCATAACGACAACGAATTTGGCAGTGTCGAAGCCAATTTCTCCTACCTTCATGGTGTCGTCCAGAACCTGGAAGCATAAGAAATTTCGAAACCTGACGAAAATGTTTCATTTATACCTTTCCGTTGTATATGAGTTTCTGCAGCTCTGGCGCAAACTCGTCGCCTCTTCCTGACGCCACTAGTGCCTTGACCTCGCCGATCTACAAATATTTCACTAACAGTCTGCTCGAACATAGCTGGTACAAAAACAACTTACCGTCTGCTCCTCGTTCAGCTCGAGGTTGAAGTTTTGTTGAGTGAGAGTTCGGAACGTAATGGAAATCGGCATTCTGAAAAATTACGAAATTAATCTAGAAACTCAAAAATAGAAGTGCGTCAAATAAAGAGACATGCCAGAGAATCGGAACGAAAAGCATACACACTGACTAACAAGGATAAACTACTAGGGAGATGAGCAGAGATTTAGACTAATAAGTGATGGAGAACACATCACGATGTCTGGATGTGCTGAAAAGGGACCGAAAACAACGAACAGACAAACAAAAAAATGACAAGTGCGCGAGAGAAGGCTATTGAAAGGCTTGCGTTTAAAGGCGCACATGATTTGAACGCGGTTCGCGGCGAGACCCAGACGAATTGTCATTGTGTCGATTTACGAGGCCGATTTTTCTTTCTGTTTTCTTCAGTGATTTTGTTTCTTTTGCATTTTTCTTCAAATCTTTTCAAAAATTGAAATTCGAACCAATATTTGCAGAACATGGCTGCTGCTCACAAAAACCTCGTTCATCTCTGGGCAAAAGAGCCGAAAGACAATGCTGCCATCGAGAAAGCCTTGAGAGACTTGTCGGTGAGAAGCCAACTTCTATTCAAAGAGTAATTTTGAATTTTTTTTAGACAGCTCTCAGTGGTCAAAACGATATGAACGATAAACAATCAGCTCTGGCGTCCAAGTAAGAAGCATGTTTTGTTTGTGTTTAACTGTTTTTATATTTTCAGGGACTTGTACGAAATTTCAGTGCTTTTGGCAATTATCAACAAAGATTTCGATACTTTCGACGATAACATCAATCAGGTGAATAAGACATCATTATTATTTCTTACAAATCCGGTTCGAATTTAAAACTAAAAACGTTTTCAGGTTCATACTTACTACACCATGGTGCCCGAAAACTCGGAAAACAAGCTTCTGATGACTGGTCTCCATCTGATGTTCCTTCTTGCCAGCAACAGACTGTCCGACTTCCACATGCTTCTCGAACAAGTTCCACAAAAGGAGCATGCAAACGCCTACATCGCCACACCTGTGCGCATTGAGCAGAGTTTGATGGAAGGTGCATATAACAAGGTTGTGCTCACCGAGAAGAACATTCCAAGTCCATTCTACTCTGTCTTCATTCACATCATGCTTGACACCATTCGTCGTGAGATCGCTTCTTCCATTGAGAAATCATTCAAAGTTTTGACCGCCAAAGATGCCACTGTCATGTGTCTGTTCGACAATGATCAGCAAATGCTGAAGTTCGCAGAAGAGGTTTGCAAAAAAGTTTTTTGAAATTCGGAAATTTCGATCTTCAGAGAAAATGGCATTTGGATGGAGAGCGGTTCGTATTCGAGGTGGAAGTGGCCCAAGAGAAGCCAGTGAACCTTGACACTGTTCGAATCGCCACCCAAACGCTCTTCTATGCCAAGCAACTCGAACAAATCGTCTAACCGGTGTACTGCAAGAACTCAAAAATTGTATTTGTAAAGTGATCCCCATATTTATTTCATTTTTATCGCGATTCGTTTCCGAAGAAATGAACGTTTTGAATCCCAAACTATAGAACACAATTTGAAAGGACAATATTCAGATCAGCTCAGCTTCACACGAGAAGTAAAACAAATTTAGAAGGATCATGGTTTATTTGCCGGAAGATTTCTGGAATGAACAAGAACTTCTATCAATATGATATACCGAAATCGAGATGAAATAATACACAGCGAAAGAAATACAGCAAAAATGGTCGTTTGGGCTATTGTTTGTAACAATATATACAGCTAGGACAGTGAAAAGGTAAAATCATGATCAAGAAAGAAAGTATTAGTAGATTCTGAGACATTGAGATAAAGCGTGTCAACTCAGTTGACGTCTTTCCCGTTTTTTGACTGACTACCACACGACGCATCGTTTCGTGGGATTCATTGGAGAGCCGGCTGGACACTTGAAGGCTTCCGCAAACTCTGGCTGGTTGGAGAGCACCGTGTTGACTCTGAAACAGTTCTCAAGGTAAATAGCGAAGAATCGAAACAAATTGATACCTGGCAACTTCTGGCGAGTGAGGATCGGTGAGAAGCAGCAAAGTCTTGGTCTCCGGGGTCTTGGCTCCACACCAAACCTGGGCGTATCCGACGAAGAAGAGTTGCTCGCTGGAGAGAGATTCGAATTGTGGAAGACGTGGTTCTTGTCCTCCGTGCTTCTCCAGGAAGGCTTTGTAAGCCTTGAAGGCCTGCTTGATTCCTCCATTATCGGCAATATTCTCTCCTTGGGTTAGTTTTCCGTTGATGCGATGATCGGTTCCGTGAAGCTTCACATCGGCGTATTGTTCGATGATACATTGAGCACGTTCTGTGAACTTGGAAGAGGTGGTGTTATCCCACCAGTCGCGAAGATTTCCGAAATTATCGAATTGTCTTCCAGTATCATCGAATCCATGGGTGATTTCGTGTCCGATAACTGCACCGATTCCTCCGTAATTCAAGGCTTTAGGGAAGCGAGCATCGAAGAATGGCTGCTGAAGAATTCCAGCTGGGAAAGCGATAGCATTTCGTGTTGGAGAGTAGAAGGCGTTGACCACCGCAGCACTAGAAATGAACTCGTGTCTGTTGACTGGCTCCAGGAGACGGCGATAGTAGAAGTTGTTTCTCCATTGAATGCTCTTCTCAACAAGTTGACTGAAGGTGTCTTCTGGTGCTCCGTCCAACCCCTTGTACCAATCATCGAGTTTTTCATCGTTGAGAATGAAGTCTGGATATCCGATTTGCTTCAACATCTGATCTCCCTTCTCCAACGCGTACTTCTTGGTTTCGGCGTCCATCCAGTCGTTGGCATGCATCATGTTACGGAAGGCTTCTTGGAGGTCTGAGATCATATCGAGAGTGGTACTCTTGGCCTTGGCATCAAAGTACTTGCGAACGTACATGGATCCTAAAAACTATGAATGAGAGGAGGTCTTCTCAGGGATAGCTCTTACCAGAAGCGTAGCTAAGTTTTCCACCGGCACTGCTGACACAGTCCTTCCAGCGTGGCTGTCTCTGCTTGCGTCCGTACATTTGGAAAGCGAACTCTTGCTGCAAGTCTTCGTACTTCTTTCCGATTTCCTGACTCCATGATCCAGCCCAACGAAGCAAGACGTAGTTGGTGACGATTCGTGGGTCGGTGTTTTGAAGAAGGGTGTTCATTTTTTGAAGGTACTCAACATCGGAGATAATGATGATTGGGTTGGTCTTCATGTAAGAGTGAACGAGGAATGGGGTGGTTGACAGAGTGAGCTTCTTCCAGTCAATCTGAAATTTAGATTTCCGATGAGATTGTCATTGATTTCACTTACAATCGGCATGTACTCCTTGAGATCGTTGAACTGTCTGACATTGTACAGTTTTGTGTAGTTACGGCGGTTCTCCTCAGCCACCAAAATCTCAGCCCACTGCTTCTCGAAAGCAATAATCTCATCGACATCCGATTCGATTTTCGTCTCGTTCACAGTCATTCCAGCGTCTTCAGTGTAGTATCTGACCTTTCCAATCGTGTACTTGCGGTAGGCCTTCATTTGTTTCTCGTACTTCTTCTCATCCAAGTAGTAGTCACGAGTGGAGTATCCCAATCCAAGACTTCCTTGATCAAAACTCAAAAGACGACGAGACACATTACGGGAGTCCTCAGCTGGTCCGTAGTCGAAGAAGACAGAGACATCACGAGACTGGATGGTGTTGGAGAGAAGTTTGGTGAGATCGAACGAACTCTCACGCCACTTCTCGTTATGAACCATCGGCCAGAATCCGAAGGTCTTGATCTTCTCCAGCAGGTCACGAGCTCCCACAGCGTCGTGTTTCTCGGTGTCCATGCAGGTTTTGTAGATCTGCTTGACGAGAGCGATCGATTTGGAGGTGGGGGTGCTGGTGGTGTCCTCGTAGAGCTTTCTCATCTCGGCCAGCACCTTTTCTCTGGTAGCAGTGAATTGCGAGTAGGAAGTGAGATCATCGGGAATCGGATGAGTGTCGACCCAAGACCGGCAGGCGTACTCGAAGAAATCCTCGCATGGATCCAGTGACAGGTTGAGACTCTTCTGGAGAAGACGAGAAGCCTCTTGATATCCCTCGGAATCGCCAACGGTGTACGGCGCCTTTTTCTCCTCTTCCACTACCGTATTCTTCTCCTCGGTCTTCTCCTCCACCGTCACCGTCGCCGTCTTGTTGACATCATCGTTGACGACGAATGGAACTCGTGGCAGAGCACATACAGTGCCGCCGAGCACCAGACAACACGCAGCGATGAGAAGGACGACTCGAGGGCCGTAAGGAGTCGTCATGGCTCCTGAAAAACGTCAAGAGTTGAGAGGACGGAAAATGTGTGAATGAAAAAAACGAGGTGTTGAGGAAGTGTTTAAGAACAGAGAACGTCACTCGGTCATCATGGGGAGGGAGGTGCGAGATGAAGATGAGATAGGAACTGGTTTTCTACACCATCGTTTTTGAAAATTAATAGGTTCTTGTGAAAAATGTCGAAAAAAAAATTCAACCTTGGACCTGACCTCATGGAAAAGAAATCACTCCATCATATGAAAACCGGGAGTGTCTAAAGATTATCCACAAGGAACGAAAACTGTCTAAGCGAGTCGCCACACGAGACGAGGAGACACAGAAAGGGGGTTCGCCAGATCGTGAAATGGACAGGAGGACGATCCAGTGATAACCAAAACGGGGTGACTGACTGGGGGAGAACTGACTGGCCGTCTCCGATCGCCATCGAGGCAAGGGGCGTCTCACTCTTCCATTCTCCCCTTTTTCTTCTCTTTTCCAAGATGAACAAGACTGGGGCGAGGAGCAAATATTTGGTAAGCGTGTTTTGACCCGTTTTGGAGTTTTGGAACGGTAGAGGCGAGATGGTGCAGCGAGAGGCTTTTAGAGCAACACAAAAGTGGGCGTGGTCTGCATGGAAAGCAAACTTTCCGCCGGAGCTCACAACGAACGACGATGCCGAATTCGGATTGAGCACAAAAAAGGAATGGAGAAAAACGAAGAAAAGACTTTCCCAAGACAGAACACAAGAGAGCAACGGTTATTTGGAGCTTCTAGAGGAAATTCAAGGAAATGAGGGGGTGAGAGAAACCTAATTAAAACAATCTCTAGACTCATTGGAATAGTCTAGGAGCAAAGACTAAGACCAAAACACGGGAGGAGGGTACTTCATATGTCTCAAGTTTGCACTTTCCAAAAAGAAATCTTATTATTATTATTATTATTATGCGTCGGGCAAGAATGTTCCCCCCTCTTTTTCTCACTTGAGTACTTTCGGAGGAGCCGCGATTCGTTAAATATTTGACAGAAGGAAACACCCCTGGACGACAAGACACATATACAAGAGGAGAAGTGTCAAAAGTCAGGAGCAAAGTTCAAAAACATTCTGGATTTGTGCGTGGCATCGTGTGGATTTTTGGGTGGCACTGGACCTCGGACTACAGAATTGTTCACTTTTTTCTCGGCGAAATTCAGCCTATTTTAGACTGATTCCAAAGCAATTCGAGCCATCAAACGTTATGGAAATCAAAACTACGAATCTCGGATTTCGTGTGGAGGAAGCGCGTCGTTTGAATAAAGACACTACCATCAAACCAGTCGTCTTTCTCGAGTAGATCAAGCATCTTGTGATTCGTCGCACAACAAAACAATGAAATCCAAGAAGCTGGTTTATATAGAGATGTGCATCTTACTCGTATTGCTCAAAACTACGTCAGCGAGCGCAACAAAATGCAAATAATATAATGAGATCTGGAGGAGGGGGGAGAAAAAGCATCTGGAACCTATAATTTACCAGGAAGAAGGAAAAGAAAAGAGTGAAAAATCGCGCTATTTTCTTATTCGAGCCGGAAGTAGGGGAGAAGCTGAAATGCAAATGTGGGAAAATGAGATGAAGAAGTCGAAAATCAGAAAAAAAAAGACCTCGAGAAAGTATCATCATCTTCATCTTGTTTGTCTTCCTTTCTTGTCCGCATAGTGTCAATAAACAATGGCTGCCAAATTGGTCTTAATTTGAGACACTTTGATATTTAGTTCTTTATTCAAACTGGAGTGTCGGGAATATTTACATGCATCAAAAGAAAGGGATAAAAGATCACAGCGTTCCGTAGAGGGAAAAAAAAAAGAAAATGCACAAAACACAGAAGGTAGTATAAAGTTGAACTTAGAACAAGCGATAGAGATCTGGGGAAAAAGAAAGTTGGGATCAGATAAGATGAGATCTAGAACCAAGCGTGATATGTTGGTGGCATTCTTGAGAGATTGTCCGTGTCCTTGGCCCGAATGATCAATGAGTTGCAGTCATCCTTCTTCATCTTGGCATCCGGACGATTCGTCATCGCCACCTTCGTCTCGAAACATTTGACATAAGAGTTGGCTGCATGGCATATGTATTTCTGAAATATAGACAAGGTGAAAATGTAGACATAGGTTCAAGAAATCGTTTGAGATATTGAAATCATAAGACTCCGCCCACTTTTATTCGTGATCGCAGGGTTTCTTGTACAATACAAAAAAAAACCTTCCGGAATCACAAAAATCAAAAAAGTGGGAGGAGTCGAATGATCTCAAATTTTTTTTGAAAATCTAACTCACCATATCTGGATACTTGATATTATTGGCGTACTCATCCCAGAGTAGTGGCCTCATGATGGCTCCCGGCTCTTTCTTCATTAAGCATCGGGCAACAGCAGCCATGCTCCATAGAAGATCTCCATCCTGGGCGACTCCGACAAGCATAATCAAGTTCGGTGTCAATCGGAACGGCACTTCATGAGCGAAGTGATCGATGTCCTGCAGCGTTCCATCGCCGAGCTCGAAACGATAAAATGGATTGCTGAGAACTCCGGTGTTCATCGTCAGCATCATCTGGAGTGGAGTCATTGGCGACAAATTGCAGTGATATTCGAGAATGGAGAGGACGGCGAAACTGTGAATGAACTGCTTGCGCATCGCGTAGAACATCACTGGATCCGGATAGCGAGAAAGCAGATAATCAGTCAACAGGCGGTATGGGATCATGTCTCTGGCGAAGTCCCTAGAACTTGGTTTTGTTTAGAATTTGAATATCTTCAAAAAAAACTTACTCATGGATAATGTTCTTCACATGATGCGCTTCTGTTAGCCTTGGTTGCGAATCCATTGGAGCGTTTGCATTCTGTGGAAGGGGTTGTCCGATGGAAACGCAACTCTCACCGAATCGCTCGTAGAAGTGCATAACCATGTCATCTGGAGAGTAGAGCCCATTGAATGTAGATGTCAACACTTCGTAGGGGTGAACGATTTCGATTTGCGAAGCTGGATAGTTTCTAGCCGAATCCGGTGGCAACGCGTATGGTTGAACGGAGGCGACCTCGTAGAGTGTCGTGTTCTTGCTGACTTTCATTTGAAGGATCGATGGAACTTGCAAATGTCTTCTTGATGTCTCTCTGTCGGTTTGAAGAAGATGATCGACATGCTTGAAGAATTGCGGAACTCGGTTCGTTGGCTCGTCCTTTATCGACTTTTTGAGATAGAATGCAACGCTTTTTCCAGTCTGTCCGCGGATGTAGATCTTTCGTGTTACTTGTCCGCCTCTCATCAGAATCTCGAAGTTCGGTTCAAACCGAGACATCATGGATATGTACTGTCCGGTTTGATTGCTAGCCATCAGAGTGTGATTCTTGGGACGCAGCACGTTCAGAAGATCGAATGGCATCTCGATGCATCCTGTACGGTGACTGAATCTTGACAACCATGGACTGGAAACTTCCGTTGGGATTCTTCTGGGGAGTCTATCGAATCTTCGTCGAATAACACGAATCCATTCAAGAACGGTGCGAACGAAGATTAGAGGGCGAGTGGCAGTCGGAGATCGGATATCGAGTTGTTCGAAAATCATCTTCGTGACTTCATCGACAAACTGCATTTCGTTTTTCATCTCTGGAGGATCGGTGAAGACTTGACTCAGCTCCTTCTCGAACATTATCTGACTCGGTACATCTCCCATGTATCCTTTGGTCACGACAGATTTCCGTTTGTTCTTGATCTCCAGAAGGTCAAGATTGTAGTTCTCCTCGAAGTACTTGTAGTCCACTTCCAGCTGCTTTCTCCATTTTTGTGTCAAATCGAGAACAGCATCGGAGAATTGAACTTCATTGAAATGAGCATCCATTTGATCGGCGAAGTCTTCGAATAGTTGATCCTTGATAGTAATCGCAAATCTCAAGTGTCGCTCAACCCAAGTTTCAGTCATCACATCGAGTTCTTTGAGAACCCGATGGAAAACACGAACATCTGTAGGACGATACTTCAAACAGATCTTGAGAACTCTGACAAATGGTGGATCGGTGAGGAAAGCCTCATCATCTGCTACTTCCATTGACATCTCTTCCTCGGTGTAATCCTCTTGGAAAACCGCGTCGATTTCTTCGACGGATGCTGCTTCACGAATGTAGTAGAAGACTTGGAGTGGGTGAGCAGAGGCAACCTGAAAACAAAGGGATTAGCCTATGAACGAAAAACTAAACTTGAAACTCACTCTACAAAGAAGAAGTACAAAGTTAGAGTTCGGTGTATGTCGGATCTCAGTGATCAACTGTGGTATCCAGTACAGCCAATTAAATAGGTTCAAAGAATGCAGTTGTTTCTTGATGATCCTATTCAACGCTTCCTCCGCTCCACTAGCCATCATGTGCTTCGCCAGCCATAAGATCTTCGCAATCGGCTTCCTCGCCTTCACATCGTTATCAACACGAGCAGCAATGAAATAGCATGCGAGTGCTTGTCTACCGTAGTTGTCGCACGTCTCCTTCGTCACCATTTGAGATTCATCGAAGAACAGTTTGCTGAGATGGTTACCCCATTGACGGTACAATCGAATGCCAGTCAGACTGTTGGAGGTTTTCATGTCGATCATCTGAGCGGCTGCCGAGAAAGCAACATTGGCATTTTCAGTTCTGAAACGTGAAGTTAGAGATTCCTTACCACAAAAAGATAAGACTTACTGTCCAAGATCCGAATGAATTGTGGCTCTGTTGAACAACAACGAAGTGACTTGATCTCTTTGGAAATCTTCAATTGTGATATCTTCCAGCACTTCCAGCGATTCGAACAACAGCTCCTGGCGTGCCATCTCATCGTCCACATTCTTCGACATCGCACGAAGTGTCTGAGCGTAAGTGCAAACTTTCTCGACTGCATCCATCATTGGGATGGCTGACAAGACGGCGGTCTTGTTCAGAAGATCTTTAGAGAGATTGTAGAAGCCGAGTCGCTTTGCGTGTTTAGCTTGAATCATCTGAGCTTGCGCCATGGAATGTATCGGAACAATTGATTGAAGATTGCCATGGTTGCCTTGGCTCAGCTGGAATAATAATAGTTAACCAAAGGTAATTTTCAGTTCAAAACGATTGAAATTGTGATTTTTCAGAACTCGAAAAATGGTTCCCAGCTTTCAAATTTTCTGAAAATCGGTAGATATGTCAAGCGATTCTGGATTTTCGTTTTCGAAGTTGACTACTTTCAACGAACTGGAAACGACCTATAATGGAGTTTTCAGCGACTTTCAAGGAAAATTGCCAACTACAAAAATGAAGATCTCGAGTTGCTTAATAAGTGCACAAAATTTCAGAAAAATAGGAAAAAATACAGTTTTCCTCGAAGATGACCATTTTGCACTGAACAGTTGTACATTGATTTGCTGCTTACCCCTGATTTATCGAACCACTCGAATCTCTGAAGCATCATCCCGTGAATCTGATTCCTCCAATCGTACCAACTTGCGACGAACTCCATGTCATCGGATTGGGTGGGAGTACGGTTTCTGAACAACTTCATCAAGTTCTTCATGTCCTGCATGAAATTCGTCTCCATTTTGTTGGACGGCTCGATGAGAGCGAATCTCATATCTGTGGATTCCTCGATGTCTCGAATCAGATTCATGGACTGAAGAATTTTAACATGGCCATAGGAAATCACAGACGGAAGAGCTCTCCATCTGCTTATATGGGCTTCGATGCATTCCTGGGTCACCAGTTTGACCTTCTCCTTGGCATGAACCCAGTTTGGACCTTCGTGGCTCTTCTGATTCTGAAAATGAAACTTGATGCTATAAGCTTCAAATTGACGTTTTTTGCTCACCATAACAGTGCTCATCAGATTGAAGAGGGAGTACTCTAGATGGAAATCTGGCGGAATACATCCGGAAATCTGATTCTTGCATTCCTCCACCGCATTCCAATCGGGAATGTGCGTTGCCGCGGTTATGAGTCCACGAACGTCCTGCATATCCTTACTATTGCACACCTCGGCTACCGTTTGCCACTGTGACAGTTCGGAACAACTCGAAATGTACATCTTCATCCATTGATCGTATTCTCGATCGTACGCCGGAGAAATGTGACGATCGCCGTTGGTCGGAGTATTGGCGGTAGCATAGTTGGGATGCGCGGATTGGAGCACTATCTGATTGTGACTGTTTGCCATGGCTTGCTCCAAAACAGTTGCGGCAGTCTCAATATCTCCCAGTTGAATTGCTGTCATCGCTCGCATTGTCTCCGGGAAAACAGAACGACGCTCCCAAATCGCAGAGTACTGATCGAACTCGCACAGTTCGTTGTATAGAGCTCCCAGTGATTCCAGTGTCTCGATATTGGCGAGCAGATTGGGGTCAACATTCATATTTCCGAGAAGGTGGTTGTTGAGTTGCTTGGAAATTGACCAAATGCTGTTCTCAAGAATCCCGATTCCAGTATACCAGCATTCGTGTTTCGACGCGATGAACTCGATCAAACGAGATGGCAATTGGACTTTGTCGTTCAACGCTTCCAGCCAAACAGCCAGAACACTGTCTTGTACTCCCGTCTGGTAGTAGTTGTGGGTTCCACTGCTCAAGAAAGGCACCACCATCTGTGTAAACTCTTCGACTTCAGGCCGCTCCAAGGACGCCCAGAATGATTTGAAGAAGGTCACCCAGATTCTGCTGGTCACATTGTTATCTGAAAAGATATATAGGTTGAAAATGGAATGCTTCACATATAGTGCTGGCCAAAAAGGCATGGAAAGATGGCTTTTCATCTTATTAAAAATCGCCAAAATTGATAAAGTTTGGCAACTGCTGTATCTACTTCCAGACTCACCAGCTAGAGCAAATGATATATTTGAAATTGTATCCAATGCATCGGCAAAATCATACTGTGCAGCTTCCTCTAAAAGTTCTTGCTGCTCTCTCAACAAGTCATCCAACGTCAGTTTCTCCTTGTCCTTCGCATCTTCTGTGGTGTTCTTCTCGTCTGTATCCATTGGCTCCGGCTCTTCTTGCTTTATCTCTTCATCTAGCTCCATTGGTTGCTCTCTCAGTCTCGCCGCGTATTCTATCGTTCTCCACGGAGTCGCACAGTTCAGCAGAACCACTTTCTTCTTCTGATTGTTCGTGGTCTTTGAAGATTTCGAAACTGCTCTCAGCGCTCCCCACATTGCGAATTTCAGCCAGAACGCGTGTTTGAACTTTGACCAGTCCTGGTGTCTCATGATATACTTCATTCTGTAGCATAGATCGGCGGTTGACATCTTAGGCCAACTCATCTCCCAGACAATCGAGAAGTTCTCTCTGGTCGTCGGATCCATGCTCTTGAGACCCCAGAAGAATGCCTCCCAGAGACGAGAGCCGTATTCGGAGTTGCGGTATTCGCTAACCTCGAAGACTTTGATGATGACAACAATGAAGTCAGTGATCAGTTCTTTGCTGTTTTTGAACTTCGTCATGATAACCGTCTGAATCCGCACCAGTTGTTGCAAGCATATGTGAACAGAGAAGTCCAACTCAGTTGTTGACATCATTGCTCCAACAAGCTTGGCCGAAGTCTGCAGAACCTTCTCATGTGTCGTTTTGTGGATCAGATCGGACATCATGTCTTGCACAAGCGCTCGCTTATTCTCCAAACTGAGGTGATCGACTCGGTGGCGTATCAGCTCCATACAAACGGCCAACAGCTCGGCAGCATCTATAGGTTCTTATTACTTTTGTCGGTGTTGAATCTAAACGGGGGCAACTCACTTTTTATCAACACTGGTTGTCTGTTGCTGGCAACCATCGCCAAATGCTCTTTTGCAGTTCTGTCCATTATTTTTATGAAGGGCTGCATGAAATTGTCCAGGTAGGCTGGCTCATGGGCGCAGACAGCTCGGAGTATCGAAAATGCACCGATACTATTGAGAACTTGATTGTTGGTATTCCTGAAACACACGAGGATAATGAAGAAGAAGTAAAATCAATTTAGGTTACCGTAAGATGTTGAAGAAGTTATCCTGAATGAACTTCGAGATATATGAGTTGAGCATTTCAAAGTCTTCGAGGCCCTTTTCGGTCACAGTCGTTTTCTCTCCAAGTCGAGATATCAGGTGTGTGAATCCACGCGCAATCTGTAACTATTTGGATTTTTTTTTGAGAATTTTTCAGGATGACCGAGAATTTTCTTTAGATTGACATAGGATAATGTTACAAAGTGTAAGTTCGATGATACGTTTTATACAAATTTCCAAAGCCAAAAACTTACATGACCACTGGACTGAAGAATTGTAATCAGCGCGGCTTGCAGTGGTCTCACACAGAACAGCAATGTTGGCTTCGGCATGATCGGAATGATCGCGTTCAACGTGTCTATGGCACACTGAGCAGTGCTGACAGCACTCGCGTACTCAACACTCTGCATTTCGTTGTGCTTCGGTGCCAATTCGAGAGGAATAGTGAGATAGTTCTGAATCATCGATGTTCGAATGTGAGCGAAGTCTCCCCAGACGCTGGATCGAAGGCAGACACGAAGAAGCAGTTGACATTTCTTCACGAGCTCTGTCCCGTTCGGAACCGCAGCGCCGATGGCTTGGGTGTTTTGATGAAACGTCATACAAAAACGTAGCATCATATTCACAACAATATCCACTTGCTCTTTGGGAATGACTCGTTCGCTTTCTGGCAGATCTCGTTTGTTTTTCTGATCCTCAAAGTCGAATCGTTCCGGTGAGTTCGCGCCTCGAAGTTTTTCAAGCTGTTTGTCCACTTCTGACGCTTCATCGTCTGTGATGACGTGGTCAGATTTATGCATTCTGAACAGCTCCCATTTGATGATCATCTCGCACACTTCGATAGCTTGTCGTCGAGTCTGCCAGCTGAAAAGTGTTTCACTGAATAGATGTAATCAAAGACCTATCAAATTATCGTATACCCCTAAATAGTCCGGCCCTTCCATTCTGTCACCTCTCTCAAATTTAACAGCTATCAATGATTTGGTCAACTAGTTAACTAACAAAATGTTGAACACAGCGTGAGGAGTATTTTGTTAGTTGACCACTTGTTCATCACTATTACAGGAACTGAGATAAGCCTGACAAAAGATACAGGAAGGGAGTGCCGGTCTATTAGAGGAAACACGTTACTTTTCAATAATGCTATTCGGCATAGTGAGTGCTCGTTGGACGGCATTCAGAAGCGGTGTTATTATTTCGTAGCGAATGTGATAGTAGACGCGGTAGTTGCGAACGATGGTGGAGCTGAAAGTATAGAATATTCATCTGATTCAATACAAAATTTAGGGAGCTGTTAAAATGTGAATAACATTTTGACAGCTCTGATTCAATGGAAACTCACAGCATATGTTGCATATGAACCAAAACATGTCCTTCCTCGATCAGGATTTTCTTCACGTGAAGCAAAACCTGCTGATGTCCATCCTCCATTCTTACTCGCAACGCTGGGGTCAGTATATCCACGGCTTTTCGAACCTGATCTCTGGGATCCTGTTGATAGTTCGTCATCAGCTGCTGGAACACTTGCAGAACGATCTTCCGGTTTATCGTGAATCTTTCAATGATGTTGGCCAAGAAGTAGTATCCAGTGTATCTCAGCGTCGGATCCTGACGATTTGGAGTGGCGAGACACGGCCAGGCGAAGAGCATGAAGTTGCGAAGACGTCCACCTTGCTTCTTGCAGTGGTTGTTGTGAATGTGCTCGGGAGCGTGTTGAACGAACAGAGTGCACAGTTGGTAGAAGAGAATGATCATTCCGTCGCTGAAATCCAATCGATGCGATCCAATCACAGTGGTGAGTCTTGCCACCAGATTTTCAGTGCTGGTGCTTGAGTTGTCTGGATCCATCTGTCCATCGGAATCGTCTATCGGCGCACTTCCCACAATCTCGTCGGTATCGTATCTCTCGAACGCCCATTGTAGAGATGGAATGATCAAATACTGAATGACTTTGAGGATTTTCACATCTTTACAAGTCTGCTGCGCATTCTCCTCGAACATAACCATGACCTTTATGAAGATTTCTCGTCTCCACCACAACGGCATTTTCGGAATCACTTCAACTTCCAGGAACTCGCGAACGAATGAAAAATCGGTCTGATATTTGCCCATGAACACAGCGACGACGTTGAAGAACATGTCATAGTCGCGGATGTTTGTTCTGAAAAGTGTTTGAGCGTTACAAAAGTTCAAGATTTGAAAAGAAGATCACTCGGCTCTGAACGTTTTCTCATTATCTGAGTCAAGGCGAATTCGACTCCGCAGATTCAGAATCTTAAATAAAAAGCAAAGTGATTCAAGTTATGATCTCGCAAAGTTGAACCCTATTGTGATATTCCATTCCAAAATCTCCATTCAATATTCCTTTGGGATTCAAACTTACGAGGGTGCACCTTGAATTACGTGTGTATTTTGCAAAGTTTCACTTCAGATTCTGAATCTGTTGGGTCAATTTTACCTTTATGCAGATTATGAAAAAGGTTCAACCCAAGACAAACCTTAGATATCGAATGAAAATGTTGGTGATCAGCTTTGGAACCTTGTACTTCTCCTCTGTCATGTTGATCACTCGAATTTCGCGGTCCTCATCCTCGTTTATTGAACGGACCGAGTAGCGATCGGTGAACTCGTTATTAAAGAATAGCTTCAACTCTGGGATCGGAGACAAGCTAGGATCTGATAGCCACTCCGGACAGTTCCTTGAGATTCGGTCTACCAAAGACAACAGGAACATTTCACGGTCGGCAATCACACGGTCGTCACTGTTATCGTAGTAGTTGTTCTTCTTTCTATCAATCAACCGTTCCAAGTATTCCGGAGTTTTCATGAACACATCTCTCAATGGTTCACTAGCTGGGAACACGATGGCTCTGCGAATCAACGAGCGACGAGCTGGGTCCGCAACCGACTCTCGATCCATGAAGAACTTCCAAACTTCCACGGGACTCTTGTTCATAATCTTGACAACGTCATCCACCCAGTTTGGAAGAACATCTTGCGAGTAGGTGTACTCGAAATGAGCCGCGAAGCGAGCGATATCCACAATCATTGGATCGTTGAGAGTTGCCATCGAGCATTCAGCAAGCATCCTGGCAGTGAATCCAATCACATCCAACTCTCGTATTCCCTTCTTCTTCTCCGCCTCGTAGGCTATTGTTGCTTCATCTTGATCCGAGTTCGCAGTTGGCAAGCCAAGTATCGTTGATATTTTGTCACTCATCTTATATCGTATCATATGGTTGGCCAGATTCGTTGCGATATTTTTCACCAATATCTTGGGGTTGAGATCGAAGAGAATGTTGAATTTCCGGCAGTCATGATAGGAGAACTGTTTCTCTGGATCGTCGACGTCCGTGGCTCGGCTGATATTCCTTATATTATTAGCTCCGAAAGTGGCGATGATGTTGGTAGGGACCGGAGCAGCTTTCATGAGAACCGGGTGAAGCTTGTCAGCTATTTCAAGGATATCCTTATCGGTCACAGCTCTCAACAACACGGTCATTACACGTCTCCAGGTATCCTTATTCTCGTAGATATGTTCTACAGTAATGGTTGGAATTCCCATTCCGAGAACCTCGCTCATCAATTTCTCATCTTCGATATTATTGGCATTACCTTCCAACTGCTTCCTCAAACGAGCGTAAACCACCACAAGACATTGAAGTGCACTGGCACGCATCGCATCAATATGAGAAGTGATTGGGAATGGTGGAAGGAAGTGAGAAGGACAAGTTTCGCATTTCTTGAATGCATTCCGTTGACTGATGGTGTAAGTGTCGGTTTGGGCGAGATCCAGGAGATGAGATGTATATCTTCGATACAGTGCAAGATCCTTCTCGAACTCAAATCCGTCTGGACAAATGAACATGAAGTGCTGAAGACTATCAAGACATCCTCCAGCGTCCGACAACGACATCGTTGGTAGTGTTGCGAGAATTCGATTGAATTCCGGCTCGAAAAACTGGCGGAATCGATAGTAGAAAGAGTTCAAGTCAGGCGCCAATCTGGACTGAATTCTGCAACAATCCATCAGCTGCCACATGTATTCTCTGATTCTGTCATTGCTGTGGAAATAATGCTTGGCGATGGCAGCGACGAAAATTGAAGCGAGTGTGAGATTCTCTTCCTCCTGTCCTTGATCTTGAATGAAATACACACGCATCATCTTCTTCATGCACTCCGTTGCCGAATCAGCAGCTCCACTAGCAATCTCCTCGACGAGTCCGAGAATAACTTCCATAATTGAGTCGACCACATCGATAACAAAATCCATCACGAACTTTCTTGGAAAGTTTTCAATCATATATCCAATAGCGTGGATTCCACCGGCTCTCGCAAACCATGCAGGTCCGTAACACAATTTGAACACTTTCTCCATCAAATACTTGCACATTGGAACTTTCGACATCTGGTCAATATCGGGAAGTGCCACCGAGAGAGTGTCGTTGATATAGCGAAGACACATGACTCCTCCATACATGAAGTTGGCTGTTGTTTCCGAGAGACAAGTAATAAGAGCATCAACCAGAACAGATGAATCGAGACATAGCGAGAGACAACCTTCTTCCTCGGCTTGTCTCATCCAATCGTTTCCACCGACGAATTCAAACACTCCCATTAAAGCGAACTGGCGTAGCACTCGGACGAAAAACTTGCTGTATACATGACGCAATCCATCCTTGTTCCATATTCCATCTGAAGAATGTGGATATACTAAGCTTTGTGTGACTAAAACTTACAGGTCAGAGCAAGCAGCGCATTAACATACAGCTCACGGTCGTTTTCTCTCGGACATACGTAGATTTCGGTGGTTCGATGACGAGGATCGAAATCTGATATCAGCTTCTTCAGAATCTTCGGAAGATCCTTGTTCGGCGTGGTAAGACTTCCCGATGAGCCGAGACCGGCGAGAAGCACAGATTTGGACAGCTCCATGCAGCATTTCTTCATGTGATTCGATGGGATGTTCGTCGGATTCGGATTGTACAACTGATCAGCTGGATATCTCATCTGATCGGCAGCGACTCGCATGAGCTCAGACAGAGGCAGCTGGAGACTATGGTTAGCGTCTTCCCTCCCGTTCCGAGAGAACTCCATGTTGAAGTAGGACTGAAAGAATGAAGGTTGCATATTAAAAACTTGAAAAATAGGCTAGAAACTTACATCTGGGCACCGGCGAACTTGGAGTAGTTGCGGTTGATTCAAGTGTTTCCGGTTGGCTCCTCCAAACTTTCCTAGGATTTTGAATGCTGCGGCCATTGAATTCTGATCGGGAGCTTTCGAGACGACTCTGTAGAGTCCTTGCATCAGAGCACCACGAACAGGAAGCATGTTCTCGAGTAGATATTCTGGTTGCAGGTTGTCAACACATAGCTCCAAGGTTCGCAGTCCTTGCGTCACTATCTGTGGACTTCCATTCATCGCGCAGACGAGAGGATCCATCAGAAGGGGAAGATATGGTAAGAGAGAGCTGAGTCGGACAGGAACCGTCAGGCAGAGTTCTACGAACAGCTCACGCATTTGGACACGGTGTTGGCATGACTGAAAACGGAAAGTTAGATGAGTAGTGAATGTTGCAAAGTATGCACTTTTTAAGCATCACATGCTGAAATGGAAATGTCTTATCCATGTCCACTTACGGTCAGCTTGTTGAGGAACTGAAGCAGATTTGGCAACAACTGTAGAAACGTTCCATACAATATATCCTGAGAACCGGCTCCAATACTGCGGAACAATGAGCGGAGCAGTAGGAAGTAATTGAGAGGTTCGCGAGCCGTCAGAGCCATGACTGTAGACTGCTTGAGTATTTCCGGGAGGTACGTGGTGAGCATCTTGTCGTGATGAAGACTCGAATTATTGGCTCCAATCGCGGAGAATATTATTTTGAAGAGCTTCACATAGAGAGCCGTTTTATCATTGTTGATTTCCAGAAGTTTCATTCGTGACATCAAGAAGGAAAGCATGGTGGAAGCGAAGAATGGGACTTCGTTTCGTACTAGGAAAGTGTTGACCATCAGTTGAAGCGGATAGTTTCGATTGTAGATTCTCTCTATCAGAAAGTCCATGTACTTTTCGAACAGCTCCCGGAAAATTGCGTGGTCTATACTTGTGAAGACACAAGCCAACGACTCCAATGCATCCTTCTCATCCTTCGATCTCTGCGAAGCATTCGGTTGAGGTTGATTTCGAGACGTCGGCAAAACGAATATATCCATGCACATGACTCCATACCGCAGAAGACGTTCGTACAGATCTCGTTCTCTCGTACAGTGATACATTTCTGTAGCACAACGACTGATTCTCAACTGTGAGGTTAAGAATTTACATGTATGCATGATATACTTTATCAAGTTGCGCGCTTCTGAAAGTGCCAACGGAGGAGCGGTCACTGCGAATAAACTGTTCAGAATCGCTCCTGGAGACGTCTTCTTCGTGTTCTCCTTGGTGATCGGAGGAAGCTCGTTCATCTTCTTCTCCTCTTCCGAAGTTTCGAGAGAACCCGGATGAAGGAACTCGAGCTCTTCGACAGAGTCCACCGACAGCTTCCGTGTTCTTCGCTTCGGCGCGCCTCTCATTGTATCTTTCGGAGCGCTGGTTCCAGGTTTATCGGTTTCCCGTTCGTAGTTTTTGTATTCATAATCGAGATCCGATCCATGTTGTTGGAAAAGGAGAGGCATGTGATACACAGCTAGCACCTTGAGTTTGGCAACTTGGGACTCCAAAATCTCCATCATCAAGTCTCGAATCTGAAATTTGATTTTTATCAACAGGCGTTCAGAGGTCGAATATGTTCGAAATACTTCGTTTTTCTGAAAGTGAAAATCACCAAAATTCATAGTTTTGGCCAGCAATGTATAGTCTAAACTTACAGGTCCATCACTTTCCATTCTGACGAGTGACTCTGCGAGAGAGTTCAGAAGACGTGCGGACATCACCAAAACTTGAGCCGAGTTGTTGGGATCGTGAAGAGCTCTACAGAACACGAAGACGACACTGAAATGAAGAAAATGGTTAGCAGATTGAAAAACATTGGACCAGAGTTGAGCGGAAGAGATGTGAGAGTGATTAAAATGAATATCATCAATTGATCTTCAGAACAATCGACAGATCTCATTGAGATCTACATTTTATCTGTGGACACCTTTTCTGTAACATTTTCAATTTTGAAGATAAACCGCCTCCCGTAAGTTCCCTTCCGCTCAACTCTGCTTTGGACATACTGAGAGATCATTTCGTAGTTTATGGTGTCTCTCATGTGGTGCATTAGATCGGCAAGCATTTGATACATGAAAACTCGGAGAATCTCGATCGCTGTGAATCCGGTTCCGAGGACAAAGTGTTCGGAAATCAGACGTGGGAGCATTCCGAAAAACTTTGTCTTCATCTCTCCGGCGGTGAAGTATTTCAGAGATAGCAATACTTCTCGACGGACATTGATGAGCTCTGGTGGACATCTATTCAGCATTTGCATCGTTCCAGACACGAGTGCATCACCGTTTTGTTGCAGGCAATCCATGAACTGAAACATTCAACTATTTTAATTGATTAAATGAAAATATGTGTTTCTTACCGCTGGGATTTTCGCCATTATATTAACAAAAGACAGTATTTTGGATTGAACAGTAACGAAGTCATCGGTGAGGGTATCGTGAAATTTGGCTTTATCCGTTGGAACTTCAACGTTGAGAAAGTCCAGACAGAGACGAGTGAATTCGAGAACTTCCGTTTGAACTGACGTTTTGAAGTGTTGGTAGAAGAAAATCACAAGAAAGGGGACCTCCATGAGGACTTTGACTGACAGATGTGCTGATGGAATCAAATTGAATCTGGCTTCAGGATCATTGCCATTGAGGATGACTTGTTGGGAATAATAACATCTCGTCAGATATTCTGTAATCAATTGCTCATCAGTACTTGATGGAGGTGGCACTGTCGGCTCTCGAAGAAGGAAAAGTTCCTGTGATCTTCCAGCAGCAGTCAACTCGATAACCATGGTTCGGAGGGTGAGAAGAAGTGACTGCACTTCTCTGCAATACTCCATCTTCCCAGCAGTTCTTCCCTGATCCACAAGAATCTTCATTGCCAGCAGTGCGTTCTCTTCATTCTCCACGGAAATCAGTCTCATCATCTGCTTCAGAATATCTTTGGAGTGAGATTTGACTACGTCTGTGTTCGAAACTCGAAGAACGATTTCCAGCATTAACTTTCGAAGCATCTGTGTGTTGTTCTCTTGAATGAATTGAGGGCTCGTGTTGCAAAACTGTGATAAAATGGAGAGCATTAACTTTTCCACAACTTTCTCATGCGAGTTGTGTGTGAAGTTGTTCTCCATGGCCGTCCAAATTTCCTGAAACTTTTGAAAAGTAATTTCATTATCCCGGAAAATGTCTTCATACCTGCAGAGTTTTCAGCTTCGCATCATCTCGTTGACCTTCTTGAATAAGGTTTTGGATCCTAGTTTCGAGATCTATCAACTGTGGAGTTCTTTCGGGATGCATGCTCCGTTGACTCGTTGACGGCGTCGATGGATCCATTTTGAAAAGTGACTAGCACTGAGATGTTTCGATTTCAATCGAAAAAGGAACTATTCGTATCCTTGCAAAATGTACTTCTGAAAATACAGCTTTTTGAGGGAGTTGCGCAGTGGGAATTAAAGGAAAATTAATGTTTCGGGTGAAGATGAGCTCGACAAATGTCTTTAGATGATTTTTATCGATTTCATGCTGTATAAATTTATAGACAACCGAAAACAATTTACTTCTTCCAATAAATCTGGATTTGAATGCAATTCTTCTACTCTATTGGCGCGTTTGCGGTGCACTCTGCGCGTTTCCCGTGCTTTGCGCGCTTTGCCCTTCATTGCCACGAGAAAACTTCTGTTCTCGGATGCGTATTGTGACCTAATTAGTCTAATTAATTCAGCGACTCATAAAAATAAATATGGTTTTCAGACACATGGGATCAGTTATAACCAAAGAAACAGTGCTACAGGACAATGTTTATTTGAAAAAGTTAAGCGGTTTGGAGCCTGTAGATGACTTCGATCCGTTTTGGAACAAATTGCTATCGTTCAGCTTGAAATTTGACGATGAGGATGAGTAAGAAAACAGTTTTTTTGGACGGAAAAGACTGAATCAGTTTTCAGAGACACAAGAATCGCACTGGAAGCTGCACTAGACGAACATGTGCAATGCCTCATGTACAACACACAAACGACTGGAAACTTCGCAGCATTTATTCGTCTTTTTCTTCGTAGAGCAACAGAACTGAAAATATCGGAACAATGTGAAAAGTGAGAGTTCATTTTAGCTCAGTGAAGAACCCTCATGTTTGTGTTTTCAGCAAGATTTATCTGTGGCAAACTTCTAACGCTCTCCTCATTCTTCGCTACATCGCCCGATTTTTAACCCAGAGAATGACTGAAAAGGAGTTTGTCAGGATATTCGCGAAAAATCAAGAGAACGAGAAACAGAATGAATCTTCGTCGACGTCATCTTCATCCGAGGAGGAAGAAGACGATGACGAAGAGCCGAAATCGGAAGGAGAGAACCATAATAACAATGAAGGTTTGTTAGTTTTCAAATTATTTTCGCCAACAACAAACTGACTAGTTTCCAGAAGCCAAGGAGAAGCCAATCGTATTTCAAAACACTGCGGAAGAGTTCACCTATGAGCTTGTCTCTATTCTGATTAATATCTCTGTAAAGTAAGTTTCAATTCCTTTTTGTTCTGAATATAACAATTTAAAATTTCAGTGAAACAACACTGGCAATCCATGTAGAAGCGGTGAGATGTCTTCTGACTCTTCTCAGCTCTCAACTCTATAACGAATCCATTGTGAACACATCAATCGTGTTTCGATTTTTCATCGATGGAGCGTGTGCTCAACATGCTGCAAGTCTCACCAAGATCCTTCTGATCAACTATCTTGCCCATAACTCTGAGTATCATATGACTGTTCAGAAACCTCAAGAGAGCATTGTTTTTGGATTGGCATGTAAGTCTCTAAAAGTTGCACTAGATGCAAATATATTTTTTCAGCTTCAATGTGGTCGATGGTTCAAATGGCGACGGGGCTGGATTCCTCAGAAGAAGAAAAGACGCCATCATTAACCCTGGGAAATCTGAGCATTCTTCTGCTCCTCAATTTATCCTGCCATCAACCTCTCAACGCTTCTAACCCCTTCAAGGAAACTCTTGCCCTGTTCCAGAACGCACAGGAAGTCTCCACACTTCCCACTCAAATTGTATCATTCAAAATCGACTATAATGGGCTTTACGAGAGATTGTGTGCTACCGCCGGACAAGAGCCACCGATGCTGCTTCTGTACATGCTCCTTCAGGCGAATTCTGGATTCCGGAATTACGTACTCTCCCGAATCAACCTCGAGAATCTTGTTGTCCCGGTTCTTCGGATTCTTCATGATGGAGTTGCCACGTCGAACAATTCGCATCATGTGTACCTCGCGCTGATTGTTGCCTTGATGCTCAGTGAAGACGACATCTTCTGCAAGATCATTCATGAAACAGTAGGCTCATTTTTCAAGAAAACCTGAATATAATTTTCTTTCAGCCAATCAAAGATATTGGATGGCTTGACAGCGATTTCAGTGTTCGAGAGATTTCACTCGGAGGACTCACAGCATTGGTTTTCATTCGAGCTATCCAGAAGAACGCGTTAAAAACAAAGGTTAGTAAATGTTCATAAATTTATCACTATATTTTTGACTTCAGGATCGCTATCTACACACGAATTGCCTCGCTGCCCTCGCTAACATGTCTGCATTCTTCAAAAATCTTGCTCCGGTCGTTTGCCAAAGACTCATATCCCTCTTGGATCTTCTGACGAAACGACACGCAAAAATGGTCGATCACATGAGAATCAGCAGTCAGAACGACGTGGCTGGTGGTCAGCCAATAAATTTCGTAAGTTTATCTAATAAATTTCAAAAGTATATTTTGTATTTCAGCATGAAGACATCACTGCTCTCGAAGAAGGTATCCGTACCCTATTAGAAATCATCAACAGTGCTCTTTGCGGTGGATTACGACACAATACACACCTCATTTACAATCTTCTGTATCACCGTGCTCTCTTCGACGCCTACGTTCAACACCCAATGTTCCAAGACTTGCTTGTGAACATCGCCGCTGTCATCTCCCACTTCTCATCTAAAGTTGTCAATGTTCCCGCTGGAGATGGCGTGACAATGTTGAAAATTATCGAGAAGGAAGCAAACATATGGCCTACGGATAAGCTTGCCAAGTTCCCAGAGCTCAAATTTCGATATGTGGAAGACGAGTATACCGTCGACTTTTTCGTACCCTATGTCTGGAGACTCTCCGTTCAACACTCTGGAATCCATTTCGAGACGTCAAGAATCAAAATTTTTAACGCCCAAAGTATTGCTTGATTCGTCAAGCTCGAATTTCTTTTATCTGCTCACCGGGGAAACATATGTGTGCCGGTACTATTTATTCGGACGAAACATGGAAAAGTGACCTTATTTTGTGATGATCATAAACTACCATAATAATGTACAATAAAAAACTCTTTAATTATTCTTCGAGATTCACAATCCCTTATTATAGTAGACCGTTTTTGGAGGGTTGGGAAGCTTGTTGATGTACTCTTGTAGAGGCAGCTCCAGCTGTTCGACTTGAATCGAGCTCTTCTGTGGGAAGAGAGCACAACAGATGGGTGTGGAGAAGGCGAGCATGAATCCGCAGAGCATAGTTTGCAGAGGAGCAGCCATTCCAGATGTATACCATGCTGCTTTGGAAAGTTGTTCGAGAATCATCGGACCGAGAACCATGTTTGGCACTGCCATTCCAACACGACTGAGAACCACTTGAGGGATGGCATATCCTGGAGCCACCGTTGAGAATCCCATAGTTCGGCCGTCGGCGTCTTCGACTGGAATGCCGCTGGTGAATTCTCTGAATAAGAAAACGACAGTTTTATTGAAAAAAGCATAATTATTTACTAACTTATTTCTCATCATTGGAATATTGATGGCGTTTGCAAAGGCAATGGCTGCGAATGGCACGAGACGAGCAAGGATGGGCGGCGCATTTTTCCACTTTTTGAGGAGAAAGTTGAAAGAAAGAGCACACGAGAGAGCTCCAGTTGTGGCGCCGCAATAGGAAAGGAACAGTGTTCGATCGTCTTGTTTGTGGACTCCACTTCTGTTCGTGTAGTTGACGATGGCGTTGAAAGATTGGTTGATCCAGTGGAAGAAGATCACATGGGGAAGTCTGTAAGTAAAGCTTTACACTTTTTTTTTTCCTAATCCAACTCACCTTTGATAAAAAGTGAGCATCCCACCGGTGATCAACATGTTGCATGGAACTTGAGCGCTCATTCTTCCCAAAATGAACATCTTCTCTCCGGTATCCGGATGAAACGCCGAGTCGTAGAGCGTCTTCGCCTTCCACAAATCGTCCACTGTCATGCTCGGATCGTATTTTCCTTGTTTGTAGTCAAGAACAATGTTCCGTGCCTTCTCGAGAGTGGCGTTGCTCACGAAGAGATTCAGGCAGTTGGCGGTGGAGAAGAAGTGCAGCATTCTTCCTGGAAAAAGCTTATTAACTTCTGTTTTTCTAGGTGAAAATCTCACCTTGGAAAGTGTTCTGATC
Organism: Caenorhabditis sp. 40 LS-2015; assembly: GCA_900536305.3. Lineage (NCBI taxonomy): Eukaryota > Metazoa > Nematoda > Chromadorea > Rhabditida > Rhabditidae > Caenorhabditis > Caenorhabditis tribulationis. The sequence goes on along the minus strand of LR546130.1, from coordinate 7,219 downwards.
CCATCGTGGACTCGAAATATCGGGAAGCTTTTCACATTTCGACAGCACTTGAGTCATCTTGAATATTTTCGAGACTCAGCTGAAAAAGAAGGTGATGAGTTTGCCGCCCGTGTCACGGTGAAAAAAAGGCGAACGAAATGAGATAATTTTCTTGAGAGCTTTTTCTTGGTTCCCAAGGGAAGAAAAGGTTTTAAGAGTGAAGTTGGACGAAATTTCTCTCGGAAACTGAAAAAAATCTCGCCATGAGACTGGCTACCGTACTTTTTAGGAGGCTGGGCTACTCGACTCTAATATAACAAATGGAGAGGGGGGTCAGGTCATGTTAGAATCTCATACATTTCATTAGATTCTAATATAACCCGTTACCTGTTTACTTGGACGGCGACTGTGACACGTGGACCAAAAATTCATTTTTATCACAATCGAAAACGCGTTCTGATTTTTTCTAGGGTCACGTTTTAAATCTTCCACTAATAAATGCTTTTGTGGTGAGACACCGCAATGGGTGAGCCGGGAAGCATTGAGCCGAGTTGATTCATTTTTTTCTGTGCAAAAATCTAAAAATATCAAAACTTCATGATTTTATGTTTCTTTTTACAATACACAGAGTTTATCAGTGATTCATTGGATTCAAAAATGGACAAGTTATTGGAACAAAAATTGGGAATTAATCGGGGATTGATTACAATTTCTGGAAAACAGAAACCAAAATAGAGAATGAAACCAGTGTTTAGACATCGTTGGAATCTTTTTCCGGTGCTGACGGCTCGGGATCCGATTGAATATCGTCCAGATCCTGCTTCTCGGAATCCGTCGGATCAAATGATGGGTTTCTCAAATATGTCTTATTTCTCTCCTTCTTGCTTCTGGCCTGAAATAAACTATTGGACAACCAGTAATATAGTGCTGGAAAGTATTTTCCAATTACCCGATTCTTCTGAAAGTAGGTGTGTGTATCAAGCAACTCTAGATTTCCCATTTTTTGACGACGTTTTACGAAAAATACAGTCAAGTCAGTTGTATTGCATTAAAGACTATGTATCCGAAAAAGAGCCGAACTTTGAAGTTGCGCGACTGTACGCGACATAACTGACTTGAATGGGAGTTTCGTGCAACGTTGTCCACTACAAAAATAAAGTTCTAGAGATGTCAAATATAGCCACCAATTTCTAGCAAAATTGAGTAATTGCAACATGCTTTTTTAACTGCTTAAATTTCACCATTATTCACTGAAAACTCAAAGGCAATACCTTTTCAGTCGGTACTGTATCTCAGTTCGCATTAAGAATTTTTTAAACTTTTTCACTAATGAAATGTTGCTCATAATAAGAGTTATATTTCATTAGTTGACAACTTTTCGAAAATCTCAATGAGAACCGAGATAAATGCCGTCAGAGTGTGACTTTAGGTTACGACAGGTTTTACGGCATCCTTTACCTCGTGTCGGCAACTGAAGATGCAGAGACTGCAACAAAGGCAAATAGCGATGACCACAGCCAGCACGGGGAGAAGAACGGCATTCAGCTGATAGTCGGACTTGTAGGAAGGCATGACGATCTCGGAGTGCTCCTCTTGAATCTTCTCCTTATTGTCGACACTGTCCATAGTGAATGCATATGTGATGGTGTAGTCTCTTCTCTTGTTAGAGAAAATCGCGTTCTCATCGTACTCCTTGAAGTCGATGCCTTGTGGAAGATCCGGACTCGAGTGGATCATGTCGTCCGAGCAGTCCATCATGATGCCTTCGACAGCGTTCTCCTCTGCACCGATTTTGACGAGGGTGACTTGGATGCATGCGTGGAGGCAGGGAATGAATCGAATGATTCCGCGGGAGCAGTCCGTATCCTTCCATTCATGAACCCATCCCATCGATTGACCGACGACCGAGTCTTGCATCAGTGAGCGGTGAGAAAGCTGAAATCGAGCTAACTACCTTTTAAGTGTTTCCCTCAACTCACATATTTCCCAGCCACGCACTGAGCACAAGTCCGTTCAATAGTCATTGCGACATCGAATAGAAGAAGAAGAAGGAATAGCGACTTGACCCAGTCCATGATTCTGAAAGATTGTGGGTGGAATTTCAGGAGAGGAAATGCTAATAAAGAAAAGGGTTTATATACTTCAATATCGGAGGAATTCAGCAACACAAGACCTGTAGGTGGGATTAGGATCAAAATGAAAAAAGTGGGACTCGAAATTGAAAAATTGTATCCGAAGGGAATCTCGAGCGAAATGATGGATGAAATGAAAAACGCTCTGCAATGGGATGAAAATGACTGAGTCATAACATGTATATGACATCTGGAATTCTAGCACTACAGTAGTCTCTGGTTATGTCTAAGAGGAGAAGAACATTCTGGAAATTGTACGACACTATATACGTAAACGTTATGAGCTAGTCAGAATATGTCGGATGAGAAGACGAATCGGAAGTTTCAGAAATTTTCAAGACTAGAAAATTTTTAACCTCAAAGACTTGGAACAATCCGTGAATGGCAATTTCACAAAATCAGATAACAACACTTGGATGTTCAGGAATTCAGGAAACAGAGAAAAATCTGATGGGAATGATATAACGAGATAGATCAAGGGATTTCAGTGCGGAATGGTTAATTTTGAGCACTTGAAAAAAGTAACTTCTAATGACCTGATTTTTCAGAAAATTTTTGAATGCGTTGAAAAAATCGAAATCTTAATTTTTGTTGTTCATAACTTTTCATTGTAACCAAAATCAAGCCAGATGTTTCACTTAAAACGAATCAATAACAATACTTTTGACCAGAGGATTGGGAGAAGCTTTGAAGAAACAAAAGTATGATCTTCTTTTACATCAAAAAATGATGGATTTTGGAGGTTTTGCAAGAGATGCAACCTGATGGGAATCAATAAAGCTTTGCAAAATCAAAAAGAGAGAGGGAGCGAGGTTTTGTTTTGAGTTATGCAACACAAGGTGACTCATGCTTCACATGACGGAATAATCAGATGATGATGGTTGATATGGGCTTGACTTCTGGAAAGATTCAAACCACTGGCAACTTTTCGATCTTGAAAGTGAAAGTGAAGGTGACCAGACAGAAGATTTCACACTCTGTCATATGATTCATATCTCGCTCCATTATCAGATAGTCTAGATCTCTGCTCTTTGCTCCTGCAGATGAACCAACACTTTTAAAAATCTTTCCAGAAGACTATCTTGGAATGCAACGAGAGATATGAAAAAAACTAGGACGCAGAGAAAAAGTGGGCGGATTCAAATTTTGAAGGCGAGAACAGAGGCCAAAGAGAGGGTGCCTGTCTGGGAATACATGTTCAAATGAGACAAAAAAAGGGGAAAATGACGACAACGACGATGTTGGGGGCTGTACAGAGTGTGAGCAATGTTTACTTTTGTTACAACGAATTTGGAGAGACATGATTTGCTTGTTACTCAGTGAGGAGTATGCCGTAATCTACAGTAATCCGACAGAATCTGATCTAAGAGAATCCTTTACTGTCGTATCGTTGATTTTCTAGGAAACGTCTCGTTGAATGAAATGCTATTCCTTCTGGGCTGATGACCGATAAAGTGGGCGGAGCTTGATTCTTGACGGGAAGAGACGATTTACTGTCGATTTACACAATGGAGGATTTCAAAACAAATTTGGAAACGGATTATGATGAATCATACTTTCGTATGCTTTCTAGATACTCCAGATTTTCCATCATCAGAAAAAAAAGATTTATTCATCAAAAAGCTGATAAGTTCACCGGAATTTAACCTTAAAAAATGTTAATGTGCACCAAACTCAATCAGAAATCGGAGATATAGAAAACGAGCAGAATCACAGAGAATATGTACAGGCAAAAGTGATAATGGTGACAGAATACCCAAAACCTGCGTCCCTGGATCAAAGTTTTTGGTATTTTTGAGAGCTTTTGGATTTAGTACGTTCGTTGGTTTTGTTGGATGGTGCAGGTATTTCTTGTTGTTGTTCCAAATGACGCTGAAAATGGATTTTTCTGGTTGATGAAGTTTGAGTTCTATTGCAGTTCGAAATCATTAATCCCGTAATAGAAGGTTTTTAACTTTGACCAAGGTTATCTGGGTTCATGTTAGATATATCAGAGAGTGGTCAACTGTAAAAAAGTTCATGATGCTGTTCTGAACATTTTGTAAGTTGACCTTTTTTTGATATCTCTCAAGGGAACTGAAGTGAGATAAAGTAGGTCATCAAAGTGGAGGTTCCCACGTTCAAAGCCCTAGAAGAAGTTGAAGGGGAATCAACTTCAGGTTTGACTTGAGGACCTTGATTGGCTTTTCATCAGACCTTGAAAGTCTGTTGGATTTAGTGCTGACCTTGACAAGCTTTTGGCAGAAGTACCAACTTCTGATCTGTTCACATACGTCACTTTACCATATTCTAAAAAGTTGATAGACCGACACCCTCTTACCGTTAATTTGAAAAAGTTCATATCGTTTCCTGTAACAATTTTGCTGACGCTCAAAACTTCGCCCTCTAACCAACCATATATCTTGCAATAGCAACTGAAACCATCAGCAGGACAAACAGAATGGAAGAGATGTACATGGCACATTGAAGTTCGTAATCGTTGAGCTGATACTCCATTCGAATTTGCTTCTGCTTTTCGATTCTTTCCTTCTCTTTAGCCTCGTCTTGCTTTGTTTTCTTTTTCGCCTCCTTCTTCTCTTTTTTCAAAATTTTGAAGGTGTACTCGTGAGCGCCGTCCACCAGGGAGAACCCAGAAGCTATCCTTTCGTCTTCTTTTAGCATGGGCTGCCTCGGGGTGGGGTCATAAATCAGTTCCGTGGAGCAGCCAGCGATCATACCTGAAAAATTTCGAAACAATGATTCAATAACGTTTAAAAATACCTGTGACTAGGATTTTGTCCTTGGAATTCCGTTCCCTCTCGTCCAAGAGCACCGCATTCACACAGTAACCGTCACACGGAGCCATTTCGAGTTTAGGTCCAAAACAGTCACTCTTTTTCGCTGTTTCAGCCAATCCGTCAAGTTTACTCTGTAGTTTTGAGCAGGCGAGGAACAAGTTTGTGAGCTCCTGAAGTCTTGTAATTGCAGTTGTCATCAAAGATCCAAAAACTCACATAATCTCCACCGGTACACCTCAAACATTCCAACTTTCCTACCGAAAATCCGGAGCCGAAAATGGCAAAGAGTAGAAGGATTTTCACCCAAGTTGTCATGGCTGGCTGTAGAATTGAACAATGAGAAAAAACGTCTGGGAACGCGGCAAACAAAAAAGATTGGAAAACAAATCGAAGGTTGATAAGAGGGGTTATATGATGGTTTTGCTGAGAATTGGATTGTGGGCGGAGAGGCATTAAAAAATATTGGAAAGTTGCACGAAATTTCTAGAACTATCTAGGAATTCGAAGACTCAAAATCCAGTGATGACGTCATCCGAAGAGGCTTGAAAATTGAAACGAAATTCAGATAGGAAGTAAAACTTTTACAAATTATACTTACATGAATTCATTGTTTTAAAAATCTTGACTAAGCATAAACTAAAACAAATAAATTTTGTAGAGCTCATTTCCAGTCGACTAACATTTCTATTTCTGATAAAAAATCCAGACGAAATAATCCAGATTCAAAGATTAAGAAAAGATATCATGATGTTCTCTAAAGTCTCATGCACTTTGAAGTAGTTGGACTTTCTTCTCATAACAGCTTCTGGCCAGAAAACGCACTTTGAGAGAGAAAAAATACGTATTTCTTTGCCGTTGACCAAAAAAGTAGTCTCCAGACGAAAAGAGGAGAGAGGGCTGGAAAATTGGATTTTTTGTGGCGCGAGATTTAAATTAAAAACAAAACCAGAGCGACCAATTCGAAATGAGCTTATCAAAAACCACAAAAAGTGAACCACTTTGAAAAAGCTGTCTATCTGATTGCCAGGCGCCGAAAATGTGGCATTCCGTTCGAAAAAAGTGAAAGGAAGACATAATGTGTCCTCCGCAAGAAGAAAAAAGAGTGTGTGTGCCTCTGAATTACGAACAAAACGAGGGTGAGAGCGGTGATGGAGGAGTGTGACATTTCGAAAATAAATGTCTTCGGTTTTCTGCGCAGACGTCGCGAATTTTAATGGTCATCGTGTGCAGTGTGGCGCGGCGACGACGGCTATGAAGCAAGAGGAAAATGGAGGAGGAGGAGAGGGAGCTGAGAAACAGATAAATGACCTTTTAGATGGGTGGTCCTTTTATTCCATTGCCAACGTCTTCTGCATTTTTTTTCCAAAGACATTAGAATGTTCAGAGTGATGACAGGCAGGGGATAACAAGGCACAGGATAAAGTTGGGAACCACGAAACCAGGCTCGTTTTTCATTTTCTACTCCACCAACTTTATCAGTTGATGAAGCCCATACTTTTTTCAAAGCTCCCAACAAAGAATTGGGAAAGTTGAAACCTACAGTACTGGCCAGAAAATTACGCCTGATTTGTGATTTTCAGTGTATAACGGTCGATTTTGAGATGTTGAAAAAAGTAATAATCAATCTTTACTTATGGATTTGAACCTGTAGGGTCGATGAAGTTCAACTGCTATTGAAGTGGAATCAGAAATCAAGATTTGGAGCGTTTTTTGGTACGGTATCAACTTGTTGAAAACATATTCCGGAATCAAATGACATGAGGAAGACGGAAGAACACAATCAAGGAAAAAAGGGTGACCAACAGTGTCATACAATAGGTGAGGAACATAAGAAGTTGCTTGAATTCCATGGTGAAGATCTCCTGGTTCCGAAGTTCAACAGGTTCTGAAGTCTCCTCGTCATCTTCCAACGAAACCGATAGATTGTTCTTGGCAAACAATTCTTTCTTGATTAACACGAATCTGTACGAGAAACTCTCGCTATCATCAGAAGTGTCCAGAAGCAGCTCATCCTCCTCCGCAATAAAGAATCTCATTGAACTTTCCACGGGAACCATATCAGTGGAACATCCAAAAACGGCACCTGGAAGAGATCCCTTGAAATGGAAGTCTTCTGGTAGACCGGCGCCCCTTTCTCGTCACTTTCACCGAATTCATCTCGGTTCCTGTAACAGTTATCAAAAAGTGGCCAACTAAAAAAATGTTCAGGACAGCGTCAGAAGTGTTTCAATAGTTGATTACTTTTTAATAACTGTTACGGGAACCGAGTTTATTTTTAGCAAAGTCACAGGAAGGGGGTTGCCGTCCTATTAGAGGAAATTCGCTAGATTT
>LR546125.1:372436-458310 GCA_900536305.3 Caenorhabditis sp. 40 LS-2015 | reverse complement strand
AATTTTTATTTGACCGAGATTTTTATATGGTTGGATTCGAAATTCACATTCGGTTCTAAAACTCTCTTGGACATGGGTCCGAAAATTTCTCGTTCTCCAGATATTCCCGAAAAACAGGTAAAAAAATGGCCTGTGGGTGATCAAATGTGAAGAAAATGAAANCAGATATTCCCGAAAAACAGGTAAAAAAATGGCCTGTGGGTGATCAAATGTGAAGAAAATGAAAGGAAGAAAATCTCAGGGTGATCAACGTGAAAATGAATGGAAAGTATCTTCAGTGCAAATCGGTCTACTTTGAGCAGTTGAAAAGTGGCTCCCCACCATCCGATTTTTCTACACATTTGTAATTGTATCAAGCAACTCTAGTTCTCCATTTTTGTAGTTGATCGCTTTTTACGAAAATCACTCTCAAGTCAGTTATCGCGCGCAGAGCGAAGTTACCGCATATTTTTGGCTCACTTTTCTTTAACGTCCGATAACTAGCTTGAGAGTGATTTTCGTAAAAAGCGATCAACTACAAAAATGGAGAACTAGAGTTGCTTGATACAATTACAAATGTGTAGAAAAATCGGATGGTGGGGAGCCACTTTTCAACTGCTCAAAGTAGACCGATTTGCACTGAAGATACTTTCCATTCATTTTCACGTTGATCACCCTGAGATTTTCTTCCTTTCATTTTCTTCACATTTGATCACCCACAGGCCATTTTTTTACCTGTTTTTCGGGAATATCTGGAGAACGAGAAATTTTCGGACCCATGTCCAAGAGAGTTTTAGAACCGAATGTGAATTTCGAATCCAACCATATAAAAATCTCGGTCAAATAAAAATTAGTTTACTCCCCCTTTAAAAGGTAAAACAAAAAGATACTTTCCTCTCTGGCAGGAGCGCTTATATACCATCCAACGAGAGAGGAAAGAAATTTGATAATGGAATGGATTTTGATGGGAAAATCGAGAACTGGAGGTTGATCAGAGTCGGAAATCGAAAATTTGGCGGTGGCTTCCCATCTTGTTCACAGACCACGGAGAGACATGGCACTAGTCTTAAAATTCATTTCAGACCCTAGTCAATGATTTTGTAAACTTTCATTCGATATTTTGATGTGAAAATCGAGATCTGGAGAATGATCAAAGTCGGAAATCGACAATTTGGCGATTCCATTCGAGCAGAAGACGAAGACTTGATGCTTCATCATACTTCCTTTAGAACTGTCGAAATCTCGCTAAAACTGAGAGGATTCAAACATGCTTTTCTGAAGGTGATTCGGAGATACCCTTTCTTTTTCATCTCACAAGTTCAGACAAATCGTCTGCATGAGTGGCGTCTTTATCTTGACTTCACAGCAATGTTTAGAAAAAGTTGTCAACTACAAAAATGAAGATCTAGAGTTGCTTGATACATTCACCAAGTTCTTATAAATCGAGTATTGCAACATACTTTTTCAACCGCTGAAAGTTGACCATTTCGCATTGACCTGAAATGATCGAATTATCATGTAGCTGTATTTCGGCGGGAATTTATGGAAACCAGAGTAAATTTAAGGAGAATCACAAATCAATTATCGCATTCATTTTCTCCCGAACGATAGAGATATATTCTTTCACTATCTCCATTTCTTCTCTGAAAGTCAAGTCAGACACGTGAAGCACCTGTCGTTCAGCTTCCAGCTTCTTGTACGCCTCATCCAATTTTGCACTGAGATCGCTTTGTTCAATGTACTGTTTTGCAATCGCGAGTTGCTCCTCGAACTCGATTCCCTGAAAAAAACCCAATCTCATTATATGTCTTACAGTGCGGTCAAAAACGATGGGCCCACCCAAACAAAAGCAAGCAAAGGAGAAGCACATCCTGCACAGGTTCACAAGCTTTAGGTCTTTATCCGAGGTGTACTTCAGGCTTTACGATACCTTAACCAAATCTACAAATCTTCCCAAATTCCATTTGAGCTCGGCAATCATACTCATAAAATTCTTTGGACTATTGATACTTTCGAAGGGAACAGAGTCATCGATGAAACCGATTAGAAAATCGACGACGAATATCGCAAACGTTTCCTCATCGAATCCGACATTTTCAGCGTTTAAATCATCTAGTCCCAGTAGTTGAGCGAGACAGGACAGCTGAATTAGGGCATGTTGAACATTGACTGTTTTTGTCGAAGTTCTTCTTTCAAAATCGTCCCTAAATACACAACAATTAAAAGCAGAAATAGACAAAATGGGAAGTAAACTCACCAGTCCTTCTCCCACTCCATCAAAGTCTTGAATCCTTGAATTTGCTCGCCGCAAATATACACAATGTTTTCGGATCCAACAACATTTCGCACAAACTCCACTTTTGCTCCGACACCCAATACATCCAACACTTTGTACACATAAAGTTCAACCATATCCAAGGGGTTCCGATGAGCCGCTAAAAAATTCCCAAATATAAACACTTATTCATAGCAATGAACTCACATGCAAAGCTTGATGCATTATGGTTCGCTTTCAGATAGAAAACTCTCCGAGTATTTTCATACTTGACAATGCATACAGCCCCCGAACGTGTTCCTGAATATTTCTTGAATAATAAAAACTGCTTAAATTGATAATATGTATACCTGAAGGTTTCTTTTCATAGCCAATTTGAATTTGTTTGCCTTCAAATTTTCGCTCGAAAAATGGTTCAGCGGCTAGTTTGATATCAGCGGGAATATTGACCAAATGAATAGCATACTCTCTTCTCATCCTCAACCAGTCGGTGTCGAACTCTAAATATGCCGAGAAGAACGAGGCATTGGACAACTCCGTAGCCTTCTGGTTGGCTTCCACTGCTTTCTGTTGTTTGTCTTGATCATCTTGGGCTTCCCGAAACTCCTCCATTTTCAACAAGTAGTCTTTCCATTTCAGAAGAAAGGAATGTTTCTGGAACCAAGATAATTTAGAGATCTTTACTATTGGACATGCGTTCTTGGAATAGTTTTCTAGAAAACATTGGGAGCTTACGATCACAAGTTCACTACCATATTTCCACCCGAGAGTTCGAAGGCGACTGTCACCAAATGCTTGAATTCTCTCATCATCCACGTAGATTTCTTGAAACTCTGGAGCTATATGAGTCACAGTTTGAATTTTTCTCTTCACATCGTTCAGAGTACTCTGAAAAAAACACAATGAATTATTGCCGATAATATATAAACGGATGCCTCATCGGTAAATTGGGAATGGAAATGGAAATGACACCGTCCCTCGTAGTCCTTCAGTTTCAATATGAACTCCATCGAATCTTAATATTGAATATAAGTTATGAGAAATTTTTGCACTCTGTGAGCGGGGGGCTCAAACGGATCAGTCATTGATTAAAAACCTGGTCCCATCCATAACGTATTGGCAGAGCCTGTGAAGAAAAAGAAAAAGACGGTGAAACAAAAAGAAAAAAATAAATAGAAAAGGTGAAGATATTAAGAGGGTTGAGAGAAAAAGAGAGAAGAGTGAAAAGTCAAGAGAAATTCGAATCTTGTCCAGTGTAATATGTTCCACTCAATGTATTACATACATGTAGATCAAAGAATAAAGCAATACTTTCACAATTATATGAAAGCCGGTATGTGAGAGGGTTGCTCGGAGGAGATCTCTCACAGCACCCTGCTTAGATGCGTAGAGGGAATGAGATCCAATAAACACAACTGGGTGGCATACGGAGCAAACAGGCATGGGGCTGTCGGGGTAAGTAATCATTCTCCGTCGAGAACAACAAATCAACCAAATAGAAGAATATGAAAGGCGATCTTATTGTCCTGGCACATCACTCTACTCTAAATTTCGCAAAGTTCAGACCGCTTCACCCCATTTATCTAGGTTGATCTCGTTCTGAAAAACTTTTGTTGTAAATATCCTTAAAGACATAACTTTTTTGTTCAATAAATTGAAATAAAACACCAAAAAGCAGCAGTAGATCTTCATTTTGTAATCGACAACTTTCTGAAAATCTCACTTGCCAGAATCGTTTAAAAAAATATGTCTACAAAAACAATAGTCTAGAGTTGCTCACAAATTATCAACAAAAAAAAATCCAAAAGCTGGCTGGGAAACACTTTTCATGCCCCCACAAATCACCAGTTTTTATTTGAATGTGTGAATCTACTCGGGCTGTGCCCACAACTTTTTGCAGCACTTTAAGGGGTTGTTCGACATTCTGAGGTTTTCTCTGAGACTTTTCGACCCAAAGACCCTAGAATTTCTTCGGAATTTTAACGTCATCGACTCTCTGCAGCAGATCTGGCAACTTTGTGTAAAAAAATCAAAAAATTTTATTGGTTTTCCGTGACGTTCCAATTTTGAACTGAAAACCTGTGAAACGAATATTTCGAAAATTTGCCTCGAACAATAAGAAAGCGAAAAGTGACAAAACTATGAGTCTCCTTCTGGAGTTTGACGAGTTTCGAGGGTTGACACACAGTGAGTTTTATGCTTCTCTGATTTTTGATCTACCAGTGCTTCGAAAACTGAGAAAGGGCGCATTACCCGAATTTCAGACCAATTCATGAACGAACTCGACAGAATCCTTCTAATCTCCATCAACAAACTCCGCGACTCGATGGATCTCCGTCAACGTGTGATGCTGTATCCGATTTTCGAGAAAGTGATTCAGTACCGAAAAGTGGAACTGTTCAACACGGATGAGAGAATGGACGACTACGATGAGAGAGCCGAGGAGACATACTAGTGAATTAGAGTGACAAACAATTGACTGATGAACTCATTAAAAAATTTATTTTTTTGAGGAGTAATAAATTTTTGTGCTGACTGATTAACATGTTATTATTTGTTTTTGATTCTAGAACCCGTAAAAGTCGGAAAACTTTGGATCCGATTTTCTCTACTATAGGTAGATCAAATTTTTTTCCATTGCAGAGAGTCGAATTTTTGAACACTGTTCAAAATGGAACGAATCCTCGTGTCTCTCACCATCAGTTCGTCTCGATTTCCATTTACGTTCTGTTATCCTATATTACTTCCAACATTAGATTTCGGAAACCACAAACGATGCTATCAGCCCTCTCAAGCAACTCCTCGCCTCATGTGATATTTTTCCCTCCAGTCATAACCCCTCAATTAACTGATGGAGAGACTAGGAGAAATGTTGTTTGTGAAGGGTTTAAATGTGTTTTCACTAGATTTGATCACTATCTTTATTCTTAGTTTTTTTTACGAAATGATGACTTTATTTTTGAACCCGCTTTTTACTTACCATGAAGACCGGTTTAAACATTGAATTTCCTTTCAAGTAGAGAACAGAATAATAACTTTGTGCTGTGCCATTTGGCAACCTGCACAAACTTCTGGAAGTCGAGATATATGCTCTGAAAGACTGCATTTTCCTCAAATTGAATGGTGAGCGCTATTCGAAGGGAGGGGAATGGTCCATCTTCAGAAGAAAATACCTAGACTCCTAAAAGTTCGTGCAGGTACCCACTTATATAGTACATTCAAAAGCCCAAGCTTAATTCTCTAACTCAAAAAAATTCTCATAGTCAATTTGAACCGGCATTCGTCCATTTCTGAAAAGCGGTCGATGCACCATCTTTGACATCTAGACATTATTGAACGTGGACACGTACCCAGATCTCACAACACGCAAGGCAATCCTTAGATTCAGCGCAATGCCTACAGAAACCTTCCATGATTTCAGAATTTTCGAATTCGAATCCTCGCGTATTCCTGACTATTCTCCGACTACAACGAAGCTATTCTACACCAAACTTCATTCATCACGAGACATGAGACTCATCGGAAAATTTCGAAATTATTGAGTCACCTCTTGGTTAATCCCCTATTTTGATTCCTTCCAGTACCTTTGAGACCTGCCTAATGAGCATTGAGAGCCTTCTGGAGTGATGGTCATGTGAATGTTTGGAGTTGGAATATTGAGTCTCTTTTGAATCTTCAAATCACACTATCTATCTTGGCGCTTCTGGTTTTCAGTCTACTTTTCCTCCCAAACCCTTCTTCTTCAATGGGAAACGTTGCGTTCACTCCAGACGAGTGAGTTTAAACAGTTCGAAAGAACAATAACTCAATTTTTTATTAGAGTCCACGACGACGGAAAACATATCCATGGTTGGAGAATACCGGCGAGCAGGTTGAGGGTAATAGAGAACAAAAATCAGGATACGGTAGGTTTTTTGGAGAAAAAAATGCGAAGATTAGAATAACGAAAACTAACTTTTCAGCGAGACGGTATCGGCGGCATCGGACAGTTCGCCGACCGAGGAGAGTTCGCCGATCGTCTCACATCTCGTCGTCGCGTCTTCGCATCCTACGCGCTCATCAACACCCACAACATCAGAACGGGCAATAGTATCATGAACAATCCACAAGGATCGGAGAGCCTTCGCGCCGAGTTCATTCAATTCTCACAAGTCCAGGAGATTCCCATGGGCAAGGCAAACGCTGAGTACCTGGAGTCTCTTCGCAGAATCAATCATGAGAATCTCACAAGGTTCTACGGGCTACAGATCAATGACCCCGAAACGCCAACGATGACGTTTTTACATTGTTTGGTGGAGAGAGCCACACTGGAGGTTGGTTGCCTTGTGACAGTCAGATTTTCTGACTGTCTGCGTCTCTTCATCTATGCGAGACAGTTAGAGTGCTTGGTCGTCTGCACTCTAACCTCATAAAACTTGAAGGGCGTGAAGCTTCAAACTTGAGAGATTTAAACGGGTTGAGCAAAACGAAAATTGAGAAAACCACAGAACTATTTCAGGAGTTCTGCCTTGACAAAGACATCCCCCTGGACGACATGTTCAAGTCCGCATTCATGAAGGACATTCTCAACGTAAGCTCTTTTTTTCGTCAGCACAAGTATCAATATGTCATTTTCAGGGTCTTCAACATCTACATCGACTGGGCATCCCTCATGGCCACCTCTATGCCGCCACGTGCCTCATAGACATCAACTGGATTCTAAAACTATCCAATTTCGGCATCTCCAACTTTGTGTGCTCCCAATTGGACGGCAATCGCGCTGGCGTTATTCCATCTCAGAATGGTTAGAGACGAAAGTTTTAAAGATCAACCCAATTCGAGCAGTTTTCAGTACTCTATCGACAGTACCTCTGCTTCCCACCCGAGCACATCCTTGAATATGATCAAACCGGTTGGCAGCCTCCGCGAATGGTTCGTGGCAGTTTCATGGGTGACATGTACTCGGTTGGCATGATCTTCTACATGATAATGTTCAAAACTAACCCCTTCATGTCAGCCGAGTCTGTTGATAGAGGTGAGCCTCATCCTATGTTGATTCTGACTGTTCTTGTATTAAGGCAATCTGCCGGCTATTCTAAACGAGAACCAGCGTCCCTACATTGACCCAAAGATGGTAAACGAGAAAGAAATTGAGCTGATCTTGGCAATTGAGATGTGCTGGGAGCGAGAGCCAGAAATAAGAACGACTATCAAGGAGTTTTTGAGGATCATCGCCGAGCTTTATCCTGATTCGTGAGTTTTCAGAAGCGAGGTTTAGGAGGGTTTAATGAATATGGTTATCTTTGAGCCGGTCAAAAGTTGGTTGTGTTTCCCATTCTGATGTAGTAGTGTATACATCAAGCAACTTCAGATTTCTTTTCAACTGCTCAAAGTTGGCCATTGTGTCCGGTACTTTATTAGCGGAAACACGACAGATTTCATTTTCCAGACGCGGCACACTAATCTATCAGATGATCCGACACAACGAAAAGCTTGCAGCCGAACTAGAAGATCAAGTAGAGGAAAAGATGACTGAACTTAAAGCCGCAGCTATTGAAACAAAAAGACTGCTGAATGAAATGTTGCCATCGTCAGTACACACTATCTGTGATCTTCGATGAATCCTCTTTATGTTTCAGAACTGTCGTAGAGAAACTGATAAACGGCGAAAAAGTTGAGCCACGCAAGTACGAGTCAGCCACCATCATGTTTGTTCAAATCGTCGGATTCCTGGGAATATTGAGACAAAACACGCCGGATCAGGTTGAGTATGTGCTTCCAGTAGCTTTCTGAACCTATCATTTTCAGGTCGTTTCTTTCCTTAACGACATATTCGACAGATTCGACGAAGTGATAGTCAAGAACGAACTGTATAAGGTAGGTGGGTTCTAAATGTGACAGGAAGTTGATGTTCGCGGTTTCAGGTCGAGACCACCCAGGAGACCTACATGGCAGCAGGTGGAGTGCCAGAGGAGAGCGACGACCACGCTGTGAGAGTCGCAGATGCATCATTAGAGATTCTAGAGATTGCTATGAGTCATAGAATGGTTTGGAATCAAGAGTACAAAGTGAGTCTTCTTCTTTTTCTTCATGTTACTGTGGGTTTCAACAAGACATATTTTGAACATCTCGCATCAAAAGTAACGGCTCATTACGCAGTTGCAAATGATTTCAACCGCTCTTCATTTCAACTTCCAGATCAAAACCAAAATCGGATTCCACACGGGACCAGTCGCCACTGGTGTGATTGGAAACCGAGCGAAACGCTTCTGCCTTTTTGGCGATACGGTTAATGTGGCCTCAAGAATGCAGTCGAATTGTGTGGAGAACAAGATACAGACCAGTTTTGCCACCTATAACATTTTGAAAGCCACCGGAGGCTATGAATTGCAGAAGAGAGGAATCATTTATGTGAAGGGGAAAGGTGAGAGATTTATCATGGTTCCTGTGACAGTTATGAAAAAGTTGTCAACTAACAAAATTTTCATGACAAGCTGAGAAAAATTTTATTAGTTGACCACTATTTCACACCTGTTTAAAGAACTGAGATAACTTTGATAAAAGCGACGGTCCATAATATTCAAACTTTGAAAATTCGACAGCGATATTTCAGGAGACTTCATGTGTTACAATCTGGAACGCAAAATCCACATATTCTCTACCCCGAGTGTTGAGGAATCCGGTTGAAAATTCATCAATTTTTGTTTACTGTTTTGACTATCCTTATCCACCAATTTTTTGTTGATACCAGACACAATAAAGACTATGAAGAAATGATTCATTTCAGAAGGTTCCAATCAATTTGAATTCATAGAAAACGGATAGAAGATTGACGACATTGACGAAAACACAGAATATGATAGTTGCTGTTTCGTCGGAGAACAGTAGGATGATCAGTTTTGAAAAGTAGAGAACGAGAATCACAGTCTGAAAAGTGCAAATGTAAAAGTTAACGTTGACAAGTTCGTAAAAAGTTGTCAACTAACAGAATGTTGCTCATATTGCCATGAACGTTTTGTCAGTTAACCACTTTCCGATACCTGTTACAGGAACCGAGATAAAGTTCATCGAACTTACATTTAGACAGATATGAAATCGCAGATATCGTTTTTGGTCCCGAATAACAACAACGAGGGCCAGAAGCGTTGAGATGAACCAGATGAAGGTGATTGTGAGGAGGATAAGTATGAGGGGGCTGGAAAGAAATTGGACTAGAAAACTCGGGCTGCAGCATCCCAAGCAACACCGAACAGAGCCTAAGGATCTCGAAATCTCAAAAACTTCAATGTTTTCCAGCTTTTAACTCTCAAAATCCATGACAAAGATACCCACCGTATCGAACTATGCGCAAACGTGATATTAGAGTCCAAAGAAAACGGAATGGCACCGATGAGTAGAAACAAGGCTGTCGAGCACTGAACTGCCAATAGAATTAGTGTTCGAGTCTTGTAGGCACTATAGTTGGCGGCATGGTTCGGCATTTTGAACTGAAAATTGTGGTTTTTCGATTCAAAGTTTCCCTTATAATCAAACTCATAAACTCACCAGAAAATGTAAACAAAAATATGATTATGTGTATCGACTGAAATTTGATATCCGTCACCTAGTTCATCGAGTGCACCGTCCGTATTTCGAAGACCAAACACGAGAACAGGAAACTTTCTGAAACAAATAGTTTGTTTTGAAGGAAAATGCCAATTTTTCGAACCTGTAAATATGATAGTCATCAGTCCAATGTGCCAATTGAAATCCGTTGAGTCGAAATTCGACACCGTATAATGTAGTACATAGCATGCTAATGTGTTGCAGAGAATCTGACAAGAAAGACACATTTTCTTAGTTAACTTGTTTCTGATATCTCTCACAGAAATTGAGATGAGTTTTGTCAAAAGGGGTAACTCACCAGTACAAAAATATGAGGCAGCAGAAGAAATTTATTGTGTTCAGATAGTGCATACATGGCTGCTACTGTGTTGATGATCATCGAGAAGCTAAGACCACAGAATATCCACCATTCGAAACTGGAAGAGGTTTTGGATTTTGTTGGAATGAAAAGTTATTGCAAAGACTTATTCCATTAGAACTTTACCCTTGGAGTTCAATTCCGATGACAGTCGTTTTAACAAGGAAATCGACTTCTTGAGTGCACCTTTTTCTCACAATCTGGGTCAAGGTAAAATCGACCGTGCATATTCCGAATCTGAAATGAGAGTCAGCAAAAGGCTCACTCGATTTGAGTTGTGATCTCGCAAAGTTGAATCTTATAATGATTATAAAACTAGTTTGTAGGGAAAATTGAGTTTCACCTCAAAGATCACTATAGGTGGCAACTTTGCAAGGTCATAACTCGATTCGCGTGAGCATTTCGCTGATTTTTATTTCAAATTCTGACTGTGCAGGGTCGATTTTGTCTGGACCCAGATTTTGAAAAAAAGTTCAACCTATGAAGTCGAGCAACGTTCCTGTAGATTTTTGGTATAATTTCGTGTAAAAAAACTTATTCTCCAGTCCAGAGAGTTTTTACCTGACTTTCTTTTCCGCTTTATATGTATTTACTTTTCCAGTATTCTCAAACCCTCAAAAAAAAAAGACTCACCTCACGTACTGTTTCTCCTCGTAAATCGACACCGAGTTGAACTTGGCACTGATGATGGCCAGCGATGCGATGAAGCAGGCACACGAGATAACCAACTGCATCAAAATGAACGTCCATGTTAGTGTTCGCATCGAGACCATTCTGAAGAGAATTTAGAGTTGAGAAACTGGAACAACAGAGAAAAAGAGTCTAGAAGTATGAAAATACAAACTTGGAATTTTCAGGTTACAAAATCTCATATTTTCCTAGTCAATACAAATCAATGGATCTTACTACAACTCTTTTTCACTTGTTGATCCTAGGTGTCGGGATCCTCCATTTTTTACAATGAGTTTTTACAATGAATCAGTCCCCTTCTGTCACCGGCGAAAAAACACATTTATCTTTTTTCTGTTCCTCTCTCCCTATCACCTCTCTCCGGTTTTTACTCGAAAAGTGAGCAGTTGTTGTGATTGAAACCGATTGACACGAATGAAAAATAGGAATGAGAATCGGAGGAAACATGAGATGATGGAACAGAGAGCAAGCAGGAAGGAGAGGGGAAAACATGAAATTTGTGGTTTTTGAGGGGGATGGGCTGGTGGGAAAATGATTTTTGGGGAGAAGGTTTTGGTTTTTTGCGCGACAAATGGAAATTCAAACAGACAAATGATTGGAGTAACTTCAACATCGAATTCCGGCTCAAAATCAGAAGTTGGAATAAGCCAAACCCATGAGCCAGCACTCGGGTAAAGCGCTGCCGATACCTTTTTGAGCTCAAAACGGCTCAGTTTTGGATCAAAAACCTGGTCCTTTCCATAACGTATCGGCAGCGCTTTACCTGTGCATCAGGTCAAAACTCAGCCATAATGGATAAAAAAATCGTGCCATCTGAAACAAGATAAAGAAAGTTCACGGGCTCGAGCCTATTTTAACTCACAAGTTATTATGTCTCAACAAAAATCGAAAAAGAAAAGTATTAGAGCTCAGAGTGACCAATTTTGTGCAAACATTTCAAAACAGCAACATTGTCGAGATCTCCCCCAAAAAAATGGAGGTACATCTGGATAAACAAAAACGAGAGGAGATCGACACAAAATGGTTAATCGTGGACACCTAAGCAAATGGGAAAGGATCAAAAGTTGGATGGTCTGAAAGCCGATTTTCAGTGGAGAAAAAACCAAATGTTACTGTTTTCCAGACCAGGAAACCCGTTTTAGGGTAGGTCTGAGAATTTTCTTCGAATTTGCTCGGATATTGAACAGATCTAGAGGTTTCAAATGAGTTTTCTGGCTGCCTACGCAAGCATTTAGAAGTCGAGAGACTGTCTTCGATGAGTGATATTTTGCACCATTCTGGTTCGCCATCTTTCGGAGGACATATCTCGACTTCTAGACGTTTGCGCAAATTGTCGCATATCTCATTTAAAAGCTCGTATCGTACTCAATCAATCAGCTTTAAACAGGTTCTCAGTTTAAAGCTTTGAACACCGAGCTCGCTAGACTAAGATTAGAACAAGAATAGCCCACTTTAAGCTGAAAATTGGCCTAAAATCAGTAACACGTTGTGAACATCTGGAAAGACAGACAAATGACAAGTTTTATCAGAATGCTCCTGCTTCCAGAATTTTTCAACCCAGACAAACAGAGTCAAGAATAGTCCTAGACTAGAGTGAATGACTGAAACCAAAACTCTCTCTCTCTCCACTCAATTCCCCATAGGTTGTTTCTTTTCTTCTTCTTCGTCTTCAAAAAAAAGCAATCTGTCAAATGCACATATATCTTTCCACATTCCAATATACAACATTTCCGCATCATTTTCTTATTTTATTTATGTGTTTCTCTTTTCTCTCTCTCTCGTTCTCTCCTCCCCCAGTCTGAATCCCTCTCTCTCGCCCCGGATATGCCGTCAAAAAGTTGCACACGCTTGGAGGAATTCTCTCTGGAGAGGTTTCTCGAATTCGAAGGGTTCGGGTGAACCACAGGAACTTGTGAGCATGGAAATCTGGGGGGAAGGTTGAGAAAGAGGAAGCAAAAGTTAACCAAGTGTGAATCTGATAATAAGGACATGTATGAAGTTTGATACAGTGAAAAAGAATGCGTATTGAAACTAGGAGAGATTCAAGTAGACATTTTTCATCGCTCAGAAGATTGATGACCTATAGAACCAAACTTTGGAAGCTTTGACCATATAGAACTAAATACCCATTTCTGGAACGCTGATTTGCGTTAAGCCTAGAGACAGTGTTTCAAAGTTGATAATTCTACAATCAGCATCTAGGTCAGTCTGGCTCAACCCATCGATGGAGTGTTCAGATCACCAGGATGGTTCAAGAAAGCACAAAGTTTATGAAAAATTCACTCAGAAAATCAGAATCGGCAAGAATTCAGATGACTGCAGAGTTTCATGTCTAGAGGCTAAAGCCTTGCAAACAAAGTGGGCGTGGCTAGGCGGTCCAGAAGTGGGCGGGGTTCACATAATAGGAACTGTGGGCGTTCTGAAAGCTCGATTGAAATGGAGTGTTTCATTGAAAAATTCAACACTATTCTGAAGGCGACGATGTATGTGCCAAGGTTGTAGCTCAAAGTGGGCGGAGCCTAAAACATGAGCCATAACTTAAACAAGAAAAGTGCGCCCAAAAATCAATCTCAAAAGGAATCGGGTCAAAAAGCAAAAGCACACGTCGCTTATTATCCTCCTCCTTCTGCCAAATCCGTCTTCCAATTTCCGGTTTTTCAGAAAAAAGAAAAAAGTTGCACATAGTCAGAAAATACTTCAAGTGGGAATTTCCAATTGAGAGAATCGCAGATTTTTTGAAATCAAAGGATTCTAGGTTTTCAGTTTCCAGGGTTCCAAATCGATCTTGAATACTCAAATTTTTAAACAGATCTAGCCTATGGAATGTTCGGAAGCCCACTTTCGGGGTCAGAGCTTATAACAAAACTCCCACACATAACAAAATAAGGAAAAGCAAACTTGAAAAAAAAGATAGAACACGAATGTTTCAAAAAACGGATAAGAAGAGGTGCAAGAAAGTGCTAGTTTGAAGGAGCACCCTGTGAATAATTCTTCCCCCCTTCTCCTCCTCCCACTTTCTTCCGCCTTTTCATTCTCCTTTTCGACCTTCTTTTCGTTTGCTCTGTGTTGCCTCTGTCTTTTTTCTGTTGTTTAACACACAGATTCCTCTTCAAAATATGCAAATGGTTTTGGTTATGAGAGGAGGTGGCGGTGTGGCGAGGAGAGCAGAGCAGGAGAGAGAGGATGAGCAACTTCAAACCGGGGGGATAAGAGGATTTTTTCTTGGAGTTTTGTTTCGTGTGGTTATCGGTGGGACCAGACGAAAATAGACTCAAGGTCTAAAATAGGAGTTTTGAGTCGCCTAGAAAACAAAATTTCTGTAAAAACGAGGCCACTTTTCTACGAAGGGCATGAAATTATAGATAGATCTGGATGATGGCCTAAATTTTCCAAAGGCCCTTCATGAGGGTTTAGCGCCTGCTTCACTTTGGTGACCCAGTTTTCCCGGGGACCCAGTTTTTGTGGATTTCTAGACCTCTTGCCACCTCCATTTTGTTATAGTGCTCCACCCCTCAAAATGTCTAACAACTTGAAATTTTGAACGTCGACATCTAATCTCTCTTAATCCGATCCCTAAATCAATCTCCGCCTTTGCTCGGTGGCCTAGTTTCTTGGCCCAATTTTCTGCAGTGCCTAGGTCAGCATTTCAAGCTGTCACTATCAGAAGAAGCGTTATATGTATTTCCGTAATTCCCTCTTTTGGTTGGAGTTTGAGTTCTGGTAAGTTTCAACACGACTGGAAAGGTCTAAAAAATTGAAGCTGAATTCTAGTGGTCTAGAAAACCAATTACCTGAGAACTAGTCCGCCATGTGGCATGAGTCACTGGTATTTGCATGTGTACGCAGAAGATCATCGAATTTACATATGTTTTCGAGTGAAAATCAAAATCAGTTTGGAGAATGTAGGAGGATTCTGAGTTTTGATCCCGAACTAAGAAAAAATACATCTGAAAATCTAGAAGTTGATAATAAATGAAACAAATTTTCCTCTGAATAAAAAAACGACCTTTCAAATTCAGAATCTGGAATGGAAATCGAATTTTGACCTCTCTAAAAGTTGCCCTATAATTAAGAACGTTTATACGACGATGTTATTTCAGCATCAGATTCCACAGAGTCTATTTACCTCGACTATAATTTTGAGAGAAGTTTCATATGTAAATAGGAGCCAAGGAATCTCCTCGGGTCAATCAGAAGTTCTCCAGCCAAAACTATAAATCCTAGAAACACAGTAATCGATCTTTTTCAAAACTCACCCCTTCCTATACGGCACATAAGTCATCACATCCGCACCATTCATAGTCGTCACACCGTCGCCAGGCGCCAGCAGCTTCATGGAGACGTTTCGAGAGGTCGTGGTCATCTGAAGAACAATGCGATGAAGAGCGATTTTTTGAACGATAAAGGTTGGGAAAAAAACGACAGTGATGATTGATGAAAACACACTTGAACATGAGCAGACAGACAGTGACGCAAATTTGCTCATTTGAAGTCAGAAAAAAAGAATATATTTTCAGTATTGGACAAATGGAACACAGAGAAGAACTCAAAATTCTATATTAGCTAATCCATTGCTAATCTGACATTCTAGAAATTCGGAACGTTTCCTTTTACTATTGGAAGAAGCTATTGGAATCCCTATGCTAGCCGAAAATAGGGAAAGTTTTGGACGTCAAAAATCTTCGAGCAAAGGGATTAGACTTTAGACTAAGATTGTCTAGAATCCGACGTTTTTACGATGGGCTTTGACATCCAGACTGATTTTGAATGGAGGACCAAAATAACCGACCATGCACAGTTTTTGAAGTGCAGAAAAGTGAGAAAAAAGCTTTCGAAAAAATCGAAAATTCTAGAAGCTCCCAGAGGATAGGCTATCATTTTTAAACAACGACTTGGGTTAAGTCCAAAAACTCAAGCACCACCGTCCATCCCCCCGTGGTTTGGTTTAGCTCGTTTTTTTTTGTCAGGATTACGGACTTTGGTCTCTGGGGAGGGATACAGCTAGAAATCCATCATTCATCATACACTTCAGAGGATTTTCGGGTTTAGGGGAGGATTTTTTTGGTTGAGAATTTTTGGGAGGATTTTAAAAATTGGAATGGAGCTTGGAGATGATTTTTGAACCTATGAAAAGTTTCGAGACAACTTTTTTCGCAAATGATCAAAATTCTGGAGAACAGAAAATTCTCGAAATTGGTTGAAAATGTGAGCCGATCGGTCAACAAAATTTTTTTTAATTGGCTTCAAATTTCTCTGATTTTGAAAATAAGTTTTTTTGGAATTTCAGATCATTCTGAGTCTTAAATTCTGAGATTCTAAAAAGTTCTCTCATTGTCAGATTCGGGGAATCTGGGATTCTGAGATTCCGAGTTTCTGGAATCCTGAGATTCTGTGTTTATGAGATTCTGAGATTCTGAGATTTCGATGGATGCTGAAATTCTAAGATTCTGGGATTCTGAGACTCTATTGAATTTCGAGATTCTATGATTCTGAGATTCCGAGGTTCTGAAACCCAGAGATTTAGCCTTCAAAATGCTACCAGACTCTTCAAAACTTCCAACCAAAAAATGTATACAAAAAATTTCTTCCTGTTCACTTTCTTCTAAAAAGAACCCCACAGACAAAGTGAAGGAAAAAAGTCAAAGAAGATACATTCTGGAAAAAAGAAGACGAGATGGAGCGAGAGAAATAGAAAAATAAATTTCAGCTTGTTTGGACATCACTTTTTCTTGCCTTTTCCACCCCTCTTTCAGGACCCCCCGCCGCCCGTTCCATCCGTTTTCTGTTTTTGTCATCTTTTCGATTTTTGGGTTTTTTTTTCTTTTTTGTCGGTTTTTTTTTTGGAGCACAAGGAGCACACAGAGAATAAGAAGGAGGATGAAGAAAACATCATTACTGATTCGACTAGACAGAGTTGAAGATGATGAGGATGATGATGAGGAACGAGAATTCGAAACAGAAAACGATGATGAAGAGTCAGAAGGGGGAAGAATTTTAATTGGGTTTAGTGGAATTGAAAAAGAGAGAGATGAGAGAGCAAAAACTATGTGTCGTTTCGTTTTCTAGATTCTCAGAAGTCAATTTATTGATGTTTGAAATTTTGTCGATGTGTCCGGAAAATTGTAGAGCTTCGGAAACTTGAACGTCTGAAAGGTTTGGCGTTTCGAAAAATGAAGTGATTGTTTCGGATTTCAGAACGTCAGACTCTCAGAATCTCAATCTTTTTTAGATACTCAGAATCTCTACGAATCTTATACTCCCAAGAATCTAGTCCGATTGAAATTTCCAAAGAATATCAGAATCTTGAACTTTTACAGAATCTCACAAGAAACTCACTAATAGCCTCATGAAAGTTTACAACTTTGAATCTCAAAAATTAAAACTGTATCGGATTCTCAGAATCCAACAGTTTGCTATTTCTTCGCTTTCCCAGAAATCTGTGAAATTCTAAAAGGTCTCGCTTGAAAATGTATCAGAAAGTTGGGATCTGAGAAGCTGAGAATACTAGAAGCCTAGAATCATAGAATCTTCAAGAATTGAAATCAGATAGTTTGAGAGTCTCAAAATCTCAGAATCTTAGATTCTCAGGAATTCAGAACCTCAGAATTTCAAGATTCCAGAATCAACTGAAACTCCTTAAAATCGATTTGAAAATCAGAAAAATTCGAAGCCAATCAAAAAAATTTTGTCGACCGATTGGCTCCAGAATCTCAAACTCTAAGAATCTCCGAAATTTATTCTAGAATCTCAAGATTTCACAATTTCCGAAACCCCAATTTACAAAGTTTCGAAATATTGGATTCTACAAAAAGAAGTTAACATTGAAAATAATGAGGTCTAACCGAAGTGTCGATTTGAAAATCGTCTCACCCTAAACCAGGTGTCAAACTCAAATATTTACCCGATTCTGTCCCCCCAAAAACGTTTCAATACAAAAATAGTACACACAACACAAAAAAAGAAAAGTGGTAAGAATCTGTGCGAAGAACAAATCTGGGGTCGTAATGAAAGGGCGGGTGAATTTTGAAATGAAGGGTCGCGGAAGATGGCAAACTTTGAAATTCGACACCCCCCTCCAACTACTCCTCCTTGTCTCCCCGCCATTCTCCTTGTTCCTTCACTGCGATTGGAAGAAAATGAAACGAAAATTTGAAGAGAGAGAAGAGATTAGTGGCGGCACTTTAGGACACACACTCCTCACCATTTTGAGGAGTGAGAAGGGCTTCTTCAGAATATTCGCGGACAAAGAGAAGTTTTTGGAGACAAGTCACAGAGTTTTTTGGAAGGCACACACTCTCCGAACAAGTTCTTCGTTGTTTTTGTGATCGAGGTAGATAGTTCTGTGGAAACCTCATAATTGGTGGATGTTGAGGAGGTGAAAAATTTTAGGCTGGTGATGAATAATGATGAGCAATCGAATCGAAGTCGTTCAAAATCTCAAAAAATTTAACATTGAAAACATTGACTTTTTGAGGAGCTGAAATTCAAAACTGATAGGAATGTTTCAGATTTTTTAACGTTCGAATTTTAGAATCTCGACACACATAGTATCATGAGGTTGTGGAATCTTGATATATTGAATTTATGGATTTTCATAGTCAGAATTCCTCAAAATCTCAGAAATCACCAGAAACTCCGAATCTATGAGAATCTGAAGTATATCGTTGCGTAAGGATTGACAACTTCTCAATCTTAAAAAAAAACTTTTCGGCACTGGTAGATCAGCAAAACTCCCATTAAAGCGGTCAGTTTTTTGATCTACTAGTGGTGAAAAAAGCGCGGCCAAAACCTTACACCAAAAGTTGAAATGGAGTACACTAGCAAGACGCTAATGAGGTTTTCTCTCGAATCTCAGTTTTCTTAGAGTTTATTTTCAGAAGATCTCAAAATTTATGAAAAATAGACACCATATATCTACAGTTTTTCCAAATTCGCAACCAGGAAAAAAGTTCAAATCCTGCGAAAACTAGAAGTTTAGTGTTTTGTACAGTAAACGCTAGTAGAACTTAGAGTTGAATATATCAGTTAGAGCTAGAGTAAACCTAGAACCAGTAAAAACTACAATGGAGTAGGGGAACTTTGAGAAATTGAAACTAAACCCAGATAGCTCCTTCAAAAACCTCAAAAGGTACACAAAATCGAAAATTCGAAAAGCTCAAAAATCCCAAACCAAAGACTTCAAACAAGCAATTGAAGTATTTTCACTCTTCAAAACAAGACAAAAACAAGTGAAAACAAGAGGAAACCACGACAATGAAGGATGTATCAAAATACCAAGATCTCTTCTTCACTAGTAGCATGTCAAATAAACTATGCAATCATTTATCCCTCGCCACTTTTTTTCCCGCTGTCTTGCCAAAAAATCTCTTTCTTGTCGGTCCTCTCAACGGAACGATGTGTATGTATCTATACAAGTAGGTGAACGAGTGGCTGAGCAAATATTCCAGAAAAAAAAGAGATTTTTGTATTTGGGAGAGATAGAGGTACATGGGAGAGACGCAGAGAGGAAAGGGACGTACTTAAGTGAGACATCAACAAAGTAACAACTTTTTCGGGACATTATTGGTTGATTTTGTCTTGCTTTTTTGAACGGTATTTTTCTGATAATTGAACTCAAATATTACGATGTCATCGCAAGTGATTTTCGGTGGAACCATGGCCAAGGACTATGAGGAATAGTAGGTTTTTCTTGGGGTCTGCAATTTTTAGGTGCTTGGATTTCTAGGCCAACTCTGATGGCCGAGAAACCCAAGGTAAGTCTTGAAAGTTTGAAATTTGTTTAATCCTTTCTATTAGTTGACAGTAGTACAGTTTCTTTCTTTTTCAGTCTGGATTTCGATGAGGAACCACAAGCCAGGACGGAAAATGAGAAGATTTCGGCGTTTGGATATCAGGTCGGTTGCTGATTGTGTAAGCTGGCACAAAATGTTGTTACTTGACAAAATTGAGCTTAGCAATATCGAACTAGACAATAGGGATTCCAGAATATAGAACTAGACAACATAGTACTGCAAAAAAAGACAAAAAAACCGTACTTGCTGATCGAAAATTTTGGAAAATTGGCCCCGATTTAGTAAAGTGTACAATTTTTTAATGATTCCCTCAATTTTCACATATTTTTTTGTCTCAAGTTTCGATCATTGGCTGCAATTTTTAAGGTTCCATTGATCACATTTCAGCACCACGGATTCTTCCGAGCCGAGATCCCAATAATGCCACTGACTTTGGCGGTGTTCTGTTGTTTTCTGAATATGGTGGTGCCGGGTTCGGGGACTCTCTTGGCTGGTGTCTCAGTTTTATGCTGTTCCGATTCGAGGGGCTCTTCGAAGTTTCGGTGTTTGGTGGTGAACACGATTTGTGCTGTTTTACAGGTTTGTGAGGGAAGTTTGAAGAAGGTCATCAGAACTTTTGAGCTCACCCTAAAAAATTTTGAAATTTCAAAATTAGAAAACTACAAAAATCTAAAAAGTCAGCAACACAAAAACCTCAAAAAGTGTCGAACCCTCCATAATCTGACCCTCTTAACTCAAGAATTTCAGAGTTTTGATACCTAGTCTTGAATACTTTATATCTAGAAAACCTTCAAAAAAGGTGGTCAAACATTTCACAATTTCAAGTCCCCAACGATTTCAGAAAGCCGGCCAAAAGCCTCCAAACCTCGAAGATTTGAAGCCAAAAGATTTCAAAATTCCAAAAACTTTGAATTTAGCGCAAACTGGGAAACATAGTCAAAAATCTAGAAAATCTGATACTCAGAATCTAACTAACCTTTTCAGTGCAAACTGACTACTAAACAGAGGTCAGAAGGCAGAAAAAAAGCCAACACAATTTCAATTTTTTCGAATTTTTTCCCGTCGTTTTTTTCCTCGTATGTTTCACTTCATCTAATTCCTCCCCTCTCTCTCTTTGACTCATCCCATTGCCCTAAAGTGTAGTTTGGGCTCATTTTTCGGCCCATCAAAATGGGAAAAAGGGGGAAGTGATGTTTGACTTTATTTTGGGAACAACCATCTAATGGGAAATAGGAACCACTGCAGGAAATTTAGAGGGAGGAAATGTTGCAAAATTTGTTTTCCAGAAGAAAGTGGAAGTTTTTTATTTTTTTGGCTCTCAAATTCCTTGATGAGGTCAGAGAGCTTTGGGGAGCAGGAAGAGGGAGAGTGGTTTTGATCTTTTTAAACTTTGGGGTCAAGAGGAAGCCAGTTTGAGATTCTGATGGATTCTGATGATTCAAAGATTCAACAGATTCAGATGGACTCCGAAGAGTCTTGGTTAGCCATCTAAGATTCTAAAACTCTCATAAATAATCGTATTCAGTGATCCCTAAATTCTAAACTATAACTTTCTTTTCAGTTTCTTCTCTTCCCCCTTCTCATCGGCTTTGTCTGGAGCGTCATCTGGGGCATCATGTTCATCCAAATCGCCCGAAACTGGTTCATTTCCGACCTTCATCATCGGACCGACTTTTTGACATGGTGTCCGTGCAGTAACTGGTGACAGACTGGCTCATCGACAATTGAGAAAAACTGTTACTTGTTTCATTTTTCTGTATTAAAATTGAGATTGTATGGTATTTGAAGAGAAAATTTATTTCATCAGTTTTGAACTCTCCAAAAATTGACATAAAAATCATGGATGATAGCTCATTCTCTCGGCATGACACCTCTCGTAGAACAAATCCAACAGGTCATCGTCGATTTCTCCTAGCAGAATTCCACGCTGTTGGATCTCGCGAAACGGGCGAAGCAGACCTGGAAACGAACAAAAAGTGATGGTTTAGAAGGTTGGGAGAAAACTAAGGAGTCAAGCTTCTTCCGAAGTTCTGAGATTTAAATTTCGAGTGTTTTCGGTGCTCTCATGTCTCGAAATTTCACAAATTTTCAGTATGCATAGCCGGAGCAGCTTATGGAAGCAATCGGCTTAGTTTTGATTTGGAAAATTTCTATTTAGGTTCATTCAAAAGCCGGCTAAAAGTTGTGTCATACCGTGCTGACAAAAATTATATGAATTTTGGTGATTTTCAGTGAAAATGGCCAAATTTGAGCAGTTGAAAAAGTATGTTTCTATCACTCGATTTCTATGAAACTTGATGAATGTATCAAGCAACTCTAGATCTCCATTTCTGTAGTTGACAACTTTTCTTGAAAATCGTTGCGAAGTAAGTTACGTCGCGTATAGTCACGCGACATCGAAACTTGGTGCAAACTTCCAAGTTTTTCCTTGATTGTGAATTTCGTTGAAAATTTTCAACTACAAAAATGAAGAACTAGAGTTGCTTGATAGATTCACCAAATTTTATAGAAATCGAGTGACTGGAACATATTTTTTCAACTGCTCAAAGTTGGCCATTTTGCACTGATAATCACCAAAATTCATATACTTTTGGCCAGCACTGTATATATCCCAGACACTCGACATTCTGAAAATTCTGTGAAAATTCTCGAAATTCTGAGTTCAAAATTCTCTGAATTTTTACACCAGAGTTTCAAAATTCTCAAATTCCCAAAAGTCAAACTTTTCTTTCTTTAGAGCAAACGAAGCGTTTGTTTTGTGACTTCAGATTTCCAAGAGGCTCAAAGCTTCTCATTATTCGGACGCTCACAAGTTTCCTAAAACCCTAAAATCTCTCACCTGTCCTATCCTTATTGATTCCTGCAGCCAATATAACTGGAACTGTCAAGTACATGTGTATTGACAAGAGTACAAGTACAGTATTCCACGTTTGCGGGAGTCGTCGTCCACACAGGATTCTCAAAAGCCTTCGCGATAGATTTCGGAACTGTTCGGGGTTCATTAGGTTCGGTGGCATGTTCTGGAACCAGCTATTATATGTTGTATATTTGGGATTCGGAACACCGAGGGTGACTAACGGGCTGGGGGTAAATTCAATCATAACCGAGAGGCGAAAAAAAAAACAAAACATTCATATAATTTTTTTTCTCCATGCATAACATGTCTTCTAGAGGGTACCCCTCGTTTTTTTCGGTTTTCGGGGGTGCACCACACAGGCTTCGACAAATGGAGAAACAAAAAAGACAAGTCATTTTCGATTAGTTTCCTTTCTCTCTGTTTCTTTCCCAGTGTTCCAGTGGAGCGTGAAAAATGACAAAAGTGAGTAAGGGGGCAAAACATGAAGGAAGAGGTTAGGTGGTCATGGAATAATGAATACGAAAATATGAAAAGATGAAAGGGGCGGAAAAACAGAAGATCGTTTGGAGGAAAATCTGAAAAAATGGAGGGGACTTGGAGTAGAATTGTGGAAGGCTAATGATGACCTGAGATTCGGCGATTCGGGACCTGCTGGAAAACCTGGAAATCAGGGAGGAGTATATAACACTTCAAATAATTTTGAACAAGAGCCCCATGTTCTATTAAGAGCCGTTCAAAAAATATGATGAAAAACAACTGAAAGTATGTGAGACTGAATTGAAAATTTGAAAAAGTTTTCTGCGAGATTTTCACATATTTTTTCTCTTCTTCGGAAGCCTATGATAACACATACGAAAAACTATCCTAATAAATGGGAAAGATGGAGTTTCGCCGCGTCCTTTCAAGCCTACAGTCATTCAATGTTTTATGACCTCCTGAGATGAAGCAAGACTCATCTGGAACATTTCTCCTGGGGCAGCAATTTTTCTGAAACTTTCAAACTTCCACAAGCTTTGGTCATTTTCTGAGGTTCTTAGCATGATTTTTGGCTGCACACCGGAAATGTTCTAGATATAGTCATGGACTACGCACTGATAATAGTTTATTCGAGCAAAACCCTTTCTCTGTGCTGTACTTTTTCGTCTTCCGAACCCTAGTCCAAAATGAAACTTTCACAAACTTTCGTCATTTTCAGAGGTTTTTGCCATGGTTTCAGGCTTACAGTAAGTGATACTTTCTTTTCTCCTGGGGCTTTTTTCCTTTCTCAGAAAAATTGGTGCCCCAGGAGAAAAGTTCCAGATGAGCCTTGCTTCATCTCAGGAGGTCATTAATCAATTGATCACTGTAAGCTTCAAAAGACGCGGCGGAACTGCATCTTCCGGATTCATAGTCAATGATACCTCCTTAACATTCTCTGAAAGTTTCAGAAAAATTGGTGCCCCAGGAGAAAAGTTCCAGATGAGCCTTGCTTCTTCTCAGGAGGTCATTAATCAATTGATCACTGTAAGCTGTATTTTCAGCCGAATCTGAAAAAACGCCCATGGTTAGACTGTACTTTTTTCGATTTTCGACCAGAATTTTTTGTTCTGTTTTTCGATCGATTCTGATTAATCAGATTGTGAGAAGTTACCATTTTATTCGTCTGAATGTGAGAAGCCCAGTAACCTATTTTTACTTTCTGGAAGTTATTTTGTCGAACGATATGCTCCATTCTTGCAACCTGTGTTTTTTTTGTATGCTCATAACATGGCTGTACATCGGTTTCAGAAAGCGAGATTTCAGTCTCACGCGGGAAGCGGAACGGTCGGTGCCCCGCCATAGAGGTGAAAGTTGTTCAAAGCCTGCAAGGTTGCCAGCGCTTTTATGGCTAGCAAACTTGATTACCACTTTCACCCAGCACTCAGTCTCGACTGGAATCCAAAGTTTTGTGCGTCTGGATATGTTCCAGTACTTCTAACTGTGTCAGGAGGGGAGGAGTCGTTTGACGCCCTTCCCCATCCCAGCCCTAGATCATTTCTTATTCTCTCAAAAATCAAAAAAAAAGTGACAGAAAGTTATTCGACTTCTGCTCCAATTGTCTCTCGGCTCCGAATGCTCATGTAGTCGTCGTTGCTCCTCTGGTGATCACACTGAAAATACTGAAGGTGCCTTTCAGGGTTAGTAGAAAATATTTGGATCAATGATGGTCGATGGTCTACCATCTGAGCTCAAAAGACACGAAAGTATAATTAGCGGTTTCAGAGTTCTCCCGAAACGTTCAGTAAACGTCTCCACAACCAGTGACGTTGTGATCATGGAGACAGTTTATAGACACGCCAACTAGCGTTTCAAATTGAGCATTTTCAGTTACGAGAGCTTTCATGCCTGGCTTCAATTGACTGAAGTTATTATGAAGAACATACCTTCTCTTGACTCGTTCTTTTCTCCGGCTTGCTGGGACGAGGGAACATAGTTGGTGTCTGAAAATCAACCAACATGATGATGCTTTCAAATTAGGTTTTGAATGTCTTCATAGTGCAAACATGTGTACTCGTGATTCTGAGCACTTTTATAGCTTTACTAAGATTCTCGGTAAGCAACAACAACGTTAATTCCTTTTTGGACATTATTAAAACTCAATTATGCTTTCTCTGTTCAAGTATCGCGCTGCAAGTTTTGGTGGGAAGTTGAGGGAAGTTCAGCTTTAGGTCTAACTTTGGTCGGCTTCTGGACGGATCTGATTTTGCTTCAGTAGCCATCTTGTCCATATAGCAACCAACTTACAACCAAAAGTTGTCGGCGACACCCGAGTGGGAATTCTTTCAGTTTTCAAGCGCTTTTATCACAGAAAACGGAAGAATTCTCTCATAGAAACTTTCTAGAACTTCCAGCAATCTCCGCTGATTCCTGAACCTTGGTCTTCTCAGTGAACCATAGTGATAGAGATCTTTGCGCTTTGTTTTTTTTTCGATTAGGAGTTTTTCTGAACACTCAACTTTCTGGAAACTTTTCTCGTTTTCTAGCGCTTTTATGGCTGAAAACACGAGAAGTTCCGAGAAGAGCTCTCCACTTTTTCTTTCGTATCCTTCGAAGCTTGGTATTTTGCCCTTTTTCATACTCAATACGAGAGCGTTTTCTGGAGATTCTTTCAGTTTTCAAACGCTTTTATGGCTGAAAACTGAAGAACTCCCTTGTAGAAACTCCATTATAAGTTGTGTGCAGTCAGTAACCTACCTTTTGTTCTCTCTTCTTTCCTCAATTGATCCATCGATCTTTGATTTGCGAATTCTCCTTATCCCGAAATTGTGACGAGATCTGAAAAGTTTTCAACTGGAATACATTTAACAATTTAGCCTTGTTTCTCTATTACTCGAATTCAACTTTGTCATTCAAAATTCCAACTGACACTCAAGGATTGTTCTCTGATTCTCCTCAACTGACTTTATTTTTCTATCTTTTCGAAATATCAAAGGAAAAAAAAATCCCGAAATTCTGACCGAATTTGGTGTTAGTTGGAAACGGATCAAAAATGAATTTTTGGAGCATAACACAAAATCATCCCTGATTTCTGAATCTTGGTGCAAAAGATACCAAAAATGTATTCTCCTCATTCTCCGTCACTTTTTCGGATTTCAAAGCGGTCTCTTAAAAATCTCTGTGTTCTTCAATCAATTATACCCTTTCTGAAGACTGACAGAGTGACAACAGCTCTTTCTGGAACTTCTTCTTCTTGTTTTCATGCGCTTTTATGGCTGAAAATAGAAGAAGTTCCAAATAGAGCTCTCAACGTATTTCTTTGTCATAACGTTCGAAGCTTTTAGAGCATTCGACTTCAATGGGTATTCCGCAATTTTTCACACTCAATACGCACTTTTACACTCGGTACGTGAGCTCCTTCTGGGAATTTTTTCAGTTTTCAAGCGCTTTTATGGCTGAAAACTGAAAATTCCCTAGCTGATGCTCTATGATACATTGCGTGTAGTCAGAATGCTCAATACCTTTTTTTCGATTCTCTTCTTCCGTCAGTTGACCCAAACATTGACTTGCAAATCCTCCTTACCCAGAAATCGGGACGAAGTCTGAAAAAATTGCAAACTGAATTTTATCCAACAATTTACACTTTATTCTTTCATTTTCGACCTCCACTTTGTCATTCATCATTCCTACTGGAATTCGAGGACAGTTTTCTGATTTTCAACTAATCTTTTCTACCTAACAAAGGAAAACTCTCAAATGTCTGACTAAATTTGATGGTAGCTGAAAGGGGTTCAAAATTCAACTTTTTTCAGGAGTAGCTAGGAATCGTCTCTGATTCTTGAACGTTGGTGCAAAAAATGTCGAAAAAATGTAGTCTCTTGATGCTCTGTCTCATTTTTCGGTTTCAAATCAAACTCTCAAGAGTCTCACTGAATGGCTAATTGAGTACCTATACTCCACTCTTTCTCAGCTTTTCAGATAGCAAATCGTTTCAGATGT
Organism: Caenorhabditis sp. 40 LS-2015; assembly: GCA_900536305.3. Lineage (NCBI taxonomy): Eukaryota > Metazoa > Nematoda > Chromadorea > Rhabditida > Rhabditidae > Caenorhabditis > Caenorhabditis tribulationis. Next base: position 431,320 of record LR546125.1, on the reverse strand, counting down.
GAATTTGAGGGTGATATGTAGACGTCTAGAGCATGTAGTTTTCTAATGCTCCAATAATATGCACCCCTGGAGGATGAGTATTCGTTTACATTTTGGTTCCAAGCTATGCGATACTCAACCCTTTGATTGAGATTATCCAGCTACTTATTACTTTTGATTGGGAAGCTCGAGCTTAAACAGTGTTCTCCAATGGATACTATACCCTTCCTGACCAGGAAACCCGTTTAGACGCACTCTGAGAATTTTCTCTAAATTTGCTCTTTTATAGAACAGAATCTGGGCTTTCGAATGCGCCAGGTCCTGCACAAACTTTTAGAAGTCGAGACATTCGCTTCGAAAGAGAACATTTTGCACTAGATTGCGTCCAAGTGTTAGCTCTTTCTGGGTATTCTTTTAGTTTTCAAGCGCTTTTATGGCTGAAAACTGAAGAGTTCCCCTTATAGAAGCTCCTTCACAAGTTTTGCATAGTCAAAATAGTCAATACCTTTCTCCGATCGTCTTCTTCCGCCAGTCGAGCTCCAGAATCGATTCCGTGGTTTTGTCGGCGGCGGCTCTGAAATGAAAGTAGTTCGAGACGATTCAGAAAATCTCGAGTACTTTCAGCCGATTTATTTAACAGCTACTGATTCAAAACTACTCAACAGTTTTCGAATCTCATTTTTCGAAGTTTGAACTTCATTTGCAAATAGCTTACTGCGCTATTTCAAGAATGGAGCTGTCAACCTTGTTCTCAGAAATTCTTCTGTTTTCCAGCACATGTTTTTGCTAAACACCAGAAAAGTTTTCAGATAACAAAAATTGATAATTTCGAGTTTTGAGAGCCTTCCCTGAATAGTGTTGGCTCATACCGGAATTCTCGTAGATTCAAAAGTCGCAACGCTTTCAAGACAGGCTTCTGAGCGGCTGCATTTCTAAACACTTGAATGGAGCTGTCAACCTTATTCTTAACTTCAGGATCTCTTCCATTTTTCAGCAAATGATACTCTCGTAGATTCAAAAATCATCAGGTTTCTGAGCCCCTGCCTTTCTAAACACTTATCGTCAAAAGATTTCGGGTACTTTTATGTGCGAAAACTCAAAAACAATGATAACTGCTCGAGGAACATTTTTCTATCTTTTTCCTCTCCTTCGGTAATCCGCTTGAATTTTCAACGCTTCTATGGCTGAAAATCCACGAGCTTCCAGAACTGGCGGAATTGTCAACTCTCTCTTTCTGTCTTTCTCTTTTTCTCTGCTGTTCTAACCTTTCAGAAGTATGGACTTCTATGTATATAAAGTGCTGACCATTCAACTGATAGAGCTCTTATTGAGATTTTTTCAGTTTTCAAGCGCTTTTATGGCTGAAAACTGAATCATCCCTTTGTAGAAGCTCCATTACAAATTGAACATGGTCAGAATAGTCGATACCTTTGATTGACCCACCTCTATCGCCCATCAATCGAAACGTGGAAATACGAATCCCCATAGTTCCAAATCCGTGACGTCATCTCGCTCGCCTCTTCCCCATCCATCGTTGTCCTCCATCGATCCATCGTTGTCCTCCATCAATCCATCGTTGTCCTCCATCGATCCATCGTTGTCCTCCATCGATCCATCGTTGTCCTCCATTGTCCACGCATCTGCAAAATTGAAAATTAACGCACACGGAACCAATCCGCATCTGTTTTTGTTTCGTGCTAAAAAGTAATGAAGACTTCTTTGAACTTTTACGATTCTTACAGAGGTCTAGGTTATAAAATCTAGACAAATGTTCTAGGTGGCTTTCTGGATCAACTTCTCGAGAATTTTGATCCGAAAGTATCTTCACCATTTCAAACGGATTTTTTGTGGGAAAAACATTTCAACTTATGGAGATTTGAGCAGGTCACTACATAGCACATTCGAACAGCCAGATTATCAGGAAAACCCATATACTGGGTTTATGGGAATTCCTATACTGGGTTTATGGGAATTCCTCTGTTTGCCCACAGAGTGTGAAGAGGTGGCCAGGACTTGTTCTTAAACGTACCGTCTCTGATCCTCTCGCTGATGCCTCTGCACTAGAGCTTGTTCCGGTCCGGCAGTCTCTGCAAATTTCCAATGTTCTTTCTTCAGAGCTCATCTTCAGAGAATTCCCGAAAACAAGAAGCTAAAAGTCTCAGGATCTTCAGAAATCAAGAATCTAAGAATCCGTCAAACCCTCGAATGCAAGAATCCACAGAAGTCCGATTCTGACGATGCGAGAAATCGCAGAATATCAGCACTCGAAATTCATGAATCTTATAGTTCCTGAATCCAAGAATTCGAGGATCTGTGAATACCCCCGAATCCAATGGAGTTCGAACTCGAAAAATCATCAATCCAGGGATTCGAGAACTCGAAGATCCAAGAATCCATGAGCCATCAGAATCCGGAATTCAAAAATCCGAGAAACGGCAAATCCAGTAATCCAAATTGACGAAAAATCAGCTACCTTCTGCTCGGACAGCTTCCGAAGTCTCGATCGAATCGGCTTTGCTCAAATCCAATCCGATTGATTCGTCTCCAAGTGATTCTGAAAGAATTGGAAAATGTTATTTTCGACAAATGTTCAGTTTGGAAAATACCTTCTAAGTGTTCGTTGGTGCCTTCAGGACTTGCAGTGGTCGGTGGCTTGACCTTTCTGAAAAAATACAAAGTTATGCTTCTTATTTTTCGGAGTTTCCCCAGGACTCAGTTTTCAATCAAAACTTTTGAGCTTCAAAAAAAAACTTTTGAGCTCAGTCATTGTGAAAATCCATCCTACTCACCTTTCGATTGTCCTTTCGACTCCTCCTGCTCACTTCCTCTTGACATCCCAGCTCAACTTCAGACTGCCGTGACTTTGTTCTGATCCGCCTGGGTAGACACCGTCAGCGCGGGTATCACTTTGTGCCTGGTTCCCAGAGCCGGGATACCCCCTCAGGGTCTTGGCAAAGATCAGAACCGTCTCAGGGAACTTCCCCCACTCTCCGAACCGGTCGGCAGGCCGAGCAACTCGTCTCTGTTAGCTTACTGGGTTCTTCAAGCTCTATTGAGGGTGGGTCTCTCTCGTGATCTATTGGCAGCTTCACAACTGAATGATCATCCTACCGACCACGAGCCCTACACACTGGCAGAAACCGGACGGCCGTTGGTGTACCGACCAACCGGGTCCTAGGTACTTAAACCTTACGGACACTTTCCGCCAGCTCGAAAGACTGATCCCCCCGCAGGGTTCAGGGATGCGGCGAAGCTTCTGTAGCGACCTATTCCGAGATGCGATCCGATTCCACCAGGGGGACCTTATAGACCCGTGGTCCCCGAAACCCCAGAGGTCAACCACACGCAGCCCGAAAGCCCGTGAGGTTTACATGGAAGTACTGGCTTCTCTACCGGGGCGATCCCTAGAACATCGTGAACCGGCGGCCACAAACCCCCATCTTTCATGACCCTTTCCCATTGACAGTCTGGCGTGTTGCCTTTAGAAGAGCTGAGTTTCGGAGGTGGCTTACTCCATCGTTCGAATCCCCCTCTCCAGCGAATTCGAATCTCCCAGTCTTAGGTCACGAGAGCCAGATGGCAATCGTTGTCCCGTCAGCAGGAGTATCAGAGTAAACCCTGATGACTCCCTCCGGGTTATTTGACCCATGGCGATCTGGGGCGGGTTGCTCGTTGCCGAGTCTTCCGATCCACGTGTCTAGACACAAGTGTCATCATCAACACGGGATCAAAGGTTGATTCCTACGCCTGCCTTACGTCTCAATCAGCACACGGCGACCTGGCGTTTACTAAGCTATGCTCCGCCAGGTCTATGTGTCGGGTCAGGGAAGCGGCGTCGCGGTCTTAAACGAACGGAACCACCCTGGCTTCATGTTTCCGGCGGCCGGGAACGAGCCTTAACCCTGATTCGTCAAATATGAGAGGGGTGCCAGTAGAGAAGGACTGCAAGAAAAACGGTTACCTTCTTCGTCGAAAGTTTGAGAATGAAGAAACAACACGTTAGACGGAAAAGACAAAACTTCGAATTACTACATGATCTAGTGCAGATATTGAAGAAAAACTGATCCGAAAATCAGAAACTCTATTGCAGGTTCTCCGATCCTCCCCTCATCTTCCGTACGCGATCTACCTCTCACTACCGACTCCAATCAAAAAATTGACCAACATATTCTGAACAAAATCTCCCTCCCCTCGTTCCGAGATAACCAACGCCTAAAATCCTTCTCCTCGATCAATCATTTATTCTTAGCATCTCTTTTCAAAACAAACGTTCTCCCAGTTCTTGAATATTGCTCCGCAATTTACTCTCCACCCCCGTCTTCTAAACTTGCTCACAAACTAGAACGACCTCTTCGTCATTTCACCAAAGTAGTCTTACTATTACAAGAGAGGAACTGAAAGAAAACAATGCTTTTGTGTTCTCCAACTCGAAAGGTCAAAATCGATAAAAGAGGAGCGTACGTTCGAAAGGAGAAATGAAGACGTCAGAGAAAAAATGAAAAACTGCGAAACCAATGTCATGAACGGAATCAATAAAACTGTAATCCCCGTTTCAAAAAAAGGGAACCACTCCAATCCGACCAACTATCGACCAGTTTCCCTCACCGACCCCGTCTCAAGAATCATGGAAAGGATCATCTGTCGTCGCCTGGTTTCCGACAACCTTCATAAGTTCCATCCCTTCCAGCACGGCTTCCTTCCCTGCAGATCCTACCTCTCTTCCCTCGTCCACTTCACTTCAACTTACAAAAAACATTCTTTTAGCGAAATATAAAACTGTGGATATTGTTTCCTTCGATGTTCGGAAAGCATTTGACAAAGTCCCCCATTTTCGCTTACTTGATAAGCTTGCCGCCTTTGGGATTCCCAAACCCTTCTTCTCTTGGTTTAAAGACTTTCCATCCAATCGGACCTTTTCGGTGAGAATTTTTCATAATTCCCCTCTCTACCATTCAAAAATCCATTTACATAATTTATTCCTGGTCCGTTCAGAACTCTCCCCCTCTGGCCACTTCTAAAACTACACTCCTTCAATTCGGTCCCCAAAATCCGAATCATACTTATACTATCGACGGCTCATCTATTCTCCCTTCCTTCCACGTCCGAGATCTTGGCCTCGCCACCGACCCTCTCTTCAAATTTGAACAACAGATTCCCAAGAAAATCACCCTTTCTATGCTCCGATCTCACCAGCTATTTAGATCCTTTCGATCCACCAACCCATTCTTCTAGTCTGCTCTTTTTAAAACCTATGTTCTCCCGATCCTTGAATACTGCTCCGCAGTCTGCTCCCCACCCCTTTCCTCCTCCTTCTTGCCTTCGTTTTCACCCATTTATTTTGCCCCTCCATTCACCTTTGAAATCTCTTTGAAATGATCGAATACATTAAAAAAATATAAAAAAAGGGCGACGGAGGACAGGAAAGTAGTGGGAGGCCAAATGAAAACCAAAGGTTGCTCTATTGAGAATCAGAAGCGCAAGAAAGATAATCTGGAAAACATCTCACGAAAATCAGAAAACTCGCTGTGTATTAAACCAGAAAAAAGTTCTGACAGAAGAAAGTCCGCTCTATTTGAAAATCTATTTTCCATTTTCAACAATGTTCTCCTTTTCAAAGTTCGATCAAATTTTTTCAAAACTAATGCGAACCTTAAAGTGCAAGTATTGAAAGAGAATGCCAGAAAAAAGAATGCTCGAAGAAAAATCCAAAATCAGAAACAGTAGGGGTGCCAGAAGAGAGGAACTAAAAGAAAACAATTTTTCGTGTTCTCCAACTCAAAAGGATCAAAATCGATAAACGAGGAAGGCACGACCAAAAAGAGAAAAGAGAACGTCGGAGAAGAAATGGGTCAATCAATTAAAACTATGCCACCCTGGGAAGTTGCCAGAAAAAACAAGACGGGTAGATCAAAAATCGACTTTCCAATTTGAAAATTTCGTTCTTGCGAAAAATTTGGAAAGTTAGAATCAGAATAATTGATGCATTCAAAATGTGAAAACTCTCGTTGTCGATAATTGAGAAAATCTACTAGTCAGAAAATTCGCTTTATAGAAATCTGGAAATATCGCCCAACGGGGAACTAGATAAATCGCTGCACAGGCGACCAGAAAGCAACTCCATGTTCCGAGAAAAATGTTCGAAGAGAAGATAGAAAAAAAACTAATAAAAAAACCAAAAACTCGCAGCCTTCCAGATAAAGTCAGAAAAAACAAGCGAAATCAATAAATGGTAAAAAGAGACAGAAAAAATCGAGTGGAGAGAGGTAGACCGAAAAGTTCTTCTCATGAAAATTTTTGACCTACGAAAAAATGCAAAAATTCGAGGGAAACTGAAAGCGGTCTCTCGAAGAAAGTAAAAATGAGAATCAGAAAACATCGCGTTCAAAAGAATCGGTTTGCTCAACAGTTTGCTCTTCTCATAATCAACTAACTCTATCTGCGAGAAATCGAAAGGAAAATCAGGAACCAATTTTCGAGGAAAAAACATTAAACATGGGTCTAGAAATGATCTCAGAATACACTCGAAAGCCGAAATTTTATTCTGCAATTTCAGAGAGAATTTTGAGTGGAGAGAAACGTATTGGAAAAGCGAGATCAAAGTTGCTCTATTCAGAATCTAGGATCATGGAATAAGTTACGGGAAAGAGATAGGTCAAAAAATGTATGAGAACTAGAAGGACTATGCCTCCCTGGGGCCCACCAGCATGAATGTCTAATTATTTTCAAAAAAAGAAACTTTGCTTTGAAAAGAAAAAGAGAGTTTTGAGCCCGCATGAGCTCATCTTCCAGCGAATCGCTAATCCAAACAGACAGGCGTTGGAAAGTTCGCTCTACTGCGATTGGAACTTCCTCTCCGGGAAAGTGTGAGAACAGTGGTGTGGGAGGGAGGGGAATGACACACAATGGTACAAGTGGTCGGTAGAAACAACTAGGTAATAAAAAACTCCTGTAGAATCAAAGCGTACGTTCGAAAAGAGTAAAGAAAATGTTCGAGAAATTTTGGGTTGAATAATAGAAAGTATAAGACCCCGGGAAGATAGTTTCGAAAGTTCGAGTTTTTGCTTCTGTCTATGGTTCACCTCTACGAACTCATGACAAAATCCGAAAATTTTGGGAAGTTAGAATCATAATACTTTTTTTTTCCTTTTCGAAAACTTTTCAAAATCAGATCAAATCAGACGGAACTGATGTGAATTATGAGTGCAGGTATTGACGGAAAATTCCAGAAAAAAACAAACTGGAAGGAAAATCCAAAAATCAGAAACAGCCGACGTCCGTAAAAGGGAGGGCAGAAAAGTAGTGGAGGATCAAATGAGAATGAATGACCGGATGGAGGTTGTTAGGTCGAAAACTAGAGAGTTAGATCAAATAGTCCCTTTCTTCCAATATACTAATGAACACGGGGGAAAGGTAGGGGGAAAGAAAAAGGTCGGCCTAGTCGGAGTCAGAAAGTATGCTCTGTTGCGAAACTGGGGGTCAAGTAAGAAGGAAATCCAAAAAGTCATAAGTGACGAGCGAGGATCGAACATTCGAGAAGGAGAGAAGAGTTCTCTATTTGAAAAATACCGCTACAGAGAAGATGACGTCGATAAGAAAATGGGAAGCAAAATGGATAGCGAGATATATCAAAAATGTCAATTTCCGATTTTTGTTTCAAACGATGGAAAACAGTTTACTCAATTGGAAAATCCAAAAAAAATCGCTCCGAAATTTCCCTATTTTCATATTCCTCATGTAGAGAATAGAGCAACCTCTAGGAGTGCAGATATCGAAGTAGAGTGCGAAAAAAAGGGGAAACTCAAAAATCCGAAAAAATTCAGATGGCGTCAGTAAAACGATAGGAGAAAAATCGATAATGATGAGAGAGGGCAGAAAATGAGTGTGCGGCAGAGGTAGATCAAAACAACATTATGAACGGTGGGGGAGAAGAAAACAACTGGCAGGTCTAAATTTTCACTCCCTAATGGAATTTTTGATCTACCTCAAAAAGTGGGATTTTTGAGATTTGATTTAGAAATCGATGACAACCGATGACCCACAAATGTTTTTCTTCCAACTGCAGAACTTGAAATTTTCAGCGATTGATTTTTTTTCATCGCGACCCACCTGCCTCACATGCACATCCTTTCATAGCTGTTTATGTTGCTCCCGGTTTTGGAATCCTCTTGTCAAGACGAACAAGATGACATCAAGAACTGAACAAAAATAATTTCAGCAAATTCTGAAAAAAACGCCCATGGGCAGTACTTTTTTCGAATTGCGACAAAATTTTTTTGTTCCGTTTGTTGGTTGAATCTGATCAAGATGACGACGAGAAAACCAATAAACCTGGCCTCACTCTCTGAAACTCATTTTGAGCCGAGTTATGAGCATTTTCCATAGACCTCAAACAACCTGAAAAATGACCTCCAGATAAGAGGCCATATCTCGCTTCAAAATCTGTTTCAGAGACTGAGACATAGTTTTTTGGAATCCTCTTGTCAAGACGATCAAGATAACGTCAAAAACTAAACAAAAATATTTTCAGCCAATTCTGAAAAAACGCCCATGGTTAGACTGTACTTTTTTCAACTTTCAGCTAAAAATGATTGTTCCGTTTGTTGATTGAATCTGATCGATTTCTCCTCGACTAGACCCTCTTTGCGTAGATTCCAAAAATGTGCTTAGTTTTTGATTTGAAGCAAAAAACTATCCTCCCTCAAAAACGCCCCGCATTTCCAACCCGTTACGCCGCCTTCGCCGCCTAAGATCTTCCTACGCCAAACTCTTGGCTCACCCAAACTTCTTGGCTAAGACTCTACTCTCCAGCATCAGGAAAAAGCAACTCTCACTTATTAAATTAATTCGTCACCGCTCATCCTCAACTGAGAAAACTATCCTCTCCAATCCATCATCTATTTCCGCCAAATCTCTCATTCGAAGGAGACTAAAGTCTCGAGCCCGTGTCCCCCCTCTTTCATTGAATGGTCGGGTCATCTCCAACGAATCCGAAATCTCCTCTACGTTCACTGATATCTTCTTAAATAACTTCTCCACTCCTCTCAATTCCTTCACCCCGCCCTTCTCCCTTCCTTCACCATCCCTTCCATCTCCTCCTGCCGAAGAGGTCTTCCCTCCATATATAGTAGAATTCACTCTAGACAAACTTCCCCCTACATGCGGGTTCTCTCCCCATCTCGTCAACTATCTCATTCTGAAGCGCTGCTCAACTTCCCTGGCCCTTCCATTATCCATCATCTTTTCCCACTCCTTCGCCACTTCCACTCTCCCATCTAGTTGGAAACACTCCACAATTATCCCAGTCCCTAAAAAAGGCAACTCCTCCAATCCCTCGAACTACCGCCCCATCTCGCTTACGGACCCTATCTCCCGTGTCATGGAACGTATTATTTGTAAGCGTCTCCTCTTAGACCACTCTCATAAGTTTCATCCAAACCAACACGGTTTTCTCNGAGAACGAGAAATTTTCGGACCCATGTCCAAGAGAGTTTTAGAACCGAATGTGAATTTCGAATCCAACCATATAAAAATCTCGGTCAAATAAAAATTAGTTTACTCCCCCTTTAAGGTTTAATTACCCAAGTTTGATGTTCCCGGTGCACATGACTCGGAAGATGGTGAAAGTTGTCTTTGACAACGATTCATAACGGCCCCTCCCTGAGTAAATCCCCAAGTATATGCTGGTCCGGACAAACGTCCGGTTTCTGCCAGAAACATACCCCAGGCTCGCCTAAAAGGATTCATTGGAACTACGGATTTGTGGTTATTGTTTTTACCGTATACCGAAAAGTTTGCCATCATCTGGCGTCCAATGAAGCAGATATACAATACGTCATGCCAAGCGATCATCTGTACAAATGTATTCGCGTGTAAACCCGCCATCACTTATAAAAACATACACACACAAAACTGGCTTTTCAAGACAAGGGGTGTCTCATGGTCATCCACACATACACACAAATCCTTCTTACACCTTCTCTTTTTTATTGGTGGATATCGTTTTTTAAGCTAATAACGGAACATTATTTTACACTTGTAGAGTTGATTTTGAGACACACATTTTTGAGTAGTTTTGAAGCCGATTTTTTAATATTCAAATTCTGTTCTTCTGGTTGACATCTGGTTGAAATGTGACGTTTCAAATTCAATTGGTAACTGATTATTTCCAGCTGAATTTGAGACCAAAATCGTTAGTCAAAAGTGAAAAATTACTCATGGATAGATTATATTTTTGCCAGTTTTTGAGCCAAAGATTTGTCTTCTCAATTGCAATTGGGTAATGGTTAATACGTTCAAAATTAGAACCGACCGTTAATTTTGACGGTTTTCGTAATGATTGCCTTTTTGACGTCCTGACGGATCTGGGTGCGATTTTGAGAGCAAATTTTCAACTACTAAAATGAAGATCTAAAGTTGCTTAATACATTTACCAATTCTCAAAGAAATCGGGTGATCGGAAAATGCTTTTTCAACTGCTCAAATTTGACCTGTTTCCACTAGAAATGATCAAACTACACGATACTGTAATCTATCCTTCACAGAAAATCTATGTTTTTCCAGATCGCTTAAATGCTTCCACACATCACCATTCTCCTTCCTCTCATTTCCCTAGTTGCCACTGATTTCTCGCCTCACTTCCGGAAATTCCTACACGACAGTTATGGCATCGCAATAACCGACATGTTGGAGAGAACCGATCTGGGAATGGACTCGTCGTTTGGTGGGAAGGAAAGTGCGGCAGATGTTCCCCGGAATCAGGCGGTTATTATTGTGCATGGGATTACCAATAAGGCGTCGAGATTTGCGGTAAGATTTATTTTCTCAATTTTGGATCCGGAACGTATTGGGTTAAAAAATGACCGAGAAGGACGGAAAAGTCCATCTGGTCCGGCCCATGAGTTTTGACCACTTTGCTCCTTAAAGTCCCCAATCTACTTCTTCAGGGCACAGTTGCATACCTGAAATCCAAGGGATACAAAAACTCGGAAATCTACGGCACCACATGGGGAGACGGTGGACGGACGCCAGTGGGACTCGTGGAGATGAAGTGCAACTATGTTAAACAAATTAGGTGAGTCAATCCCGTTCCGTGTTGGTGACGCGCCCTTTCATAATCCCCAGGCTCTGGGAGATCAAATTGAATTCAAAGTTATACCATCGGATTTTGACCTACCCAAGTTAATAATCCAAGAGAAAAAAAACTGAGAAGAATACTTAAAACGAAATCTATCACTGATACTGTTATAAGTGTCGTATCAAAATCAGTTGTTTTTCCAGAGCCATGATAATTGCAGTCCGACAATATACAGGACAGCAAGTTGATGTCATTGGCTACTCAATGGGCGCTCCACTCGCCAGAAAGGCTATCCTGGGAGGACAGTGTGTGGACACTAGAGAGATTTTGGGTAGGATTTTTGTTGAGGAAAAGTAACCATATCTTTTATAGGAGCTCCTCTAACCGAACTAGTGGACACTTTCCTGTCGGTCGCCGGTGCCAACTATGGAAGTGTCTTGTGCATTGTTCCCGTGCCAGTGGGAACTTGTAATAAGTGAGTTTTCTCGATTGAAACTGTGCGGAAGAAATCAAAAACTTCAGTATTTTATGTCGAGAACGTTTGTCAGGTGATTCAATTTCTGAAGGTATCAAAGTTTTTTCCAGACGTAACGGCCTTCACTGCGACTCGGAATTCCTCCAGGACATCAACAACCAACAACGCTACGAGGGTTCCCATACATTCTCCATCTTCTCAACTGCAGACGAGAAAATCGGATTCCGTTCGTGTGGACGACCGGTGTCACCGATTCGTGGAGGCACTGGATTCGTAAAACGAGACGGGTTGAACCACGACCAACTGATGGACTCCACTCACCCACTGCAGAGGAACTTCATTTTGTATCACTCGCCAAAGGCTCCAAAGCATCGGTTGTTGGCTTGAAGGGGGAGGACACTAATTTAAAGTTTTTTGTACTGTAATTTATGGCTCCACTGAAATGAATGATGATCTTCCAAATCCGAATCCTAAATATGACACAAAGCCAACTGAATGCAATATGAGGTAGAGGTTTAACTGAATGTTGGATTTATCATGGCCTAAGTGAAAGTAGGCGGGGCTTAGATGTGAGGCCTGATTACGTAAGTTGCCCTATGGTCGATTCATTGACTGAATGAATGCTGAAAGTAGGCGGGGCTTGGTAATGAGTGAAGCTCAAATCTGCAGACTAGTTAAAAGGGGCTGAGCAACTTTGCATTGAGTCATGAGCCTATAGCCTAATCATCTGAGTGGGCGGAGCCTAGCGGGTCGAAAACGCTTCTGAAGAATCAAATAATTTATTAAATTATTACTTTACGAATTTCAAGGCGCACTGGAAACAATAGAAAAAGGAATGAAAGAAAGCTGTCAAAATGGCAGAAATCGGTTGGAAAACGGAATGAAAGAAGTCTGGATTGTTAAAAGTCATAGAAATCTTCGGAATAAGTTAAAGTATAAAAATCTATTTGAGTCAGCTCATTTAAAACCGCCCATGTTGCTCCCGACCACCGATGTGCCGTAGCCTCCGACTCCCTGTGAGGTGTTCATGTTTCCACCGTATCCTTGTTGCTGATTCTTGTCGACGATCGTGGTTCCGTATCCACCCACTCCGGTATTCGTCGTCGTCGTCGTCGCCACGTTGTTGGTGTTGTTGGCGTTTCGAACCAGGTTGGTGTCGGTGGAGTAGGTCTTGCAAGAGGGACACATCCACGTCACGGCTCCGCAGGTGTTGGTGGCTTTGCAGCGGGTGCAGTGATGGGATTGGAGGCCGGGATTGTCGAGCAGAATGCCGAGGCGATCCATCATAGCGGCTTTGGCACGGGTGGAGAGGCAGTCGTCTGGAGAAAGAAAGTTCAGGTTGAGAGTAAAGAGACAAAAATGAACCGACGAATCTCAAAGTTTGAATCTCCAATTTCACAGGATCTCAGAACCTAAGAAGCTTCCATATGGCTTAAAATCGATGTGCTTTTGAGTCTTCAAAACTTTCCAGAATTTCACAATGAAATTTTCAAGCTTTGAGGATTCTGAGATCTCCAACTATCCGATCTTTGAATGTTTGACAATTTCTCTGACTCCCAAAAAGTTCTGTACTTTTTCAAATAACTCACAAGTAGTTTGTTGCGTCATCTGAATCAAGTTCTCCGGCCTCAACACCATCTGGAGACATTGTGGCAGCATCTCGTGGAGGAAGCATCGATCCAGAAGGGACAGCCTCACGAAGACGGACAGTTGAGTGTGAGGGGATAATAGAAGGTTGGCACACTTTCGAAGCAAAGCCGGCGACTCCATTTTGCATGCGGACATTAGGATTGGGCCAATGTTGGTTTCTGGAAGAACGTCAGGGTGGAGAGGGGCAGGGTTTCAGAGTGTTGTTGCTAGTTTTTGTTGAAAATAATTCTAAGCTGGGAATGTCTGGAATCGGAACTTATCAGATTATCTTCCTAAGCATATTGGAAGTCACGTGGCCCTGGATTGGCTCATTTGAAAGACCGTAAAATGCTTCATATCAGATTCTGATGAGAATTTTCTTACTAGGGAACCGTTTCAGAATTGGCTCATATATAGAGCAAAATTAGAGCTCTCGAATGGGCTATGCGGCTACCTGCGCAAACTTCCAAAACTAGAAATACAGGCTCCGAAAAATGATCCTTTTCATCATTTCTGCTGAACAAAGAGTCACTACCTTTCGGAGCATGTATCTTGACTTCTAGAAGTTTGTGCAGGTAGCAACACAGCACATTCGAAAGCCCTGATCCTGCTCTAAAAACTAGCTAATGTAGAGAAAGTTTCCTGAGATACCCAAAATCGGGTTTCCTGATCGAAGTTCCAGAATCTTGATTTCGAAGACCGAAAACTCAAAATCTCCCATTCTTTCTAACTTTTCAAATCTCCAAAATTGTCCAATTTCATCTACCCCTTAACACCTCCAAAAAGAAGGCAGACACCCACCATTAATCCTCAACTGTGGCGGATGAATAGCCATGAGGAAAGCCTTCAACTCCTCGTGTGTACACGGACAGAACATCTCCTCCACGCCGCTCGACGTGCTACACAGCTTCTCCTCGAAAACATTACTCCACGCGGCCATATAATACGGATTCACATAATAAAGCCGGCCGGTCTTCGCTCGGACAGCCGAAAAGTTCACATCCGACTGTCGCTGATAGGGCTCCAAATCCAACGGTGGCTCCAGAATCTCTTCGGGTGCCGCCGCTCCGTGAAGACGTTCCAGAAGCAGCACCTTCACTCTGTCGGATAGTGCATAATATCGGGATCCGTTCAGATCTACTTTGCTGTTCGGACGCATCTCTCGTAGGCATAGGACTAGTAATCGATTCAATTTGTATCTATCTGCTATCCACACTTTTTCTAGAAATGGCAAGTTGTGACTGATCAGGAAGCATTCGCATCGATGCAGAAGGCCTTCCATCTGGAATAAGAGAGATTCTCAGGTTTCTTCAAATTTGTATGAAAAAGTTGTCAACTAAGAAAATGTTTCCCACAATTTCATTAACAATTTGTTAGTTGGCAACTTTTTCAGATCTGCTACAGAACTTCAAATATAAGCGATCAAAGTTACCTGATAATCATAGGCTAGCGGGAGTAGAATATGAACTGATTGATCATCGACAGCCTTGTATGTTGGATGTATGCACTCCAACATCTCTAATACATGTTCATACTGTACATTGGCCAATATCAGCTCTCGATCCGGACATTCTACACACCAGGCTCTGAAAATTGTTCCGAGGTAAAATTTGAGCCCGAAAAAAACTCCCCCCATACCTCAACACAGGACTCCATACAGATATGTAGTGCTCATCAACATAAAGCCGCCTGTTCTCCACCAACAGTGGACGTGTCCTCTGTCCATCGGGTCGTGTGAAGTCTACGGATATCTCGATATGAATCGGCGGCTGGTACTGCGCACCAGACGGGCCCGGTTGGGACGAGGACGGTTGACACGGAACGGTCTCATATCCTTGTGCCGTTAGTCCAGGACTACGAGACCGTTCTCGTGACACCGACGGCTGGGGTTGGTGATGCACGGTGGTGAGGACTAATCTAGGGGATTCTGAAAATGTTGAAAGTTGAAAGGAGATGTTGTTACGAGAATGGCAGAATATTTGAGTAAAATAAACAGACTGAGAGAAATCATTTTCAACTCTTATCTTGTTTCAGATCTACAGTACTGGCAGAAAAGAATGGTGATTTTCAGTGCAAAACGGTCTACTCAGTTGAAAAAGCATGTTCCAATGATTCGGTTTCTATGAAAATTGGTGAGCGTATCAAGCAACTCTAGATCTTCATTTTTGTAGTTGACAATTTTTTTCAAAAACCACAATCAAGTTAGTTACGTCGCAGTAAAGATCATGGTTCCGAAAACGGTCGAAATTTGCATTGAAATGTACCGAATGACATAACTGACTAGATTGCAATTTTCGTGAAAAGTTGTCAACTACGCAAATTAAGATCTATAGTTGCTTGACACATTCACAAATTTTCAGGAAAATCCGGCTTTTGAGAACTGATTTACAAGACTTCAAACTTGATAGTTTTGCACTGAAAATCACCAAACGCGCATTCTTTTTGGCCAGTATTGTATCGAGCTATCGATGATTCAAAATCCAACTTTTCAAAAAAAAAGGTTCAATTTTCAGCGATCTACTCTGAGTTCTCTCCTTTCCGTAAAAAAGACGGACCATTTCCCCGAAAAAAGGCATAGGAAATGAGGAGGAAAAGTGTGAGAAACCAATCGGAAAGAGTCTTTTCAAAAAAAAAAAGTGCCCGTGCCGAAAAAAACGGAATAAATGGGCGAGAGGGGCCCCTCTCTTCTCTCTTCTACTTCATCTACTTCTTCTTCTTCTCCATTTTTCGGAATAAAAAAGATAGAAAATTCGAGTGCAAACCGAAGGGGAGGGGAGAAAGCAAAACTCTAGTAGATGGAGAAGGCGAGAAAATATCAAATTTCATTCGGAATTTTCGCATTTTTTTTTTCGCGCGCTACTTTTTCAGATTATGTCATTCCGTTTCGACGCGCAGAAATGAGGATGTGATGGGATTAGAAGATCGAGATGGATAAACTGAACGGAAAAAAATCATATTGAAAATGACATGATTCGTTTGTGAGAAGGTATTTCGGAGAATTGAACTCTTAGAAATTTTGGATTCCAGAATTTTTAGATTCAGGCTCCGCCCACTTATAGCTGTCCGAACCCATCAGGGACCACAAAAAAATGCATTTGTGTCATGCGTTACGACAGAAGGACGTCTAGACATCTAATCTAGAAGAAAACCGAGGTTTGAGAAAGTAAAGTCAGGTCACTGAATAAATGGAAAGTCTAAAGCTCGAGTTCAGAGTTTCACGAGAAATTTTTGAATTTTGGGAGAGTTTAAAATTTGAGGCAGACATAGATTTGGTATCAATCTATATCAACGTCTTGGCGGGAGTCAGATTCCGTGAAACTGTATTCACAAAACGGAATCCATGATAAATCAATCAGATTCTCAGATTTCGGAAACTTTACTCCTCTAACATTTTTGAATTCTAGAACAGTCAAACAATTTGTCTACAACATCATCAGAATCCAGATTCAAAGAAAATCAGAAACACTCCGTTCCAAAATTAAGATCTCTTTGACAACAATTGGCTCCAGAAGAAGTATACTCAACGATTTGGGCATCTTTCCGAGGTCAAACTCAAATCCCCTGCTCCTGCTAATTTTTACTTCGTCTGAATCTGTGGAGTCAATGTTTCCTTGATTCAGATCATGACAAAAAAGATTAACCTGAACCAGCCACGAGGAATCTCCTTGGTGAAAAATGCCGAAATTCTGAGCTTGAAGCAAGCTTTCCACTAGAGTTTTGCTCCAAAAACCTAGAAATTTCAGAATGATAACTAATTTACTATCTCCCTATCCTCAGACCAGATAAATTTCCCCTCTTCTAAAAAAATGCAGGAGACAAAAAAGTCCTGCTCTCCCCTTATTTTTTCATCTTGTTCTTTCCGGAAAAAGCTCTGTGTGGACCCTCTCTACAACCCGTCAATACCCATTACCCAGTTAGGAAGAGGGACCCTTACTGCACTCTCTCTCTCTTCCTTTTCTCTTATTTTTTCGGGGGGTCCGCCCCGTAAGAAAAATGGGATTAGCGTTTGTATGTGGTGGTGGGGGGGGGGAGGGGGGCACTACGCCCGGGCGCCTCGAATATTAATGGGTCTTCTGGTAAGAAAAAAAAGTAAGGAGAAATGACTGAATGAAAGCAGAGAATAGGAAATAAGAAAAAAAGAAATATGGATTCGGGAATGGAGAAGAAATTCAATAAAAAGAGGGCCAGATGGCGTGGGAGTTCTTGTACATGAGGAGGCGAGAGGAGCAGTGTGTAGAAAAAAAATTGGGGAATGGAATTATCGAATTTGATCGGGAGGAAATCTGGAGTGTGAACTGATTCTAAAGTTAACGTTCAGAATCTTAGGATCTCAGATTCTGAGTTTCTAAAATTTGAAATTCTCGAGAGTTTGAAATTCTGAAGGCCAAAGATTCGAAAATTCCAAGATCGTTAGATGATGATCATTAGAACACCGGGAGAAGAGATGCGGATCTCCCAGACTCGATGGGAACCTCGGAGTCTACGCCAGAATGTTCAGACCCGCTTTGGCCTTTTTAGAATTTTAATGAGTTCAAGGATTTTAGAACTTTAATGAGTTCAAAATTTGGAAATTTGGAGTCTGAAATTCTGATTCTGAACTGTTAAAAAGTGAAATTTCATGAATCGGATGTCGACAGCGGGAATTCAAATTTCCTATACGGAAGTCGCAATTCGGAAGTAGAAAAAGTTCAAAGAAAAAGTCGGACGAGAAAAATGCAATTATCGAACCAACTCTTTCAATGTTCGAAATCTTGATATCCATAGATCCCAAAAACCCCCAATATTTCAACCACTTGGGGATAGACACCCCGAGACTTTGAAAATTAGGGATCCGTCCATTTCATGTTGGACATACACTCGAAAGCAGAATTAGATAATTTTGGGGGTGTCGGAGGGAATTAGTGAACCGGACGGAATTCGGTTGGGACGAGGCAAAGAAAATGAGGAATGGGAGGAATGGAGAACTGGGGACGGAAAATAAGGGAGTAGCGGAAGGGGGTGGGGGGAGGGGACTTGGATTAATGATTGCGTGTGTTTGTGTGTGTGTGTTCGTTTGGTGAAAGATGTGAAGGGAAAATTGGAGAGAGAGAAAGTTGAGAAAAAAATGGGAAAGTTTTTTTGGAGAGAGGGACGAATGCTGAAAATGGGTTGTGTCAAATATCTGGAATACAGAAATGCCGAAATACAACACAAAAGTCAGGCAAACATGTAAAAGGTTTGGTCTCATTTAGCACTGGTAGATCAATTAGAGCCCGTCTGGTCTCATTTTTGATCTACCAGGGCTAACGAGAGCGGATGAAATTGTTCGCCGACACCTGTGGAACGGTGAAAATATGAGTAACAGTTATGAAGAGAAGCTAGAAATCCTCAAAGATCGCAAATTTCCATTTTCAAAGTTTTCAGATTGGTCATTGTTGAAATTTCGAGCTTCAGAAATCGGAGACGAAAAACGGAACATGGATTCCCGCTCATCGCTAGGACATTTTGAACTAGTGATAAAAAGTGAAATCCGAAAATTCCGGCTGAAATTTCACGACTATACAGTTTAACACTAAAACCCCAGGATTCTATGGTTCAAGTTCAGAAAAATCAACTTTCAAGTTGTATATTGAGATCGAAGAAAAAGTTCAAGAGGATTTGAAGCTATGTAGTCTTTTCATGTTTCAATTCTCGCTCAGCCGCCTATTTATCTCCAATGAACACTCAAGGGGTACTTCTGACAACAAAAAAAAACCAGAGCACAAAAATTGTAGTGATCAGTGTCACCGACTAGCTCATCGAAATGCGAACCATAGGAGCCTAACTTTATTTCAATTTCATTAGAGAATGGATAAAAAAGTACATGTCAGCGAGGACACAAGACATTTGACAGAAAAAATTGGATTCAAACCTGACTAGATAGTTGAGCAGCAATAGGCCAACAATCCGCTGTTTTTATTTTCCAAAAAAAGTACAGGTCATTATAATTGCAGAACGTCAAGTTGACATTTTTAAAATAAAGAGTTTTGACTAGACTAGACTGATTTGAATCCACTACATCTTCAGCAGTATTTGCACCCTCTCAAAAGCCGAAAATCAGAGAATACTGAATTGTAGCAGTGCATTGCACACACAAAACAAACAAAATATCAGCTGTCTCCTCCCCCCAGAGCTCCAAAAAGCAACCAAAACAGAAACAAAAAAGAAGAGGCTCCTACCTAGGAGCTATATTTGTTTGCAATTGAGGTACACATACATGCACATACAAACTCAGTGAGGCTAAGAGTATCCTAGAAAAGAGAAGACGTCGACGTCTTCTTCTTTTTCTTGAAGAGAAAAGTAGTTGTGTAGGGGAAGAAAAAAGTAGACAGGGAGGGAGAGAGAGAGAGAGAAAGAGGGAGAGAGAGATTTGCCGAAGAAGACCTCCTTTTTCAGTCTTCTGGAAAAAATAGTGATAGAATTTGGAGAGACGCAGAGACTCGAGTTTTTCTTCAGAAGGAGTTGTGTGTGTGTGCTCCGCGAGCCCATACTCTTCTTCTTCTTCTTTTTTCTTCGTCTTCTTACTCCGTAACAACAAGAATGCGGAATGTGTATGTGTGTGCGGGTGTGCTGCTCTTGCTCCAGCCACAGCACTCTTTTGAGCTTTGAATTTGGATGGGAGAGAGAGAGAGGGGGAGGCCAAAGGGGTCCCATGGGGGGTTTCCACTGGTGAGGGTCAGTCTCGGGAAGGAAGGAGTTTTTTGTCTTGTTTTGGTGGCTAATAATTTGGTTGGGGGGTATACTGGAGGGTTAGGATGATTTTGAGTTCAGCTTTTTTCTGGGCTCATTTTCACGTTGGTAACGAAAAGATAGGGCTTGCGCTTGGGCTAATTTGAGCCAAGATTCAGGGCTCATCGCCTTGGGACACCTAAGCAAGGTTGATGTGGTCTACAGTTTTCAGATTTTGAAGTATTATTTCACTGGGTGAGGTGTCTCTTTGATACAGAGGGTTCAGAGGTTTTGGACAAAAGTTACAAGTCAAAGAAAAGTTTTCTAATTGGCCAGTCTCCATGGAGACCCTGATGTGGTTTTGGTGGAACTCTAAGACTTCTTCAAAACGACCAAACCATCTCTCGAGCCAAAACCATTTCGAGCCCATGTCTCGGCTCATGGGTCTAAACTTAGACCCAGTATGATTTTTTTTTGAAATCTATCCAAAAATTTGAATCTGGTAGTTGTTTTTACGGAGAAAAATCTCAACTGAAAAGTTAAAACTGAAATTTTCAGTATCAGTGAAGGATGTTTCATTATCACATACGGGCACTCAAAAAACAATACTCATATTCATGAAAAAGGGTCAATAAGTTAATATATCAAAATCACAAAAAAACGAACAATATGGCTATAATCAAGGCTTTCTTACACATACAGGACATTGATAAGGGTTTGAGGGAAAAAGGGTAAGTAAACACTTTGAGAGCACCAGAAGTTACAGGAAAGTTGTGAGAAGGAAGGTTTACAGAGCAGTCGAGATGACAGACGAGACTCCGTGGACGAGAAGTGTCGGCGGGAAGGCGTCGGTGAGGTTGCGCACCATTTCGAGGTATCTGGAAAATTTTGAAGGTTTGGGGTGGTGATTAATAGTTCAACTGAGGTTCTTCAATAATTAGGCCACGCCCCCTTGCTGTGGTCCGGGTTTTGTCGACACTACTCAAAGGAGATCAGAGGGGCAGGGTCTTTTCGTCAGCAGAAACCAAAAAACGAAATTCGTTAGTAAGCCAAAAAAGTGCCTTACCGATCCCCATCATCCTCGGCGTTGTCGGGGGGCACTGGAAGGTTGAGAAGTGTGATGGCCGCCTCCTCGGAGTACCTCTTCACCATGTCATTGAATGCGCTGATGTAGGCCGATGGTAGTTCCACGGATGGGCTGGAAAGGAAAGATAAATTTCTATGATGTAGAGAATTTTCAGGTGTTCAGATTTCCAGATCTTTAGCCTTGAAAAAAACTTGGTTTCTATGTAGGTTGCATGGATATGACAAGGTTTGATGTTCAGGTTTTCATCTACTTCTAGTTTTGCTCCGCCCCTTTTTGCTGCATGTGTCTCCTTGGAATACAGGGGAAACATAGTGCCTCAGAAATGGGCGGAGCCCATTATGTGTTCAGCCAACTCACATTGTAGTATTGCCAGTAACCCCACTCGTCGGCTGATAATGACACACGACATGGTCCCATGGAACCACCGACGACTCTCCTTCGATTCTCAAAGTTTGCAACATGTTCTTCAACTGTCTCTCTCTTCGATGCATGTCTTGAAGTGAGTTGACGCAGATGAAGACTCGCAGTTTTGTGTAGGATCTCCAGCGAGACGACATGGACAAGATGCATGCCAGTTGGAGGAGGAAGAGGGAGCTGAAGAATCTTTTAGAATATTTTATTCTGAGAACACTTTCCTACCTATTATCCCATCCCAGTCCGGTCTCCTGTGGCTTCTGCAAGTCTACGGGCCACACATCGATATATCTCTTCTGACCATTCCATCCCCTCGACAACGCCTCCTTATCCAACTTTGAGAAGTGACGAGCGACACATAAGTTCTTGGTCATGTGAAGTACGTCCTTCAGAACATTCACATAATCCACAGGACACAGTCTCTCCAAGTTGCCATCCAACTCTTTCGGCATATAGTCTCCCGCGGTGAAGTATTCCACCACAGCCGCCCGGTCGATTTTCGAGAATCGGAGATCCTTGAGAAGTTGGGACTCCTGGAGTGTCGCTTGGCTTGGATTCAACTCATGGAATCCAATGACTACAGTATTCGGTTTCATGGCACCAAGACCAGAGAGTCTCATCAACTGCTGGATGCCATGACGAATGTTGCTGGACATTGTGAGCTCTACGAACGCCTTCAACTTCAAGTAGTCGATGAGAGATAGCCAGTAGGGGAAGACTTGTTGCAGGGGGTCCACCACTGCGGATGAGTCCATGTCTCCTTTTCGAACATGGCCTACTACATAGAGACCGGATTTTTTGAGGTCGTTGACGAAGTCGAGGAGGGAGCAGGCGGAGGCTGGGCGAGAGACGAGGAGCAGGATTTGAGGGCGCCAGTATCTGGAAGATGATTTAGGTTAAAGTTTGAACTTTTGGACTACTCACTTCACATGCTCTTTCCTGACATCCAGCAACAACAGGTACTTCCTGACTTGATGGTAGATCAAAGCTTGAGAGATGGATCCAGACGACACACTTGGAGCTTGATAATGGAGCACCATGATCAGTGTCATGAGTACCACGACTCCAAGGGCACTCATGGAGGCGTCAACGACTAACATCATGGTTCCAGTGGCGATGACTCCGAGGGCACACGTTTGCCAGGAAAAATATTTGAATGTAGGTCTGTAATAACAGGGTTGTCGAGGGTTTGACATACATAAAGTATAACACTCACCTGAAATTCGGAGCACTCGTCAACTCCAACGCCAAAGTGGCCACATTGACACCCATATAACTCAACAGGAAGAAAATCGAGGTCAGCTTGGCGATCTTGTTCATGGCTCCCACCAAGAAGACCAGAACGACACAAATCCATGTGATCACCACGGACACCACAGGATTACGGTCTCCGATTTCGATTTTCGCCGGCCGAAGAAGACAACCGAAAAGTTTGTCGTGCGAGAGACGGTTGAGAACTCGCGAGGAACCTGGAAATGTTTCTTTTAGTAAGATGTCGTTCCAAAATTCCTTACCAATAAGATTACTCATCGATGAGAAGAGTGTTGTCGAGAAGATTCCGATGAGGATGAAGATTCTGTGGAAGTTGGTGTCCATCATGACCTGGAAGTTAGGACTTGAAATTTTATTTTCCGTGGCCTAGAAATCCAATACGGAAAACTTAGATCAAAAAATCTATTGATGAACTAGAAGATCAAATATGAAGGCTTTGAATCTCTTGAAAACCTGGTCACCCAGAAATTCAAACTTGAAAACCTAGGTCATCTTGAACTCTTGACGACCTAAAAACTAAAATTTGAGAACCTAGGTGAATTCGGTAGGATTGAAGCCCCGAAGTTGAAAATCTGTCAGCAACCTTGGTAGCCTAGAAACTAAAATCTGTAAACCTAGGCCATCTTGGAAGTTTGCTGGGCTAGAAACTACCTAGGTCATATCAATGGAAAATCCACCACCAATGCAAGTTAAAAGACCAAGACCATAAAAACTCATAGGTTCTCTACTGTGTATTGCTGGCCTAGAAACCCCCATCCCTAAAACCCAGGCTCTTACCGTATAATCATTCTGCAACAAGTAGCGACTCGACGTGGCGGCCATCAAAAACGCAGTGGCGATGTAGGCGAACAGCGTGGTGAACACCGCCTGGACAGTACCCCTGGGGATGGATACAGATGGGCGGGCCAACTCTCCCGACATATTAGCTCCTGCCATCAGACCAGTGACCCCGGAGAAGATGATGGCGAACATCAAAGCGAAGTCGGTGGGTTTCTCGGTGGTGTAGTCCATGGTGTAGTTGGGGAACATGTTTTCTCCGAGGGTGTGGAAGCTGGAAATGAGGGAAATTAGAGTTTTCTGAATACTAAATGTCTACCTCCATCCAGTATAATTCGCTGTCAGTGTCTGATTGAAGTCCTCAATGGTTCCTTGCGACGGATCCGAAGCATTAATCGGCACTCGATAGGCGGGAGTGTTAACCTTCGGAATCGTCACTTCCATAGGTCCGTTGAAAACCACGGAAAGAATCCATGTGAAGTAACAGATTGAGATTAGCATAAATGTAATAAGGGCGGTTTTAGCGAAAAGGGCGGAGCCGAGCAGGGAGAGGATGAGAAGGAGTAGAGAGACTAACACGCAGTAGAGGAACCTCCACGTTGGAGAGTCTGGGAATTCTGCAAGTATCAAGTTTACAGGTCAATTTTCGGTTGAAAACTAAAAACATACGTCCATTCCCAATATTGTTCATCAGGGCTTCAGTGAATCCAGAAATATACAGAGCACAAGAAAATACGTTTGCAACAAAGAACAGTACACCGATGGCACCACCGAATTCAGGACCCAAAGATCGGGAAATCATATCTGAAAATTTGGGGATTGGTCACATTTTCAACTTTGAAACACTCACAATAAACTCCGCCTCCTTCCACGGCTCCATTTGAAGAAATCGCACAAAGTGAGAGGACGGTAAGCATCACTATCGCATACGCCATCGCTAACTGTAGTATCGTCATTAGGAATCCTAGTTGGCCGACCACGAATCCTGAAAAAGTCGAATGAGTTCAGGGAATTTTCTGATTCCATTTTTTCCTATAGTTCTTGGAGCATTTTCAAACCAAAGGAGAGCCAATTTCAAAATCATAAAATTCACTTTTCCTGGTCCATTTTGGCTTGCCATAAACATAATCTTTCTGGGTCAATTTGAGCATTTATTAACCTGCTTTCGAGGTCGTTAAATCTGTACTGGGCATTCCTTCCCTTTTCGCCCTTTTTCAGACAAACTTTATTGCACATTTTCATGAATGGAAAAGACCGCATGGGACGAGTTATTTTCATGTGAAGTACAGGAAAAACAGATGGAATCCAGCTGTTCTACGTACCAGTTTAAGATTGTTTTTATGTGAGAAAATTCTATTTTTAAAATTCAGTTTTTAGTGCAACATGAGCAACTTTGAGAACTTGAAAAAATAGTCTTCATGTTCCAGACTTAACTGGCAGTTTTTTCCTTTTTGTTTTGGTTGAAAAAATATCGGGTTATTAGGAACCACTTCTCAAAGTTGATCATGTTAAACGGAGAACGGTCCGCACTATGCAGGACTCTCAACTTTTTCAACTCCAACTTTTTCAGACGAAAAAAAAAACTCACCCATTCTCATAAAAAGTAATATACTGAACATGCTCAGTGCTACGGGAGCAAACACTCCAGAAATCGTAGATAGACCTCCAGGTCTCGACGAAGCGAACTCCATACTCGGTGAGCCGGCAGCCCCATCTCCAGCGGTACTGCCACGTGGTGTGTTTTGGGATTCTTCGTCTGAAAAAATTGAATGTTGAATATGGGAAACTTAGATATGCCCTGTTTTAAACCCTATCCACTTTCATTTTTATCGAAATCTAGAATAGCCAACTTCTAGCTTCCAAGTCAAAGTTTGACTGATTTTGGTCAATTTCAACCACCACAAACTGATTTTCTGTCCAGTTTCCAACCCGAACCTCAAAAAAACTCACTAGGCGGACCCTCGTGCACAAAATTAGGGTTATCAATAAAAGGACCGTCCGGAATCGGCACCCTCAAATCCATGGAACTGGTGCTCGGCCCGAATGGAGGTGACTCGTTTTGTTGTGTGGCAGAGCTCATTATTTTCAGCTAGAGAGAAAGATAAAAGTTGCAAGGAGACGCAGGCGACGAGAGAAAAGGTTGAAAATTTCGATTTGGAGAGTTGTGACAGTTTGGTGTCAATGTGCACAGTATAGGTGATAGATAAAGTGTAAACATTTGGGGAGAGGGGAGGGGGGAAATATATCGAGAAGTATGGATGCTTTGTGTTGGAAAAAAAAGTGATAGAGATAACGGGAGAGGGAGAGAAGTAGAGAAAGAGAGGGAATGAAATTGATATCAAAGGAGTGTTTGATCGAGAAAGAGTTGGAACTGATGAGTCAGGTTTTTTGGTTGGAAATTGTGACATATTAGGAGACTACTCTAGAATTTCATTTCTTTCGACGCTATGAAACGGAAATTTTGGAATTCTGGTCCGAAAACTGAAAATCGAAAGTCTTGGAGCCAGATTTTTGGTCAAAACTCGACTCGTCAAAGGAGTATCAAACAGTAACTAAGACTTTCCATGAAACATCTATTTGTGCATCTTTCTTTCCAGATTCCGTTTGAAATTGTTAGTAAAAAACAATTGAAATTATGTGACAATGAAACTACAGGTAACACTTTAGAATATCAGTGTGTATGGTTATAGTTTCAGATGTCCACGAAATTCAAATATTTGACAAAGGATAATAGAAAAATGGCCAAAATTTACCCCCGGTAAAAGGAATATTAGGAGGCTATCAAAATGGAAAATACGCGGAATAAGATTTTCAGAAAAGTAGGAATTGCAAAAATGACTATTTGTTCTAAATCAGTTTCTTTGAACATCCGCTTTTTGAAAAATCTCACTCTAAACTCAAAAGTTTTCTGTGCTCAAAAAAATCCAGAAAATGACGCATTTCCTCTCCGAAACGAGAAACCCTATAATTCTGCACTAGAATCCCAAGAAAAAATGTCTTGCGAAATGACGATGAATTTTCTAGACAAAATGCACAAAACGACGACGATAATGAAATTGTTGAGGAGAAATTTTCTCACATGAAAAAGGATCCACTTGGGGGGAGGGCAATGGGAGACAGAGAAGAGCATACACAGGCACAAATAAGGGAACACTAGAGGAGGAGGAGAGCCCGAGAGCTCAATGAGCCGGCGAGCATACACACGCACACACATAGAAACCGGGAGTGAGTCATTTGGGGAATTGGAGAGACGCAGAGAGCGAGAGGTGGAGAATTAGAGAGAGGAGAACGGAAGCCTTATGACAGATGCGAAATGGAGAGAGGGGGAGAACGAGTAATGATTATTGTGAAAGCAACCAGGTGAGAGAGAAAGAGACAGGGTGCACCGGAAATGGAAAAAGGTAATTATGGTATGGTGGCTGGGGTGTCAGTTTTTGTGAGTGTTTTGTGGATATTGACAGAAAATTCTAGACTAAAATTTATCTTGATTCCTTGTACCACATATTAGAATGTGGTCAACTAACAATAGCTTTCTCATTCTGTCATGAACATTTTGTAGATTGATCACATTTCCGTTCGTTCACAGGAAAATTTGGTCAAAGTGACGGTAAGGATTTTGTTCTCACTGTAGGTCACGAGTTTTTCAACTCTTTCAGCTACAGTAGCGGTCACTAAAATATCCCCTTTTGGTATTTTCAGTGCAGAATGGTCAACTTTGAGCAGTTGCAAAAGTATGTTCTAGTTACCCAATTTTTATAAAAATTGGTAGATGTATTGAACAAACCTAGATCTCCATTTTTGTAATTGACAACTTTTTTGAAAATCAATATCGAGTCCGTTATATCGCCTTAACTGACTTCACCTCGAATTTCGACTGTACTAATTTCAAGAAATTTTGGGTTACTGGCCCCATTGAAAACTTATTTGAAGTCATTTTTCGAGCAGCAAAGAAAAGTTAGGAATTGTAAAAACGCTTGATAGACTGTAGATTGTTTTTTACTTAGTTCTCCTGATATTCCGTAGTTCTGAAACTCTAGACCCGAAAATTGAACGTTCAGAATTCTGGTAACTTCTAGATGCCAAAAATTGACCATTCCCACTTTTTGATTATAGCATAAAAGTTGTCAAAACATTCAAAAGTTTAAGTAAGTTTTTGCTCTCTCTTCAAATATTCAGTAACACTCACCAATCAACGGAATCGCTCCCTTCTTCGGACTCTTCCCATTGGAACTTGGTGGTCCGTCGACTGGACCTCCTCCGCCATCGAACATCTCATTGACGATGCCTCCGTAAGAGGTCACACTCGGTCCCCCGAAAATCGTACCCCCGTCGTTTGACATACCTGGAATTATAGAAAGTTGAAACGGAAAGTATTCAAAAAAATGAGGATACAAAAATTAGAGGGGTTGGGATTGTTCAATTTCAGATAGAATGAATGATGTCTAAAATTTCAACTAGAAAACAAAAACTTTTATTAAAAACAGACGTCACTCTTCAGCCAAAAAAAAAATTTCACCAAAAATAGTCTCCGAAACAAAACTAGACATAAATTATTGTTCACAACTTCCAAGTCCAAGAATAGCAAGGTCGCCCTCGCCAGTGAAAAATTGCCCACATTTCGTCAAAATGTAAAAATTTTGTGAAGAAGGAGAAAGTAGATGAATCATTATACGTTTTTCTGAATCTATACATACAACTATGGTGAATAGGGGGAACGACGAACAATAGTTTGGAAAATTTGGAGCAAGTCGGAAAAATATAAACAAAAAGAGGAAAGTTAGGGGGGAAATGAGTTTTGGGAAGGGGACCGGAAGCAAAAAGCATGGGGAAGAAGTTGGAAGGAAAAATATGATGTCAAGTGTGGAATGGGATTTTGGGCATTAGGTACAGCGACAACTGGAAACAAAAACGTTTCAAAACCTCAAAACTCGAATCCAAAAAGTTTCAAACCTTGACAGTAAATAAGCCAACATTTAAGACCCGGACAATTTGAAACCAAGAAAACTCAAAACTAACAAGTTTAAGAGACCGTCGTGGAAGTTCTGAGGGGTTCAATGCATACCACTTAAAACTAAAAATTTTTGAAATGGGTGGTTTCAAAATAGGGAATTTTAAAACCGCAAAGCTCTAAACCACAAAGTCTCATACCTTGACAATT
Organism: Caenorhabditis sp. 40 LS-2015; assembly: GCA_900536305.3. Taxonomy (NCBI): domain Eukaryota; kingdom Metazoa; phylum Nematoda; class Chromadorea; order Rhabditida; family Rhabditidae; genus Caenorhabditis; species Caenorhabditis tribulationis. The sequence continues at coordinate 402,768 of LR546125.1, read as the reverse complement.
CAGGAGCAGACTTTTCAAAACCGGACGTTTCAAAACCAAGAAAACTCAAAACTGTAAAAAGTTTAAGAGGATACTGAGTGATTCAATGCATACCACTTGAAACTAAAAAGTTTTGAAACGGGTGGTTTCAAAACGGAAAGTTTCAAAGTCAAGACGGTTCGAAAGCCGAGAAAAAGTTTCATGAGATCAAGTCATGTTTTTTGAACTCCCGTCATCTTCTTTAACTGTGTGAAATCAAGATTTGAGACAAAAAGTTTTAACCTGAGAATGAAATTTTAGAAAACAAATCCAGACTGTATTTTTCTTTCAGTTCTCGGTTAGTTTCTCACATAAGAATCACAGCAGCTTCTTCTGAAAAGCTTTCAAATTTCAAGCAAAATTTACAGCGCCTGAAAAAGTAGTGTGTGAAGATTCGCCAAAAATGATACTACTCTCCAACTGAAAATCATCACTTTTCCTTTCCGAGAGAAAAAAAAACTCCAACTCATCTTCATCTCTACTGAATACTAATTAAAAAGGCAACAAAGTAGACCAAAAAATATCCTCAAGCGTGTAGTAAAAAGAGACACACTCATTGTGGGTGTGTGTGTACAGGTCAGTCCGCCGGTTCGGGGGGTGAGAGAAGACAAAAAAACGGATCACCGAAGTGGGAAAAGAGTTTGAAAACATAGGAGACTCAGAGACAAGGGAAGAGACGATTTGGCCTTCTGTCCAGTGTGGGAGACAGAGAGTGTTCCCGGGGGGATAGAAGAGACACGGGAGGGACAGAGGAAGAGACAAAATGAGGAGGAGAGATGGGCGACAATTAGAATGGAAACATAAATAATTTTGGAAGCGGAGGAGGTGATTGATTGTCGGCCAACATGAGAGGGTCCCGTTTGGATCGGGATACATGGAAGTTGACACAAATGAAGGTTTCTTTTCTGAAAAGTTGGATTACTTCGAAGAAGTTGGGATGCTTTCGAAACTCCAGAAAATCTCAGGAATCCGAATCCAAGAATTTGAGAATATAAGAAGATCAGATCTTCAGAAAATCAGATCTTTAGAAACTCAGTATTGAAAAATCAGATCTTTAGAAACTCAGTATTGAAAAATCAGATCTTTAGAAACTCAGTATTGAAAAATCAGATCTTTAGAAACTCAGTATTGAAAAATCAGATCTTTAGAAACTCAGTATGGCTGTTCGGAATCTGACATCATCAGAATGCATCAGACTCAAAAATCCCAAACTTCAAAAGACAACAGAATTTCTAAAGTTTTGGAATTTGTATTTTATCGTTTTCCAGAACTTTAGAATCCATCAAAAACCTTCGAATTCCAAATTTCCAATGGTTTCAAAATTCTTCGAGTTCCTTATTCTAGTCAAGAAAATTATAGATTCTAGAGTTTTCGGATATGTTGATTCTGACGGGTTTAAAAAAGTTCCAAGGATCTTACTCTCACCGAATCTTTCCGAAAATCAAACATTCAGTTCGAACCGTCACCTTTTTCTTTTCGAATGGCATCACTCTTCCCCTGCTTGATACTATTGGATAGGCGTGTCGTGTGAAAGCAGATACGAGGAAGAATAGGAAAAGAAACTTGATCTGTTTATAAATTTATGGAGGACGTCAAAATGAGACAACTTTTCGAGGGGAAGAGGAGGGAGGCGAGACAAAGGAGAAGATAACTTTTTTGGCCGAAATGAAATGCTCAAGATGAAATTCTAATACAGTCTCACAAGAGCCAAAGATGAGGTGAGCAGAACAGGGATGGTTAGTTTTTAGACTGTTAGTTTTTGAGGTCATCTTCAGTACGTTTTTATGGTTCGAAAAGTGGCTCCCAACTACTCGATTCTGCTGAAAATATGTGAGTGTAATGAGGAAAATGAGATCCTCATTTTTGTAGTTTGCATCTTCTCCTGGAAATCGCGCTCAAGACAGTAAGGGTCTTTTGAAGAGCAGGTGATCAAAAAATTCAGCACTGAGTAGCTGACAAGCCTTGTTCACCTGAGCCCTCTCAGCAAATTTCAGCTCTTTGGTTAAATATATATCATTTGCAACCGGATTACCTTCAAAAACTGACACGCAACCACCTACAGGGCTGACCACAATTCTATCCCTATTGGTGATTTTCAGTGCAAAATTGCCAACTTTGAGCAGTTGAAAAAGTATGTTCCAATTACTCGATTTCTATAAAAGTTGGTGAATGTATCAAACAACTGTAGGTCTTCATTTTTGTAGTTGACAGCTTTTTTTGAAAATTGCTGTGAAGTGAGTTACGTCGCGTATAGTCACAAGACTTAAAAACTTGGTGCAAACTTCCAACTTTTCGGACCAATGATCTTTAACGCGACATACTTGACTTCACATCAATTTTCGTTGAAAGTTATCAACTACAAAAATGAAGATCTAGAGTGGCTTGATCTACTCACCTATTCTATAAAAAAGAGTGATCAGAACATACTTTTTCAACTGCTGAAATTTGGCCATTTTGCACGGAAAATCACTGAAAGAGATATAATTATGGCCAGCACTGTACTTTTTCCGAAATTTCAGACATCTCATGTTTTTCTGCAGTAGTGAAGAATCGAGGATATGGAAACTGAAATAATCGGTAGTTTTGATCCTATGTTTTCATTTGGATTCTTCGTCTGAAACGCCTGTGGTGAATTCAGAAAAAAAAAGAGAATGAATTCCTTTCGGTGATAATGCAACGTAGTTTTCTCTTTTCAGAGCAGCTGTAGTTTCCACCATCTGGCGCACCGTGACATTCTTCTAAATTTCCATTCATGTGGTTTTTTCCCTTTTCTAAACACCTGCAGGTGCTAGGCAGATGTTATTTCAACCACTGGAATGTTCTCCAGGCTCCGCCCACAATTTTTTGTTCAGATTGTGAGAGAGAAAAATGTGTTCAGTTATAAGAGGATTGATTGAGTTATGTATGGTATTAGTTTTTGTTTAAACTACCTGTTGTTCCATTTTTTAGTGGGCAACAATCTTTACTCACAGTTTTGACCATAGCATATTCTCACAGTTTCGACCATAAAAAGCTGCATAACTTATCGGAAACTTGTTTTGAGAGAAATTGGCAAGAGACAAAAATGATCAGCGCAAAATTTTGAGCCGGATAATAGGTAGAAAAATCTGAAAATCTGAAACACTAAACAAAAATTTTTTCGACATTCGGCTTCTCAAAAGTCTTTTTTTTCTGTGTGTCTGTTTATCCTCTGCCAATTTCACCATCCTCCACCAGCACCAATCCCTCTATCTTCGACATTCTCTGCGTCTCTTATACTGTTATTATCTTTTCACCTCATCTTATGTAACAAACGTACACACCTCTGTTCACCACCCGTTTCTCGACCCTCAATGTCCGTTGTCCCGGGATGAGGAGAAGGAGAAGTATTGATCTTAGAGGTGCAGGGAGAAAGAGAGACGCAGAAGGAAAAAGAAAGGGAAGACACACACACGGGGAGAAAGAGAAGAAGAAGAGGGACATTTTGAAATGGGACTGCTAGACACACAGGACCTTTTGCTGCTATATTACTAGCCGAGTGACCTTCGTTTTGAAATTTTTTTCATTTTGATGGGAAAATCTTGTTTGGTGGACTACTTTTGATACTTTTCAGTTGAAAGGATCACGATTACTATCCAATTTTTGGTTTCAGAAAATATTTTATGACTTTTGTGTCTAAAATTTCATCTGTCTTGTATTTTGGCTCCTTCGTGATGAGAAAGGTTTTGCTGCAACTTTTTATTACTCTTTTTGTTTCGATATTTTCTTTTGAATTTGGAGTGCTGGCTTGATGAGAAATTTAAGGGCTTTTGAATACTTAAAGACCCGGAATTTCGAATTTGGAGATCTTCGAAGAATTCCCTTCAAAAACTTGTACATTTCACGGCCACAAAGACAGAATACAGTCCACAATGTTCCAAGGAATCTAGTTTCTAAATCTGTAAAATTAGAGCTGGGCAAAATTTCTGACGCTTCTCAGGTGCTCACACCTAACTCGAGACTTACAGTTATCCTTAATCGTCGAGAGACCATTTCTGTATTTTCACACGATTCAAAAATTTTGAAACTTGGTGAAGGTTTTGAGGAATTAAGAGGTCAACTAGAAATTGAGCAACTAGAGAGATTTCTATTATGTAACTCCACCCAAATGTATCATGTCCCAACCCATTTTGTTCCCATCTTCTCCTCCACCAACACCACCAAAAAAACCAGTTTCCCTCTCTCCTCTATCATAGATTTGTCCTCGTTTTTCCCCTCTCTCCTTCTCCGCCAGCCAGCATCAGCAGCATTTTGTCTGTCCGTTTAGTCAGCTGTTTTACGTACATGCTTGCCCCCGGAGAGAAAAAGAGAGCGAGGAATAGTGTGCAATCAGGAGAGAGCGACAGAGAGACAGAGACAACAAATCGTCCTTCCGATTTTTCGAAGGAGACCACCCATGTGACACAGACAGCTATCTTAGTGCGAGAACTGTACTTTTAGTTAGTTTCCTTTTTGAGGTGTTGTAAGATCTACGATTCTCCTGTTTTCGTGTGTGGAAAATTGTCGGTTTCGAGGGATCGAAACAGTGATTTCCAATTCCCCGATATTTCTGAAACTTTGTGGATGTGTTAAGCAACTTTCGATCTTCATTTTTGTAGTTGACAACTTTTCTTGAAAATCGCTTTCAAGCCAGATATATTGCTTATAATGGCGTAACCTCATAACTCTCATATGTAACTTTTTGACTGATGCCAAGCTCGTTTTTTTCTCATCTTTTTCCATCTTAACTATTTATTTTTTCAGGTAATGACCACTACATCGCTGGTCGAAACAGTGAACATCAATGTGGACGATTTCTCGGAGACATTTCTGACGTGCTCGACATGTTTGTATACGTATGATGGGGTGAGTTTTTGTGAAATTTTCGCGTGCTGTGTAGGAAGTTTCTTTTGGCGCATCTAATAGTAAAAATCGTTGAGGAACGCAGTGCGGACAACTCCCGTATCTGAAAGTTTTGAATCTAAGACTTGGAGTAGTATGAAGTTATGAGAATTCTCTCCGAGTATACATGAAAACCTGAAAGTCATTGTATGGACGATAGTTTTCTTAGCTGCAAATTTTCGCACTCCTTTTCAGCCCTGGTAGATCAAAAATCTGACTCGTGTCCACTTTTATTGTTCAATTTTATCTATCAGTGCTAAAAAAGCACGGGCAACATGTTTGTACCAACGATGGAGGCATACAGTGCTGGCCATAATTGTACCCCTTTTGGTGGTTTTCAGTGTAAAATGGTCAACTTTGAGCGGTTGAAAAGTAAGTTCAAATCACTCGATTTATATGAAACTTGGTGAATGTATCAAGCTACTTTAGATCTTCATTTTTGTAGTTGACAACCTTTTACGAAAACCGCTGTGAAGTGAGTTATGTCGCGTTTAAGACCATTGGTTCAAAAAAGTTGGAAGTTTGCCCCTAGTTTTGATGTCGCGTGACTATACGCGACGTAAGTCACTTCACAGCGATTTCCGTAAAAAGTTGTCATCTACAAAAATGAAGATCTAAAGTTGCTTGATACACTCACCAAGTTTTATAGAAATTGGATAATTGGAACATACTTTTTAAACTGCCCAAAGATGGCCATTTTGCACCGAAAATCACCAAAAGGGATCGAAATATGATCAGCACTGTAGAGTGGTGCAGTTTCAAAATGACCCCCAAAAAATCACCTTATCCAAAAATTCCACCCAAGGAAATAACTTCCTGTCACGCTCCCTCTAGACAGGTGCAACCTCCAGCCTCTCAAATCTCTAAAATTTCCTCACCCCAGGGAACCCCTCCCTCTAGACAGGTGTACATGACCCGAATATTTAAAATTGACACTTGTTCCCTTCTCGCTCCCTCTTGACTTCTATATACATACATAACTAGATGCCCCCCTCTAGACACCCTTTTCGTCTTCCCGTGCTCCAACCACCAACACGGAGAGCACATTACGAGGTGCTCCTATACTTCTTCTTCCTCTTCGTCTTTCCACGTGACACCAATGTTGTCTGCGTCTCTCATTCCAACACACTGTCTCTGCTTCTTGTTGCAGTAGTCATTTCATGTGTACTTTTACGCTGATTCAACATAGCAGAGACTTTTTTTCCGAAAAAAAATTTTTTTTTTTCAATTTTTCTTCTCCTATTGATCTTCGTATTTTGCAGAACACCCGAAAGCCGAAACTCCTGCCGTGCTCGCACTCGGTCTGCTTGTACTGTGTCACGCAGTTGGCTGGATTGAGTCCTGAGGTGAGTTTTTGAAAAAAAAGTGTCCAAATTTTTTGTGCTAAGGAATGAAACTTCCCTAGTTTTGAGGTCTAGACAAACATCAACGCCGCTGGATCAGTTTCAAAGCTAAAAGCTTGATTTTAAGCTCATTCGAAAGCCCATAAAAAGTTACATAAGCTACCAAATTTTCATAAAAATCCCAAATGTTGAACGACTAATATCTTAGCTCAAAGATCAGAGCTAAATTCACCCTCGAGCCCTCCGAGTGCACCATTGAAAGGCACGTGCGACTGGCATAGTTTTTAAGCTATGGTTTGCATTTTTGGCTCAATTTAGAGCTCGTTTCAAGTCACATTTTATACTCTGTGCTTAAAAACGTCTCCATCAAGGAAGGCTCGGAAAATAAGGTCGAAAATCGGACAGAGACCCTTTCTATATAAGCGTAGAACTCAGAATTTGGACTCATTCTTTAGCTCTCAAAAAGCTAATGATCGTGATATCGATACAAGGAAAAAATCACCTCAATAATTTCAGTCGGCACCGCCCACCCTCCGCTGCCCTCTATGCCGTGAGATCTGTCCGATTCCTCCAGGCGGAGTCATCTCCTTCCCCGCCGCCTTTTTCATCAATCAATTGTTGGATGTGATGCAGGTAGGAATCTAAAGCTTTTGAGAATCGCAACATTTATCAATGGTTTCAGAGACAACGAAAAGATGTAATCCCATCGTGCTCAAATCATCCAACAGATCAGCTGTTGTACTGTGAAACGTGTGATTTGGTCTTCTGCGAGCACTGTAACACTTCTGTCATCAAGTGAGAGTTTTTTGTTGGAAAATCTGGGTCATATTGAATTGAAAGTTCGGCCAACTTGGATTTGAAAAGTTAGGCCATCTTTGTTTCTGAAAGTCAGACCATCTTGATTTGAAAAGTTAGAAGGGTTTGTGCCCAGAAATTTTGGCCTGATTGGAAGAGCCAGATCATCTAGGTTTTGAAAAGTTGGGATCTGAAAGCAAGAATGAGACAAACAAATTTTTCAGCAAAAAATGCGATGAGCACACTGTAGTCCCACTCTCGATCGCCATCAAGAGGATGTCTGAAATCGTCGTCTATCGGGCAAAAGGACGTCTTCGAGCTCTCGACGATGCCCACGTCGCCGTGAATCGAGAGATTGTGCAGTTGGATGGGAATGTGGACAAGATTGCCGAACAGATCAATGCGGCGATTCAGGTGAGGGTTTTTGAGGTGTTTAAGATGAAAAAAAGCTTGGAAATGGCAAAAACTAGAGAAGAAATATCAGGAAGCTAGAAAATTTTCCACAGAACTGGCCAAAAGTGTATGAGTTTTAGTGATTTTCAGTGCGTAATGGCCAACTTTGAGCAGTTCAAAAAGTGTGTTCCAATCACTCGATTTCTATGAAACTTGGTGAATGTATCAAACCACTCTAGGTCTACATTTTTGTAGTTGACAACTTTTACGAAATTTACAATCAAGTCAGTTTTAAGATCGTTGTTCCGAAAAGTGGGAAAGTTTGCACCAAGTTTTGATGTGGCTATAACTCACTTCACAGCAGTTTTCGTAAAAAGTTGTCAACTGCAAAAATGAAGATCTAGAGTTGATTGATTCATTCACCAAATTTTATGAATATCGAGTGATTGGAACATACTTTTTCAACTGCTCAAAGTTGGTCATTTTGCGCTGAAAATCGCCGAAAGTTATAGAATCAAAGAATTATGGCCTCTAACACTCTCTGAGCCTTCGAACTGAGTACAAGTAGTTTCTTATCTTGAGTGAGACAATCTAGGTCTTCATATTGAAACTCTTCTATAATTTTCAGTTTTTTTGTATACTTTAGTCATCCTTTTATCTTTCTCTAAATGTTGGAAACCCTGAAAATCCGGAATCCGTGAGAATCCGATTCCTAGAGACACCAAAACTCCTGGAAATCCCCTGCTCTCCAGTTTTCAACTTCCTCTATCTATCCCCATCTGAAAATCTCAATTTCCTTCCCCCACTTCCTATCAAAAACAAAAACTCGCCAACCAACCAACAAAAAGTATATACATGTTTTCCTCCACTCCACTTCTACCATCCCCCCCCCCTCTTTCGTATTTTCTTGTTCTTTCCTCCTCCCCTAAAAATTCGCTTTTTTACTGTTTACTCTTTTTCTCTCTTTCTCTCTCGCTAGACTCTCGGAATCTCACACTATTTTACGGGGTGTTTTTAGTCGTCTCTAACACGTACACACCCAGATCCCATTATATGTGTTGTATTTCAAAATTTGATGTGTTAGAAGAGAGGGCCTATATTGAGCCGATTCCTCATAGTAGTGCCTAATGGTCATTGATTTGTCAGACCCGAAAATTCCAGACCAGATTTCAATTTTCAGGAAGTATCCAACTTGGTCGAGAATCGTCGTCGCGTCCTCATCGAAACCGTCCGAGTCAGGAGGGATGAGAAGAGGAAGGTGCTGAAGGATCAGCTGGAAGTCATACAGGACGAGAAGAAAAAGTTGCAGAAGGTGAGGATTTTTAGGCTCCGCCCACTTTTAGTAGCAAAGTTTTGAGATTTTTTTCGCCCTCTTTTGTTTCCTAGATTGTCGAGGCATCATATATGACCGTCTTGTTCCTTGAGCCACGAAAAAATCAGTAGTCTGTTAGGCTCCGCCCACTAATTTCTCTTTTCCACGACTGCTGTTTTCTTTTAGTGCCGTCACTTTGGCCAAATTTTTCTTGATTCCTGTAACAGTTAGAAAAAAGTGGTTAACTAACAAAATGTTCCATTGTTCATTACAAACATTTTGTTAGTTGATCACTTTTTGATTGCTGTTACAGAAACCGAGATAAACTTGGCCAAAGAAGGTGGCGCTCAATTAGAGGAAATGCGATTGAGACCTTGTTAGCCACCCCCAAACCTCTTGCATTTCCAGGAACTTGAATCTTGCAAAATGGACATCCGATCCATGGCTCGACAGCTCAAGGATGGTGCCGCTGACGATAACTGGCAGCGGCGGATCATCGAGCCCAGGGAGAACGCGTTCTTGAGAATCAACACCAACTCGGAGCAGATGCTCATCGATGTTGAGAGGAATCTGTACGAGTTTGGCAAGTTGTACGCGTCGAACACGTTTCCTGGAACGTCTACAATCGAGGTGCCCGCGCATATGGGAGTGCACGTCGAGAATACGGTTACGTTGATGTGAGTTATTGAGTGTACACCTGTGGGGTGCATCGAGATCGTCAAGCATCAGCGAGATCCTTTAAAATCGTCAATTTCTATAAGCTAGAACCCCTCACTTCAGACATCCTGCACATTGACCAATTTCAGAACCCGAGACGTCGACGGCAAGGCTAGAAACACTGGTGGAGACCCAGTGGAAGTGGATTTGGAACTCGTCGCCTTGGATTCCCATATACCACCCAAAATGCTAGAGACATACCAGAAAAAAGCAGAAGAGGAAGTGAAAAATATTCGGGTGACAGATGAGAATGATGGAACTTATCAGTTGGGATTCAGGTGAGAGTTTGGGGAACTTCAAGCATCCTTGGCTTGGAATTCATCGGGAATGTGACGTAACTTTTTACGGGCTTTCGAATGAATCTAGTTTCAGTAGTGAACTATTAAAAAGTAGCGTTATGTATTCTAGAATTCAGAGTTTAGCGGAAGAGATCTGCGGAACTTTACGGAACTCGGTTTAACGTTGGAATGGAAAATGGTACAAGAAAGATGTTAACAGACAAAATGTAGCTCACAACAAGATCTATCGATTGGTATTAAAATGAACTGAAAGCATTAAGGGAGAAATGAGATATGGCATTTCTTCCGTGTTCCTTCTCTCGTCTCGGACACAGAAGACGGAAGAAACGCCATATCTCAACTGCCCGTCAATGATATTATCTCATTCTGATACCAATCGATAGACCTTATTGTGAGCTAGATTTTGTTCGTTGAAACCTTCTTTCTACCATTTCTCATTCAAAAGTTAAACCGACTTGCGCGAATTTCTGTAAATCTCTTTCCGTAGATCTTTCAGCTTCGATTTTGGGCAAGACAAAACTGAAGTTTTAAACCAAAATACTTCTAACCTATATTATTCTTCTACCAGTCTTCTAATCCTTCTCATTTTTCCAGACTAACCCACCCGGGCGACTATCAAATCTCGGTGAAAATCTTCGGTCGGCCCGTGGAGAACAGTCCCCTCCAAATCCGCATCGACAGTTGGCACTCGTACGACTGGCAAATGCCTGTCACATTCTTATACCCCACCAAATGTTGGTGGGATGAGCCGACGAAGCGGATGTTCGTGCTGGACTCGGGAAACAAGAGGGTTCGAGTGTTGAGAGAAGATGGAGATGTTATTACGGATGTCAGGAATGAGGAGTTTCAGGTTCGCCGGTTACTTGCTCAGTATTACCTGAGCCGCCATTTTCCAATTTCAGAGCAAAACCGTCGGCATGGTCTATCTTGGGAACGAGGAGCTCGTGGTGCTCTCTTGGAAGGGCAAAATGCTCAGCAAGATCAACACACGTGGCGAGATTCTGAAGGCCGTTCAATTCTCGGAATTCTGTCAACCCACCGACGTCGCCGTCGACTCGCGGGGACGATTCCTGATCGCCGATATGACGAAGATCTTCATTTTCGACGGAAACTTTAAGCCAGTCCTGAGCTTCCCGGTTCGAGAGACGAAGGGCGCCGAGGTGAAGTGTGTGGCAGTGGGGATGGATGACGATGTGATTGTGGGCACGACGGACGAGTTGTTGTTGTATGATGGTGCTGGGAAGATATTGAGGAAGCTGAATGTGTCGCCGCCCGGGACGGTGATGCCGAAGATTGGGTTAGTTTTCTTATCGCCTTTTATACGCAAAGTGGTTATCGAAATAAGAATCGCTCGTGTGGCTCAATTGGTTGCGCGGCTGTTTCTGGTGCGCAGGTTGTTGGCTCGGTTTGCACGCGCTCAAAACTTCTGTTTTTTTTTCGAAGACTTTAAGCAAACATAACATCTTCCAGAGGCCGCTTCAACATCACCACGGTCACATGCGATGTCACCACCGGTCAAATCGTCGTCATCTTCACCGACAAGATCATGGATCGTACGACGATCGGTGTCGTCAGCTACAAGGGCGACTTCCTCTACTCCATTGAGCCGGGAGCACAGGAGAAATTCCAGGCGCCGTGTGGCATCTTCGTGCACCGGAACAAGGCATTTGTGACGGACTTTGAGAGTAATACAGTGCGGAGCTATAAATACAAATGATTTGATGAATAAGATTTCCTAGAAAAAAAAATCGGGTTGTTTTTTGGAATAAGCAATACATAATAAACATCGCCTCGAATACCTCTCATATTGTGTTGTGATTTCGAATTTTGTGCTGAAATAAATACTCTTTCATACACAAGGAATTATGCAATAAGTAGTGCAACCGTAAAATGTAAATTATGAAATCGGGTAAAACATGGCGAGGGGGAGGGGATGGCTAGAGCTCTCCGCTGGCACGAGCCTTGTAGTGGTTGAAGACGCGGGTGACTGTCTGTTGGAACATGTTCCAGTAGTTTTGCACTTGCGATATGTAGAACTTCACGACGGAGAGCGGCTCGCCGAGCGAGATTCCCGAAGTGACGTGGACGGTGGAGGAGAAGGGCAGGAATCCGCGGCCGTAACAAGCGACATAGGTGTCTTTGTCGAAGTTGTACACGTACGACTCGAACTGTCCGTGTCTGAAGGCCATTCCCGATGAGAAGGTGTCCACCGACTCGTCTTGTGTTCCGTCGTTGAAGCGGGACACCTTGCCCTTCAGCACTGTGCACGTCGTGTTGGCCCAGTGGAAACCCGGGCGGCCTGATGTTGGGAAGGGTGTCGAGAAGGCGGCGGCGAACTCGGTGAACGCGGTGATGTATGGGTAGATCTGGAAGCATGTTTTTCTTATTAAAAATTCTGAATTTCTTGTGACTCACTCTCAGACTCAACCCTCCCAGCTGAATAGCGTGCCATTCGATGTGACGGGGAAGAATTGGATCGTAGTAGGTGCGAAGGCCAGATGTCAATGTGGCAATTGACTGAGCGGCTGTGGGAGAATCTGAAATCATTGAATTTTCAGCTATTAAACTTTCAAAGTCAAAATCTTACCTGCTGCCTTTGCCGCCACCGTCTTGAACTGCTTCGGCGAGATGTCGTAGTGTTTCCAGCGAAGACCGAACTGGATGGCTTGGAAGGCGACGTAGAAGAGGAGCAAGTAGCGGAGCTTCGACGAAAAGAGAGTCATCGTTTCGCTGGCGTGTCGAACTTGCCCTGAAAAAAAAGCAACGTGTAGATTTGTGTCAAGAAGTGGTGGACATCGTGGCAAGGTCAACGAGAGAGGCAACTGCAAGAGTTGGCAGTATTGCTGCGATTTCGCGGAGAGCTCAAAAAGAGAAAAGAAGTGAGTTTGAAGAATTTCTTTTTGATCTTTCATCAATTTTCCCGTTTGAAATTAAGCTTTTCCCGGCCAAAATCTATCAAAAAATGACTGAAAATCTAGATTTCTGTAAACACGGCGACGCGCTTTCGCGTCAGTCACACCACATATGACGCGCAATCGATGTCGAACAGTGTGCGCGCCATCGAAGGTGCGAGAAACATGTGGGCGGAGCTCGTTTTTTTGCGATTTTCATGGATTTTTCGTGCATTTTTTGGTCAATCTGTGTGCATAATGAATCTCAGCGCGTTGCAAGAAATATTTTGATACCAAAAATGTATGATTTTCGTTGGAAATTGATCGAAAACGGGGGAAAGTCCAAAACCTTGGTAGTTTGAGATGAGGAAGCTCTAGAATCTTCGAGAACCTTCCGAAAAGGATTAACACTCGTTGTTTGCGCATAGTTCCCCGCTCATTCCTTCTCATAACGTTTCTCTTATCTCCGATACTTGTCTCTCTCTCTCTCTCTCCGTAATTCTCGCCGAAAATTCCTATCTTTTCCAGAAAATGCCGATCGACTACTCCAAATGGAAGGATATCGAGGTGTCGGATGACGAGGACGACACTCATCCAAACATCGACACGCCGTCGCTCTACAGATGGCGTCATCAAGCTCGTCTGGAGCGTATGGCCGAGAAGAAGATGGCCAAGGAGCAATTGGATAAAGAGAAGTCGACGACAAACAAGAAAATGGAGGTGAGCGATTTCGATAGTCGCAGCTGACAGTTTAAAATTCTTTGGTTTCAGGAGCTCGAAAAGAAGCTCGCCGCCGCTTCTACCGACTGCAAATCCGACATTCAGAAGCAGATCGACGATGTGAAGGCCCAGGAGGAGGCGTGGCGTAAAAAAGAGGCCGAGCTGGAGGAGAAGGAACGTCTGGAGCCCTGGAACGTGGACACCATCGGACATGAAGCGTTCAGCACCTCCCGCATCAACAAGATCACCGAGAAAAAGCCGGAGCCGAAGAAGACCGACGAGGAGGATTCCAAGGATATGCAATCGTTTTTCAACAAGAACGAGAGCCTTTTGGAGAGACTCGGAGCACTGAAAGGCGGTGCGAAGGCAACTGAGATCTTCCTCGCTGAGAATCCACACATGGCATCGGAGTACACCGCTAACTGGCTTACCATTGAAGCTCTGAACGCTGCGATCATTGATGAGGAAGAGAAGATGAAGTCGATGGCCGAACAGTGCATCATCATTCAGTATTTGCTGGAACTCTCGAAAAGCTTGAAAGCGGTGCCGACGAACACCGGAATTCAGAAGCAGTTCTTCAAGAAGTTCGACTCGGCCGACCCGATGTACATGAAGCACTATCACGATGAAGTGAAGGCGTTCGAGGAGCGACTGCGTACGCGTGCGCAGACGAAACGAGAGGCGGCGATGGAAGAGGTCGAGGCTGAGGAGCGGGATGCACGAGTCAAAGCGTCGCCGGGAGGACTCGACCCTCAAGAAGTGTTCGAGGAGTTGCCGGAAGAGATGAGGAAGTGCTTCGAGGCACACGATATTGAGGCGTTGAAGGGAGTTGCTCAGAAAATGGATGAGGAGGTGAGTGGTGTAAATCATTTATATTCTCCCTCTCAACTAGTAATTCCAGGTCTTCAAGTACCACTTCGATCGATGCATTTCTTCTGGACTCTGGGTGCCCGGAAAAGCAGATGATGATGATGAGCCCGAAGAGGAGGAAGAAGTCGTTGCCTCCACTTCCTCGACAAGCACTATTGGCAAAGACAACTGAAACCCGCCGTTGGTTTTCAAAATATCGCACACCCAAAAACAATGATCTATACTTGTCGCTCTTATTTTTTGGATGGAGAAATATCCATTCGCTGAGTCTCTCTCTTTCACCGAATGAATACGAACTTCACACTTCTTTATTTAGTTATTTTATTCATCGTCATATTAAGAGAACATGCCTCGTTTCCCATCCACCATTACAAGTTCTATTTATTGCCCTAACCCCAATTTTCTGTGTAAATTTCGTTTCCCATCTCAAACCTTTTTTTTTCATCGTTTGTAAATGCCCCCTCTCCCCACGTATTGCTCTCGATGTCTTCCTTCACTCGCTCTAATTCCATATGAAACTCGTCGATTCGATATTTTTTTTGCATTCAACATCATCATAAACTTTTATTTCCACAATCACTAATAGTTTTTTTTTTCCGATTTTTAGATTCTTTGCAGGTTTTGTGTCGCAAATCTTGCCCTCGTTTGCGAAAAGTTCAGCTTTCCCAGTTGGTCTGCGCGACTACAAACTAGAAAAATCGAGATAGCAGACCACTGAAGTGATAACAAATTTGGTCTGCCAATGTTTTTTGTGTAGTTTATAGCTTAGCAGACCAATGAGGAATTGGTCTGCGCGACTACAAACTACATATCTTGAGTTAGCAGACCAAAAGAAAGAGGAGGGGGATTTCGGTCTGCTAATGCTTGTTGTGTAGTTTGTGATGTAGCAGACCAATGAAGAATTGTTCTGCGCGGCTACAAACTACGAATTTGGAATTAGCAGACCACACCGAAGCGTTGAGTGTTTTAACTGAAACTGATGGTTATTTTTCTTGTTGAAGACTGGAAAAGTTGGTCAAATTTGCTCAATTCAAAAGAAAAAGTTGTCATCACACATCTCGAATGGTTTCGTTCTCACCTTTTTCACCCTTTTTTGCTGCTTTCATTTTTCAAAAACACATCACATGAATTTTGTTCCGGAACTGATCTTCTTTGTTCAAGATAAACTTCAATCTTTACGAGCGTTTTTGGCTATAAAATGTTTGCATAATATATTGACGAAGTGTTTTCAAGCAAAAAAAAGGATATGTGGACTGTCATTTTTCTAGTCTCAGCAGTCTCGATCGCTCGAGTGTCCCCTCAGTTAAGTTCCTACACAAGTGAGTTTCTAGGTTTATCAGGAGACTACAACTACAAAGTTCTATTCAGAATGGACGCCGGAAGTCACTCGCTACTGTGAGACTATCCAATCCACGGATGCAACGACTCCACTTTATGGAGGTGTCACCTGTGGAATGTCTTCGTGGACTGTTATGAGCAATTGTGAGTGAACAAAAATCCGTAGCGTTTTGGACTGCACCCGCCACATTTTCACTGTTCACTGAGTTTCGTTTTCCATTTCCGCTGGATAGTTTTTTTCTGTCTGAATCTCATTTTTCCTTCAAAATAGTTTATAGCAGCAAACATCCCAGTCTTTCCAGTCTACGACATCAAAATCACCTCGACTACTACTTTGGGTCTCATCAATGTTGGATGGATGACAAGGTTGGCTTTTTAGGCAGTTATCCAAAACAGTGTGTGTTCTCGAGAAAAAATTCCTCGAGAAATGCCGTCTCGAGAGCACACACTGATCGCATATTAACTTGCATTAAGCTTGCATTTATTTCAGTACCGCATTGACGACTCAAAAGGGATTCTGGAAGACGTGCAAACCGTACATGGTGCGGCTGTTCGATGGACTTTGGAGTGATGTTTGTGAGTGGTTTTTGGGTCGGACTGGAGACTTTCAGAAAGATGATCTAAAAGTTTGAATTGGCGCTTAGTTTCTAGGCTAACTGCAATGCTGACCATAATTCTATCCCTTTTGGTGATTTTCAGTGCAAAATGGTCAACTTTGGGCAGTTGAAAAAGTATGTTCCAATCACTCGATTTCTATAAAACTTGGTGAATGTATCAAGGAACTTTAGATCTTCATTTTTGTAGTTGACAACTTTTTTTGAAAATTGCTGTGAAGTGAGTTATAGTCACGCGACTTCAAAACTGAATACAAATTTCTAATCTTTTACCAATGATCTCAAACGTGACATAACTGACTTGATTGTGAATTTCGTAAAAAGTTGTCAACTAAAAAAATGTAGATCTAGAGTTAGTTAATACATTCACCAAGTTTTATAGAAATCGAGTAATTGGAACATATTTTTTCAACTGCTCAAAGTTGATCATTTCGCACTGAAAGTCGTCGAAAGGGGTAGAATTATGACCAGCACTCTAATACTCTCTGAGCCTTCAAACTTAGTACAGGTAGTTTCTTATCTTAAGTGACACATTCAAGGCCACCATTATGCAAATCTTTCTAAATTTTCAGCCAAAGCCTGTACTCTCCTCGTGAACGCTCCCAGCGGCCTCCCAAACTGCACTCAAGATTACACTGGCGCTTTTGTCTACCGTAGTGGAAGTGGCTACTGTATGAAGTCGAAAGTCTGTGGAGCATCCGTACCTATCGACTTTTATAAGGATACCAATGGAAGTTGTGAGTCATCGAGCATTTTCGTTGAGTGTTAACATTTGACCTTTTCAGCTCTCCTCTACTCATGGACCCCTGCCGCTGCCGCCCAGATGACGACTCTGGGGTTGACTAAAGTGGGCACCTGCTATGGATACAGTACCCCCGCGAATGCCGCTAGTACGGATGCCAATCTTCAGAGTGAACCGCCCTTCTTCTAAGATTTGGGTTTTTCGTCGGATTATGTGAATAAAGTTGAGCATTGCAAAAATTCTAAGCATTTTCGCTTCAGAATGCCAAATCTGCATACTTCACAAGTGTTATTAACTTCTATAATTCATCTAGAGAAACAGTTTAAATGAGGGTAGCTAAGTTGAGCGGAAGGGACACTGGTGAACTCCGGAAGGGGGGAATAAGGGACTCCGATGAGTGCTCCTTGAACAATATTGGTAGTGATATCGGTTTGAGAGGAAGCTCACATAGAAAACGTAAAACTGACCGTCAGAAAATAAATTTATTGAATAGCCGAACACATCAATTCATATTAATAGTTTCTTCTCGTTTTTAAAAATATCACTTTTCATGTCCTTGATTCGACTCCAACGAGGCAGAGTATTCCTCGCAATGTTCATCCTTTCTTCTGGTTCAACTTGAGTCAAAACCTTGGAACCTTTGAAGTACTTTTCTTGCTTGAAATGATCGAGCAATCTTAGTTGTAAAATGTAGTCGTTTTCCGCAACACAGAAATCAACGATGGCTAGTGTGTGCTCTCCAGTTGAACCGATGTTGGCATCATTTAAGTCTCCAATTCCAAGGATGAGTGACAGCAAGTAAGCCTGAAACGAAGAATAGGCTGAGTCATAAGTCCCCGTAGTTTCTATTAGATTTCTAAAACTAGTTTCATGTCAAAATTAATCGTCATTTACTCCACTAACAACAAAAAGTCGTATCTGGCCAGTGTCAGGGATGTTCGGAATGGCCTTTTCGGAATTTTTCGGAACCTCCGAAATTTTTAAATTTGCAAAATTCCGATATTCCGAAATTCCGAAATTTTAGAATCGGAATTTTCAGGCATTCCGAAAAATTCCGAAAAGGCCATTCCGAACATCCCTGGCCAGTATCCAGATGGACATAATTTTTGATTTTTCCGTCTCATCCTATTATAGAATGGGGTGCAATACAGTCGGAGTGTTGTGTCTTGATAGGTTTACAATGGATCATTCTGAGACTCCCTCATACGAAAAAAAAAAGTAATCTTACGATGAGTCCTCCTTGAACAAACGCTCTGCAGCTTTCACATGACCATTTTCCTTTCCAGTGTTATTCACTGAAACGTAGTAACTCGGTATTGAGAAACTTGGCATCTTGAATGAAGCTGATTTTTCTGAAAACCTATAGACATTGCATGCAACTCTAGAAGTTCATTTTTGTTGTTGAAAACTTTTCTTGAAAAGTGCTCTCAAGTCAGTTCGATTGTGTATAACGGCGCAACCCTAAACTCAGCCGTTAAGCAGTGTGTACTCTCGAACTTAAATTTGAATAAACCCCTCTTATTTTTGGAGACTCTTTCCCAAAAATTTCATAAAATCCCGGAAAAGTGTTGAAAATCAAAATTTCTGATAGTTTTTGTTCACTAAACGGGAAGATTTGCATTGAAAATGATATCTGACTTCAAAATGAAGAAAATATGACGAAATTTGTAGAAGATTTCGTAATAAAAAAAATGTTCTCGAGAAATTTTTAGAGAGAATCAAGGAATTTCTCGAGACCGTTTCGAGAGTACATACTGCTCTTAAGTCTATGTTAACATTTTAAGAAGCACTAACACGGTATAGGCGACATTTGCAGCTTGAAGTGCAATACACTTTCTACAGAAAACAATGATGAATTTGATGTAGCTTAAACTCGGCTAACTTACAGTGCTGTCATCAGTTCCAAATGCGTCTTGAAATAGCGTCAAGTAGTTTCAGAAAAATCAATACATACAAAAGGGATCACCTAGCACAGACGGCGATCTTGAGGGAGAATGAAAAAATGATCACGAAGCGGGGCACATGTCGTGTTGGAAGAGAGGAAGAGAGTGCGAGAGGGAAAAAAGTTTTGGTTTTTTTAGTTGACAGCTCACTTTTAGTGACAAGAGAGAAACATAGAGTTCTCCTCCTCCGAAATATGAATCATGATATTTCTTATCAGCAATGTGTACTCGATTACTTGAGCTGTACAAATGCCAATCACAATTCCTTTCGAAGTACCTGTCAATCTCCTGGTCTTCATTGCTTCAATCATGTTTCTCTAAGACGCTTTTAGCGAAAATACAGCAAGTGTCGATTTTATCCGAAATCTTCAATAAAAATAGGAATTTCAAAGTTTTCCATATACATACAGTGGATCTTTCTATCCTTTTTGTGATTTTCATTACCAAATGGCCAACTTTAAGCAGATGAAAAACTATGTTCCAATTACTCGATTTTTGCAAAACTTAGCAAATGTATCAAGCAACTCTAGATCTTCATTTTTGTAGTTGACAACTTTTTACGAAATTCACAATCAAGTCAGTTATGTCGCGTTTAAGATCATTCGTCCCAAGAAGTAGGAAGTTTGCACAGTTTTGATGTCGCGACGTAACTTACTTCACATCAATTTTCAGAAAATGTTGTCAACTACAAAAATGAAGACCTAGAACTGCTTAATACATTCACCAAGTTTCATAGTAATCGAGTGATTGGAATATAGTTTTTCAACTGCTGACAATTTTACACAAATCACCGAATCTCGTATACTCTTAGCCAGCACTGTAGATCTGTAGATAGGAACTAAATAAACATAGAAGGAGAGCTGCTGGAAAAATTTCACATATAAATCGATGCTTATCACAAAAATTAACCAAGGAATATCCCAGAAAACTTTCACTTTCTATCTGAATTTGGGTGAGAGTGAGAAATAGGTCAACTTCGTTTCTTTCATTCTCCCGTCGTTAGAATACACAAATATTCATTCGTCATATAATTGAAAACAAATTCATGTTGCCAATTGTTACATTTTGTCTCTCGTTGGGGATCCATGCAGGTTTGTTAGTTCGAATATCATTTGATAGAAGCTCATCCTTTAAAAGTTACGATCTTAATCAATTTCATCTCGGTTCTTAAAGGGGGTATCAGAAAATAAAGAAATTTTCACGAAATCATGTGGAACGTCTTGCAGTCAACCCTTTTTGATTTGTAAAACAGCAAACCGAGATAATTTTGGGCGAAGTTATAGAATGTGCTTCTAGGTTAAAAAGTGAATCGCTTCCAGGAATCATACCCACCTCCATCTCTACATCAGCTTCTCTAGTAGACAACCACTTCTCTAGTAGACAACAATACACTCAATGCGACAACACCATCCACAGACTTCAACCTGGACGAAGAGCTTGCCAAGATTTCTGCTACATGCTTTACTCGAGAAGAGGATAGACGCATGTCAGGGAAACTGTCCAGACATTTCTTCTCGGCCTTCATCGATGGTATTCTAAAAATGATAGCGGAAGAAGTCATAGCTCTCACGGAAATGCGCGCTGCTCTCGGACTACCGCCGCCAGGGCCTTGGAAGAAGTACAACTCCACGGAAGCGAGTGCAGACGAACACTACTATCGAGGAATACTTTGACTTGAAGGAGCCCAAATCCGCAGATCGTAGTCTTGATGGCTATTTTGTTTATGAACATAACTTGCCTCCAGTGATCGCTTTCTTCGACAAACACTTACCCACTGTTCGAACTGTTTTCAGGCGTACCTTCGATGATATTTTGAGGCGTGAATTTGGCGGCAAAGTAGATAGGAAAGCGGTTGATCGTGTGATTGAAGAGTATGAAACCATTTATGATAGAGTATCCGACGCGGTCATGAGTATTTCTATATCTAGATGCAGGCTTCTTGAGCTTGAAGCTGAAAAGAAAGCTCTTGCTCATAAACCTTAGGTGTGCGGCATGAGTTATTTTACTTTCATATTTTTAATAATCACATGTATTTTGCAGAACCTATGTTTTCCCCTTTCAAAGTTAAATTAAATCTTTTTCTTTTGAAATTGTGTTGGCAAACTCAGAAAACTCCTGACTAAAAATAGTTGATTTTTTGAACTGCCAAGCAAAAAGAGCGGGCATCAAAATCGCTTACTACTACGTTGGTCTGCTATCTCTATCCGTGTAGTTTGTGGTCAAGCAGACCCATCTGCTTTGGTCTGCTATGCTACAAACTACGCAAGGAACGATAGCAGACCAAAACCGCTTCTCACTGCGTTGGTCTGCCATTTCGCTTTTTGTAGTTTGTGGTTTAGCAGACCCATCTGTTTCGGTCTGCTATACTACAAACTACGCAACGAACAATAGCAGACCAAGCCCGCTTCTCACTGCGTTGGTCTGCCATATTGCTTTCTGTAGTTTGTGCAGACCAAATGTGTGAAGGTCTGCGTGGCTACAATCTAAACAAGCTCGCATGTTATAATAGTCAGTCGATTTAAATCTGCTAAAACTTTCTAAAAATAGACTATTCGCTTCCCTATCGACGTACATAAACTGACCAATATTTGGCCAACTATAGTCAGCTTCTCTTCGACTACTATAAAGTTGTCTGAAAATGATCCAAAATCGAAATTCTTCTTCCGTCTCACAATGCTTCTCTATCTTATTTTGGCGGTTTCCGCCTCTTTATTTCGGCCAGTGTCCCATCAACTCAGTGCCTATGCAAGTGAGTTGAATTTTAATTTACACTAGACACACTAATTGACATAACTTTCAGCTTGGAAACCAGATGTCACCAGGTACTGTGAGACGATACAATCTACAAATGTGGCGACTCCGCTCTACAGGGGTGTCACATGCGGGTTGAACTCGTGGACTGTTATGAACGAATGTGGGTCTTTTGTTGGCCTGCTAGACTACAAAAACTACTCCTCTGGTTTTAGCAGACTAAACAGATAGGTCTGCTATACTACAAACTACGAAACGCGATAAAGCAGACCTACGCAGTGAGGAGCTATTTTGGTCTGCTAACGCTCGTTGCGTAGTTTATAGCATAGCAGACCAAAACAGATGGGTCTGCTTGACTACAAACTACAAAACACGAAATAGCAGACCAACGCAGTGAGAAGCGATTTTGGTCTGCTATCGTTCGTTGAGTAGTTTGTAGTATAGCAGACCAAAACAGATGGTCTGCTAAACCACAAACTACTGAGTTAGAGATAGCAGACCAACGTAGTAAGCAATTTTGATGCGTTCTGTTCATTCTTGGCAGTAGAAAAAGTCAATTTTTCCAGTCTTCAACATTCGCATCACCTCAACAACTTCACTGGGACTCATCAATGTTGGCTGGCTAACTTCGTAGGTCTTCTTTGAAAATTATCAAAATTTATTGCAATTTCAGACAGGCGCTAGGAGATCAAGCGGGATTTTGGAAGACTTGCAAACCGTACCTGATGCGAGTATTCGATGGCCTCTGGAGTGATGTTTGTGAGTTTGGAAAGTCAGGATTAGAATAACTGAATTTTTCAGCCAAAGCGTGTGCTCTCGTTGTCAGTCCTCCTAGTGGATTCCCGAACTGTACTCAAGACTACACTGGCGCCTTTGTCTACCGTAGTGGAAGTGGCTACTGTATGAAGTCGAAAGTATGTGGAGCAACCGAGGAGATTGATTTCTTGAAGAGCCCTGATGAAACTTGTGAGTTTTGAAAAATACGCTTCTTGAGCTGAAAACTTTTCAAAAGACACGTGCCAGTCAAAACAATTCACTATTAGCCAGCCAAATTTTGAGCTCATTTCAAATATCTTACCATGTTCCAGCTGTAATCTACACCTGGACCACGACGGATTCAGATGCCTTAGTCGCCCAAGGGTACACAAAAGTTGCCACGTGTTATGGATACGCAAAGCTTGCCAATCCAACTAGTACAACTGTTAACCTGAACAATGAACCTCCATTTTATCGAAAGTTTTGAAAACATAATAAAGTTTCAGGTCGAACAAAAATTTAATAGTGAATTTGAAATTTGTCATACAATGTAAACTTCTACGGATTCGCCCACGGTGCCGAGCCAACACTCCGGGTTCCTCCGTTTCCCCATCCAACAGGAATTCCGCCGATCCGTCCGTTTCCGCCCATTCCGATTCCGAAGTTCCGTTCGATGCCGAGACCCCCGAACGGGTGTTGGACACCGACGCCCGTGTAGATTCCAATGTCACCGAGGCCTGAAAGCTGGGGAAATTCGATATGAGGACTGATATTGAGTCTCACAAGATTCTCATGGAGTTTCAGAGAATCTGAAGCTTCAAAAACCACAGTTTGGTATTAAGTCAATTTCATCTGACATTTGTTAGATTCAAAAAAGGACTCACCTTCGCCATATGGTACAGGATTCGTACCAGATGCTGGTCTCAAAAACCCGGTGCCCTGTGCAGTCTCCTCATAATTATTCCATCGCTGAAATTCTGCCAACGAGGGTCCACCGAGTGGACTCTCATGATGTACTCGTCCTCGATTCTCCTCTTCTCCCTCTCTTCTATTATTGTTCCCTTTGAATTCTTCACACCTTCCCGGGTTGATTCTGCACACCAAATCGGTCAGTGAGCGAGGGGATACTAAAAAAAGAGCGAATTATTGGGTAAATGTAAAGAGAACTCACCAAAATTTAGAGTAACCACTATTAGTGTAAGACGGAACAACATTATAGGAGAAAAGGAGAAAAAATCAATAGACACTATATTTTTTTTGTTGATCTGAGGTTTACAACAACACAAGTTATCGTCACACGATGATAAAGTGTGATGGGTGAACTTAACTTTTGCAAGGTCAGAATTGGGGAAAATGAGAAGTAGTCTATAATATTTAAAGGCTATCTCAATTTTCGAAAGCTCAGAGCTTGATGCATTTACAGCTGACCAAAAGTATATGAATTTTGGTGATTTTTAGTGCATAATAAGCAAATTTGAGCAGTTGAAAAAGTATGTTCCAATTACCCGAATGCTCTGAAACTTGGTGAATGTATCAAACAACTCTAGATCTTCATTTTTGTTGTTGACAATTTTTTAAGAAAATTGCTGTGGAGTGAGTTATGTCTTGTTTAAGATCATTGGTCCGAAAAGTTGGGAGTTTGCACCAAGTTTTGATGTCGAGATATTCACAGCAATTTTCAAAAAACGTTATCAACTACAAAATTGAAGATCTAAAGTTGCTTAATACATTCACCAATTTTTGTAAAAATCGAGTGATTGGAACATGCTATTTCAACTGCTCAAAGTTGACCGTTTTGCACTGAAAACCACCAAAGGGGAAAAATTATGTCCATCACTGCATCTAAAATGCACTATCACATGATGTTATCAAAAAGCCCAATGTAGCCAATTTTCCGTATCTCCGACGAAGCAACGGGTGAAAATGAAAATCTTCCGAAGCTAAGCAATGACGCTAACCAAGTGAAGAAAGACCAGCAAAGACCAAATCCAAGGGATCACTATCTTTTTCGGAAGGTGATAGGTGTACGGACAAAAAAACGATTCTTTGATTGGTACGATATTTCAAGAACCCGTATAGATACAAGTTTAATTTTCATACCAAGTCAATTAGCAGAAAATTTCAAACGCTTCTCTAGTTGATCGTTTCTTGATATCACTGACGGTTCCGAATGGTGTGAAAAGCGCTATAAGTGCTCTGCGACTCTCCACTCTTAACCTCTGGTTTTGTTGGGCTTACAACCAGTCTACAACTGAACTTGAAACAAAACCAAAATTACACTTTTGAGCCCATAATATCCAAGATTGAGTCTGTCTGTCTGCCCATATCTATACACGGTCTATCCATGAAATATTTGTTCCACCCGGAATCTTCTCCCTAAATCCGTATTCCTAATCCAATAGATCATCTGTATATGTATCCGTATCTCCATTGTTGTTGTGTGTGCGTGTACCTATTTTGCATATATACATCCTCAAATACCTTTTCTCCCCCGTCGCCTAATCTATTGTCATTGATCCTCCTCCTCCTCCTACTCCTTCTCCATTCGATTTCAAATTGTACGATTCTCCAAACACAGACACACACACATGCATACCCATCACATCATCATTTTCGGTTGCCCTTGAGTGATCGGCGCGTCTTCATCCGGAGAGACGGGAGACGTCTTCGGTTACCCGAATGGGGGCCGTGACCTATATTTAAAATCCTCCCCCCACTCTCCATCATCTACTCTATTCATCTTCTCTTCCTTGGTTTACCTATCCTTTTTCGTCGACGTCGTCGTCGTCGTTTTGTGTCTCATGTTGCCTGTATATGGGAGTTTCTTCCGGATTTTTGTGTGTCCCGGAGATGATACCGGCGGATAGAGTTTGCATATCTAGTTTTTTTGGGGGCGGAGCTTAGAGGAAAGTGAAAAGCTTAACCGTCGCTATTGTGGTCAAACTTTGAGTCTAATCTTGAATTCTTGAGATTCGAATGAGTTTGTTTCGAAGTTTCGGTTTGTCCGGATGTGCTGATGTTCAGATGTGAATTTCTAGCTATTCTTCTAGGCTCACTTATCAGATTTGTAATTCTTCAGGAAAGAAGTTTGACTGAAGCTGACCACTTTTCAAGTCCTCAAATTACATTGTACGAGAGATTCGTAGACGGCCGTGGTCTGACAACTAAAATTTTATTATAATTTCCGCTTTTTTTTTGGGTCACATTGATGGTCAATGAAAATTTGGTGGTGTATTTAGCAACTTCAAATCGTTATTTTTGTAGTTGACAGTTTTTCTTAAAAGTTTGTCTTAAGTCAGTGAGATGTCATTTGACCCTAAAGTTTACCTGTAAACATCAAAGGAATGTTCTCGGACGGGTTTACTTCAACCGGACCTAACGAACTTGACAACAATTTTCATGCAAAGTTGTCAACTACGAAAATGAAGACCTAGAGTTGCTTGTTACACCTGCAAATTTCCAGAAAAATCGGATGGTTGAGAACCACTTTTCAAGCCCTCAAACTTCGCTGAACATGCTTCCCGATTTAGAACGTACAGTGCTGGCCATAACTCTACCAGTTTTGGTGATTTTCATTGCATAATGGCCGACTTTGAGCAGTTGAAAAAGTATGTTCCAATCATCCGATTTCTATAAAACTTGGGGAATGTATCAAGCAACTTTAGATCTACAGTTTTGCAATTGATAACTTTTTCTGAAAATCGTTTTGAAATGAGTTACGTCGCGTAAAGTCACGCAACATCAAAAATTGCTGCAACTTCTAGTTTTTTCGGAACAATGAATTTTCACCCAACATAACTGACTTGATTGTGAATTTCGTAAAAGTTGTCAACTATAATAATGAAGGTCTAGAGTTATTCTATACATTCACTGAGTTTTAAAGAAATCAAGTGATTGGAACCTACTTTTCTACTGCTTAAAGTTGGCTGAAAAACGCCAAAGTTGTCCCTGTTTCGGCTGGAATAAATTTACAATTATTTTGAGTCTCAAGTTTTCTGTACCCTTTCTACTGTCCAACACTGTACTTCCTCCATTCCTTGCACTTTTCCGTTTCCTTCCCCATCTTGGCCGTTTGAACTCCTCTCCTTATCTCTTCATCCATCGGTAGGCGGATCCTCCCCCGCTCTACTTAATGATCTTTGAATCACTTTCTTTTTTTTTTTCGTTGGATATCTGAAGCCGTCGTCAACGGCGGTGATGGCGGCTTCTCAGTATATCCATTCTAGTTTCTCTCTGCATGTGTGTGTTTTGGGTACGGATATATGCATGTGTGGCTAGGGCTAGTGATGACGTCTGAATCTGAGTCTCTTCTCCTGTTTTCAGAGTGATGGACTGTTTATAATGAAAATTCGATTAGTCACCATCTCCATCTCAAGGTGAAGCCGAAGGGCTATAAAAGGGTAGAGGAGGGGGTAGAAAATGTGTGGCCTGGAATCTGGGATTCTGTTTTTTTTTTTGAATTTTTGAACCTCAAAAAACGAATCGTCCGAACTATGAAATTTTGACACTCAAATTTTGAAATTTGAACCCAAACATGTCGCTTTCCGATTCCAGCCAAAATGAAGATTTCCAGCTTTTTGGTTTTGATATTTCTGAAATTTCTTCTTTTTTCGGTCTCTTCACTAAGCATCATCTCAAACATCAAGGTTCCAGATTTTCTGAAATTAAAACCCTCAAGAGTTTTTGAGGACGTTTTTCCGTTCTTCCTAGAAAACTTTGCAAGTTCCCGGTTCCCCGTTGCAGATCGACCCAAAATTTGAATTTTTGCAGTCGATGTGTTTGTGTTTTGGAATGTCCGCAAGTTCAGTTTTCATGTTCTTATTATTTGTCTACTGGTCGCAATTTTCCATCACTTACCGTATTTCCCTTGATAAAACTGGAACTCTCTTCCCATCACTTTCACCAAACTTATCTCGATTCCTGTAATAGTTATGAAAAATTGATCAACTAACAAAATGTGTCTCTGTTTATCATAAGCATTTTGTTAGTTGACCACTTTTTCATAACTGTTACAGGAACCAAGCTAGGTTTGATCAAAAGATGGGAAGGGGTGGCCGGTTTATAAAGTCTTTTCATTTTCAATCACAATTTTTCATTTTCAATTGAAAATGATCATTTTTGAAGACTTGAAACATCAATTTCACCATGACTTGATTGCGATTTTCAGATGAAATTGAAAAAGATGACATAGTTTTTTTTGTAAAGTTCGAAAAGTTGACCGATTTCAATTAAACTGTTCATTTCTTCTAACCTCTTTGGGCTCCCACCATTCCAACGGTTCCAACCATTCGGACCACTTCACTCCAACCTGAAAATTTCCCAAAACTCTTCAAAATCCTCTAATCCTCTTCCCGAATGTTCCCCCACATCTCAAAGAACAAGTTCCCCTCTCCTTCTTCCAACCGCCTTTTGTATACCGCAGTCAATCCATACGCACAGTGAGATGATAGTCACATCCATATCCATATACACACAAAAATACTGGATAAGAAGTGGGTATCTATCAAGCATAGTGTCTCAAGAGAGAAATGATACCCACTTTTCCAATGATAATAATCTTGTTTCTTCTTGAAGATTCGAGTAGCTGCCAACATCATCACCCCCCTTATTCTTCTCCTTCTCTTTGGATTTTCTCAAATCCATGAAATCTCTATCAACAAAAAAAGTTTCGATTTCTTCCAGGTAATGCTCCTTTTACTTGTGCTCGCCGGTGCCGCTGTCGCACAGAATCCCCTGACGAAGGCGTGGAACGAGGCGGTGCCCGGAGTGCAGCCGTTCTGGGAGAAGTATCAGACTGGACCACACGGCGTCGTTATCAGAGGATGGCAGTTCTCCAGATGCGCTAGTGAACAGGTGAGTTGGTTGTGAGTGTGAAGTTTTGTGGAGGTCTCGGGCTCATCAAAACTTTGAAAAATTTGCTGACATTGACCGGTCGATAACTCGTTTTAAAATCTAGACGTTGAGATAGTTTTAGTATCAAAATATGGATCTGGAACAGTTCTACCTAAGTTTGGCCAATTTTAGCCATTTTATACAGGTCATTCGTCAGCAGCAGACCCTATCATTTAATGCCAATAATCACCTATTTCCTCTTATAACCCGGAACCTGCTCTCTGTCACTTTGACCAAATTTATCTCGGTTCCTGTGATAGTTATGAAAATTGGTCAACTAACAAAATGTTTCTCTATTTATCATTAACATTTTGTTAGTTGACAACTTTTTGATATCTGTCACAGGAAACGAGATAAGTTTGGTCAAAGTGACGGTACGGTAGTTCACCATCTTTCCAAGGCTGTAACTCGGCTTCCAGAAGTTTGCACAGGTAGCCACATAGCGCATTCGAGAGCCCTGATTCCGTTCTATATATGAGCCAATTTATAGAACATTCTCAGACGTGCCTAAATACGGGTTGCCTGGTAAGCCGAGCCATTCCGAAAATTCATTTTTCCAGTGGACCAACTACGTCGTGAACGTGTCGAACATCGTCATCTGGCCAGACTACCCACGCTTCCCAGGACCAATCTTCTTCAACGTCACCATGGATGTGTCCGAGGATCTTCCACTCGACAAAATCGAGATGGACCTGGAGGTCCGTCACGCCGTCACCAACAAGCAAGGATCCAAGGGATGGCAGGTCATCCCATGCCAGGGATGGAACATCATCGACGGATGTGACGGAGTCGGATCATGGTACTAGAATCGACTTGAACGTTTTGATTATCGGAACCTTTTCTTTCCAGCCGCTACTGTGACATGCTCGACAAGTGTAACGAGGCAGTGTCGGGAGCGCACAAGTACGTCAAGGATCGCAAGGCGTTGGACTTCCTGAAGCAGAACAAGTTGTGCCCACCGCCAAAGGGACACTGGACCATGACATTCTCCAAGGTGTTCAGTTCCGAGGATCTGCCAAAGTCCTTCTTCGGACCACTTCAATCGGTAGGTTTTGGACTGTTTTTCAGAAGTTTTCTGTAGCTAGAATTGATGGTTTACTGCTGTCCGAGGAGTTTAACAAGTTGTAATAATTTTGAACATGTAGAATTTTGAAAATTTGAAAAAGTACAAACTGTTTTTGTTTCCTTTGTAGCTACTGTTAAGTTAGAGAACTTGGACTCAAAACTAATATAGCTGAATATGTAGAAAGTTTCCAAACTAATACTTCTCTAGCCCCGCCCCTTTTAACCCATGAAAAACAAGTGTTCTATTTCCAGAACGAGTACTGGCTGACGTTCTCCTTCACCGACGGAAAGGACAAGAAGTTGGGATGCGCCCGTTTGTGGGTCGACGTCTGCAAGTACCATCTCCAGGACAAGTCGCAAAAGTGCCTCCGTGATCCGAACGCGTTCAAGAACTTCATCAACGAAATCTCGTCGCAAGCCGAACAGATTCGCTCGCGAAACGGAAAGTAATAATTTTATGCTCCAATTGACCTCTTTTTTTTTCGAATTCCGAACAACCTAAAAAATTCTTTGTCTCTCCGATCTATGCTCTGTGGGTATATGCAATTGTTGATTTTCTTTGTAGTTCTGCCGTGTCTGAAATAATTAACTATGCCTAATATTTCATAATTCTTATTGACTGCTTTGCACCAACGACATGTTCTTTTCATGCTTTCATGTTGAATTTCTTCTCTCTTTGATAAAAAGTTTTGAAAAAGAAAAGTTGGTTTTCTATAAAAAATGCTTTTTGGAATTTGGCATTTTTCAGGTTATCAAAATCCTAAAAACTTTCAGCATTTTCAAATCAGACGTTGACGGAATCGACTCCATTCGAATTCCAGTATACAGTAACTTGAAAAGTTGGTTTCGATTTTCGACTGTTTTTTTGTCTGTGTCTCCAATGATGACGTCAACAGGGACCATATGCCGAGTGTCCCCCTATTACTCCCCCTACCAGAGAGCATATGACCACCAGTGACCCCCCCCCCCCCCCC